>JAKELK010000032.1:0-542220 GCA_021525775.1 Lactarius deliciosus | reverse complement strand
TGACGGTCTTGGTAGGGAGACGACGGTGTCTGCCCTTGGGGATGGGGAAGGGATTTTGGAGGAGGTCCGAGCGATAGAGGAGCTCAGGATGGTCGAGAGAGATTCCGTGATAGTATGTGGTCTTCTCCCACTCCGAGACATCGTATGGGGTGACAGCGATGGCATCCGAGGCAATGCTGTGAGAAAGGTAGGACGCCTCGCTAAGGGCTGGCGGGGCGGGTGATGAAAGGGACTTGTAATCGCCCGAGTTGTTGATACACTGGAGCGCAAACAGGGACAGATCTAAAGACAAAGTGGTAAGTGTGGTACAGATGCGGAAAGAAGCTAAAAGGGGCTCGCCGCTTAGGAGTTCGGGGTACTTCATCATCGTCTGGACGTGTGGAATAGACGCGCAAAATGCCCAAGGGACTCGCCTTCACCCCGAAGGCCGGCTTCATCTAATTCCTTGTCACTGAATGGAAAAGTTTCTAAAGAAAATTGGGTAGTGAATTTTGTCTGTCTGCGTTGCGTTTGGCCATGTCCGAATCTGTTCGGAGCTATCATAATGATCCATTGCAGTCTCTCCGCAATAGTAGAAGCAGTGGACATTCGGAAGGGTGTCACAGACGGTATATTACAGGTCACCTGTTGTATACCGAAGTAGTATACGTACTCATCGCCCTCTCCTCCTTGTGCCGCCTTGCTCAGTCTTGCGCACAAGTGGCTCGCAGTCCCGACAGTACCATGTCCGAGATTGGGGTTCTTCTGTCAAACCTACACAGTCGAGATGGAACTATTAAGGGGAGACAGTAAGCACAGCGCGAGGGTATATCTCTAGGGTCCCTACCCATTCACGTTTACAATGAGGGTAGTCACAAGCTACCATCTGAGAGAGAAAGCAGAGTCAGATCGAGCCAGGTACATCGCACTGTAGTCTCACATTGCCAAACGATACCCTGTTACAATAGCAATACTTCGGTTCGTCGGGATCTGCTGCTGCGTCGGCTTGCGCTGTTGAATTTAGTGGCGGCACCTTGAGCCTCAGACTCCTCGTGGAGGATACAACGACCGGAGGAGCTACTTCAGTTTCCGATACTGCCTTATCTGACTTTTTCCTCTTGCCCTTTTTGCCTTTTTTTGAGGGAGGTCCTCGCATTGCCTCGCTTCCCGTAGCCATCCCGATCGTGACTTCGCTGCTAGCGCTGATCTTGGGTGCCGTGACCTCCTCATCCTCGCTGAGACCCGGGATTGGGCTGTGCGTAACTCTTGTGGGACGAGCCCAGCGCGACGGAGCGGCGAGATCAGGAAGAAGAGAGGGGTGAGTGCCTTGCCGAAGTCCAAAGGATATGGACATCTCCTGTTCGCGGATGGACTGGTCAAGTTGTCGTATGTGTCTGTCGACCTTCGAATCCCGTCGACATCAGGCTCAAGGAAGCACGCTAAAACGGGCACGTACGGAGTCGTAGGCCGCTTGCGCAAGGCCAACCTTCTCTTGAGATCCCCGAACGACTTCTTCCATCAACCAACCAATACGTCGCAGGTGCCCACGTGTGGTTTCTGCGCCAGCATCACATCAATGTTATAAGGAGCTATTGAAAACGCGTACCGCTGGTTTCAATGGTTTCCTTGGTGTCCAAATTGGTGTCTGCTGCGAGCTGCTTGTCCACTAATTCAGGCTGACGCCCTTGCTCGTTGAGAGGCTTCGAGTCTTCTTTCCATGCCAACGAGCGACGCAGTCGAATGTACTTCTGGAGACTAGGCAGTATCTCGTTATAACGCCCTATACCAGAAAGTCGTGACGCGTTGCTTCTCTTGAGTCTATACCGAGGGGCTCACCTGTAACTTGTTCGTCTAACTCGCGTAACAGCGCGTAAGTCCGGTGCAGGTACAGAGGGAGCTGCTCCACCGCTGTTGGTACACTTTAGTCGCAGATCATTGAAGAGAGGAACGGCACATACCCTCGTGAAATTCCTCTCTAAACAAATCCCATAACTCCGCTTCTACCTCGAGCCGGGGGTTAACTTCGACGCTCTCCTCCTTGTGTACAGGCTTTTCTGTATCCAGCTCGTCGTCTTCCGGAACTGACGCTCCAGGCGCGTCATCCTCGTCCGGAATTTCGGCTTGTACGCGTGAGACACGCTTCCGCTTGTTGCTGCGAGGCATGGGAGGGGACAATCATTTACGTAATCATTTGGCGAGACATAACCTGGAATTACGTCATTCCTCCGCTCCAACTTAGCTTCAAGCTCGCAGCATCTGCAAGCAACATGTCCGGAAGGATCCCCTGGCTACAGCTGACGGTCGTCAGCGCGGGAAGTACGCAGGTTTATGTTTTGGTGTCTTACTTATAGACTAAAATGGCACATATGCAGTTATGGGTGTTGGTTATACGCTGCTGCGTGGTGAGCCAAGTTTTGGAGCCCGTTTATCAACTCGGAGTCTCTCAATGTCTACGCAGTGATCGTACCAAGTCCGGAAGAGACATATAATGTGAGCGCAATTCTCTGACAGAAAGTCCCTTCCATGACTGTGCGTGCAAGGCTATGGCACCTGATCTCAAGCGAAAGGTCGACGACAACCGACGAGCTAGGTTGGCACTTGAAGAGGGCATAAAGCAACAACAAAATGCTCAGGTAGGCCCGTCATTCAGTGCTGTGTCTCATCACACATCCTCTTTCATCTTTGTAGCTCGACCCGGAGTCCGCAAAACCTGTCTGGGCAGACCAGCGAAAGCAGTAACCACCACCACTCGACTGGGGATCCCGAGAAGTGTGCCACTGCTGTGAACTCATTCGGCACACCTCCATTCTCGGGTCATCAATTTACGCCAAAATGATATCGGAATGGCCAGCTCATAGTGCGATAGCATACATGGTAATGAGGTCGTGTTATCTAGGATGTGACGGCTTTGTGCACCCGCAATGCTACCTCGAGAATCCAGAGCTCCTCGTCCGCACCATCACACAATGCCTTGTCTGCTTCTGCCATAACGAGCGCGCAAGCCGACTTTTGGCGCCCTGTTAGAGTTGGGTGCTCGACGATAACGTCGTGGAGCTGGAAAATGGCGTTTAGCCACCACAATAGAATGGGAGCAAACTCCTTGCACACACCTGTGATAGTACCTGTGACGCGGAATAACCTTCTCGAATCAGTGACCTAACGGTCCCCCGAATGAGATCAAAACCGCGAAGGTCAGGTTCCACGGTCAGGGACGCAGCGTCACCCATCTCCACATCCCCGTCTCCTCCAATGAGAGTTACGTCGACCCCGAGGGTCTGCGCAAGTTTTCGTATTATCGCATCAGGCACGACACCTGCTATTTCTTGGATATCTTGAGGAAGTATGGCAGACGGTGGCTCGGTTGCGGCCGAAAGCCGTGCTGCCGACTGTAGATATGTGACGGCGCGTCGTAGATCGCCCGAGGATGTAGAAACAAGAGCAGCGATAACATCCTCATTCACGGGAACCTTTTCGGCGAGTGCAATATGCTCGAGGCGTTGTCTCGCCGATGACGAATCGAGGGGCTTAAAACGAAACTTTGAACATCGAGATGCGAGCGGTTCGATGATCCTAGGTGCCGATTTTGTATCGAAAAATGTAGTGGAAGTGATGCGCGTACCTCGTCACGTAGTTGCAGACCAAACAGAACCGCGTTATTCGCGCGTAGTTTTCCATGATACGCCGTAGGGCGGCTTGTGCATCTTGAGTCATACTGTCCGCCTCGTCCAAGATGATGATCTTGTAGGGCGGACATGGGTACTTCTTCCCGTCTGATGCCACAGCTTCTGCGCGCGGTGTCTGACGAGCAAAGTTCTTCACCTTTTCGCGCACGATGGATATGCCGCGCTCGTCGGAAGCGTTCAGTTCAAGGACGCGCGATCGAAAGTTATCAGGTCTGGTAGATGTCAAATACGAACGCCGATGTAGTTCGAGTAGAGGCGTACCCGAATAGCTGACGCGCGAGGGCAAGGATGGTAGAGGTTTTGCCTGTGCCAGGAGGGCCGTAGAATAACATGTGTGGAAGCTGTCGTCCAGGTGAGACCAAAGCCACGGAAAGATCTGAACAAGCACACGTTGCTAGAAGAAAGGGTCTTCCGCAACACGGAAATGATATGCTCTTGAGAGGATACGTCGTCGATAGTTTCTGGTCGACTTGGGACGCTCAGTCCACCAGACGCGAGGACGGGAGAGCCACTCACTATTTTTCCACCCATGGCTGCAAGCTAGGGTTGACGACGTTCTCTTTCTCCTTTCCCGACTTTTTTTTGGCCGGGGCGCGTGCCTGGAAAAAGGATGTGGCCATCTGCGAAAATTGTATAAGGAAACGCGTGAATGTGGTTCCGCGACGCAGTCGCGTCTTGTTTCTGTTTATTTATCCCTTTACACACACGACACACGCGACCGTGGCTTGCATCATTCCGCGATAACTGCAAGGAAACACGCGTCTAGGCCAGCGATGTCGGAATTGGCATCACAGACAGGTGGGTATCTTTCTATACCTTGCAATGGGCCCAGGCGATTCACCACTTCGTGTAGATGAGGTTCGCGACCTACCTCCACCCACAAGTGAGTTTGGGCCTTCACCCTCGTGTAGAACCCATAAGACTGGTGACTTGTTAGCGGAACGACAGGCGAAGCCAAGCGTGGATATTAAGAACGGGAAAGCGATATTTAGGCAGAAGCCCATGTCATTCGAGAAGATGACAGAGACCATGCAAGGTGCGCAATCGCAGTGTAGGATCGGTCCTGTAACTCATGCGACGCGTCCTTAGAGATGGTCAATTTCAGGGAGTGGCTAGAGTCGCGCACACAGCGCCAGGAACCTGCATTGGCCCAAATACCCCAGAACTACTGGCCGCTTATCGCCAAGTTCACTCAAGAGAGGTGTGCCCCATTCTCCCGCTTTCGAACTCGAGGTAAACGCGTGCCCAGTGACAAAACAATCGCGACATTATCAAAGCACATACAGCAAGAGCTAACTCCTGATGACGACGACGATACTGACTGCTCGGTCCCTGTCCTCCCGTTGAGCGCCATTGAAGACGTGGTGAAACTGTTGGCGAACCGCGTCAACTACGGCATTGAATGTCCCCTCGTGAAAACTCCTGCTGCGCTCTGCATTTGGCGATGGGAATTGAATCTGGAATATCTCTCCTTCCTCCCGAAGGTATCTCGAGAGAAGGTAGACGCCAGATTGGCAGACCGCATCCAAGTGAGTTGGTGAATTTCACCTCCTGCGCTGACTCTGATTGGTTTTAGTATAAGAAAGATCTTCAAGCTATGTTTGACGCGCTTCCCGTTAACGAAAGGAACACACTGCTTGGCGTGAAAGGGCTCGCAACCTCACCGTCAAAGTCGCAACCTTTGCTACGTGCCTCATCGAATGAAGCCTCGCCAATCACGGGAACCGTGGGCAGTGCCCCGGACGACAAACTGTCTGAAAAGACGGTGAACGCCGCCGGCGATGAGAATCAAATGGCTGCACGAAAGACAGGTCGTGCAAAAACAACCATTGACCCCGAGAAGGCTGTAGAAAAGGCAGCCAAGGTCAGCTTCATTGCTCTACAAATTCTTTGGCTCACCGACTTCGCTGATCCCTTACAGGAGAAGGAGCGGTTAGAAAAAAAAGCCGCCAAGGCAGAGAAAGACAGGAAAGATAAGGAGTCACAAGAGAAAGCAAGGTCAATAATGGCCAATTTCTTCGGAAAGCCCAAGGCCTCCTCATCTACCGTCGCATCTCCTTCCAAGGGCCCCGCTGCGTCATCTTCAAATATGCTCTCAGAATTTGACAGGGCGTTCAAGCCTTTCGTGCTCAAGAAGGACGCAGACGTGGCACCTATGAACTGGTTCCGAGACGCACGGAAACGAAAGCGACAAGCTAACGCAGACGTGATCGTCATTGACGAGGATGACATCGAGGTTCTTGACGTCGAGATGCGTGAACCTGACTCTGACCCTGATGCGAACCCGAGAGGTGGGTCTTCTTTCTATGGTGGTCCGAAATTCGCTGAAAGGACGACTCTAGCGCACCTACGTCGGGTGCTTTTGGCATGCCCGTCCCTACCTACTCGATGTAGTCCTTCATCAAGCACCGTTCGCTCCTTAATGGCCCGGCTTTCCGAGGCTGAAGTCTCCGACGACACGGCGATGGTACGCGCCCTTCTCTCGGAGTTGCACGATCGCACACGAACCCTCGCAAAAGTGTTTATATTTCACGAGGATGAGCGCCCGGGCTACTTTGGGACATTCACGAAGCGCTCGCGTCTCATCAAACCGCGCAGACCGTTTGCGCGAGACGACATCGTGATTGACTATTCATACGACAGCGGGGCAGAGTGGGGTGAGGAGGAAGAGGGAGGCGGGGATGAAATAATGGGAGACTCGGACGACGAGCGGGACGACGACGAGGGATCCGACGATCTGGACGGCTGGCTCGTAGATGGAGATGATGGAGAGGCAGTAACGCCGGTCGAGGAGCGCGATGGACTGGATGCATTCCCGTTTCCGCCGCCTTTACCCGAAGGTGGCAAGCACAAGCGCAAAGTGGAGAAGGAGAAGGAGACGGACACCGAATGCAAGACAAAGAAACGGAAGGCCGTCGTTCCACTTGTGCCCTTCATCAAGGGCCCATGTTGGGAGACCGAGATCGGCGATTGCGAGTATGATCCATTCAAACACTATCGAATTCAACTCTTCAACGGTGAGTTTTTTTTGTTATCAACATCTCCGTCTGTGCTCAGCGGCAAGTCATAGATACACCATATCCCCTTGACCCCTTCTCCTTCGTGTCAGTTCCGGCGGATGTCTCTTCCGTTGCTTATACCTCGGGGTCAAAGCTACAACCGCAATTCGTTATACCAGCGCTGCCGCCTCATCTCCTCAACTCAAGTACTGGCGTACTTGATCCGACGTCATCCACTTCCGCGAGTAGTCACCAGCCACAAGTAAAGCGTCCAAGAACGATACCAAAAAATCCCTTCCCCGATGCTCATCTCCCGTTCCTCAAAGAAAAAGTCGCCAGCATGGGCACGACTAGCTTGATCTCCCTCATTGAAGCACTATACCTAGACCTGAAGACTCATGGGGTCAAGAAGAACGCGATTGAGGCTAAGGTCCGGGAGATTTGTGTCAAAGGCCAACGACAAATCTGGTCCGTGAAAGCGGATACGGAAGTGAGTATACTCTTCGTCCTACATGACCACAGTTGACCGGGTATGTCAGTTCCCTAGCTTGGAAGCGGTGGCACCACATTAAACGCAAGATGCACAAGTAGAGAAGTGCGTGTACGTATTATATCTATTCACCAGTACTGGTCCGTACGGCTACAGAGATGTCAGGCGTACAATATTTATGTGTCTCACCGAGTCCCCGAACTTTACAGTAGCACCTCTTTACACGAGAACAATAATATCTTCACCATTCCTAGACTGTACAGGCGCAATTAAATCAATTTAAATGAAGCATTATCGAAACCTCATTCATAGATTGTGAGCGGATCCCAAGCTCAGCCTCCAAATGTCTTCCACCAGGCTTTCGTCTGGTATCTTACCGCCGAATTTCACCACGTGCATGTCATGGGACGAACTCTCTGTGAGGAAGATTGATGAATTGCTCCGACCGTGTCAACTGAGCTACTGACCGACTAGTACACGGTCGAGGTGTCCAGCCTCGTCGAGAATCGGCTCGATCCCCAGACCACGGTATATACGCAACCGCAATCTAGTAAAGTGTGACAATCAGGACTGATTGGAGTATATATTTCTGGCCCTTACGGTTTTCCGTCTAGCTCATGTTCGGCAGCCGGATCGCTCTCTTCTAGTTGGCGGAGTTCCTCCATGAGTTGGGAAGCCTCTGCTTGTTTGCTTGAGTTGGCACTCTCCGCATCGTTCAGAGCCTTGGCAAACGATAGTCGCGCAGCATCGAGGTGATTCAGGTTTTCTGCGTGCTTCTCGACTGAAGACACATTGCGAGGACGAGTAGAAGAAGTGCGAGCGGCATCGAGGATGCGTGCAAGAGCTGTTGTCCATAAGATCAGAACGTAGTACAAGCTGGGAATTAATAAATAACAGACCCTTTAAGTCTGCATGAGCTTGTTCAAGCTCCTCCCTTCGCTCAGCTTCTTCCTCATCTATCTGGTCATGAATGGCGTCTATCGTCCTGTAATCATCCTCTGGTACGATGAGCTCTGCGATGCTGCTTATGTTCTCACTGAAATCAATAACTGTAAGACGGTGCCCATTTGTGACCTAATCTAGAGCGTTCGCACATGACCTCTGGAAGAGATTCAAGCAATGAGTCAGGGGGGTCGGGTGAGAGGTCTTGCAAGGACAAGGCATCAAGTTGGTCAAGTCCCATGGACGTATAAAGGAAACGAAAGAACCGCGTATGAGAGACCACGTGATTAACGTGAGGGTCTGACGTCACGCGTCTGATTGATTTATAAGCGAGTGTGGATTTTGACTTTGCTCGGCCCCTGATATGGCTGACACTCGGATCTAGCCTGTGGTGAGAATTAATTACATAATCGTCGCCCTGTGCCCCAGAACGACAAGATCCAACGAATGGACAGCCAAATCGCTCGCTCTCATCCGTTTTTCTTGTCATCCTCTTCTTGCCATCCACGTATCTATCCCAGACCCTTTGCAACTCATGGAGGCGAGCGCACAAAATGTACTCCTATTTCTCTTTCCACTCAATCTAATTACCGAACATTCGTAGGCTCTGCTAGATTTCTCCAGGGAGTTCGATATTACTCTCATGGATAATGTCGTCATGGCGCTATATTCTGGTTCTGGCGGGAAAGATGTTAGTGTTTTTAATTTGTGATCTTGCGCTAACGTTTAGTCTCATCTCGCGTGTTATCTGCCCCCGCCATTAGCAACAAGTAGCGCAACAAGTCCTCACGCAATTCCAAGAACATCCGGATGCCTGGACACGAGTACCAGACATCATGGAGCGATCATCGTATTCCCAAACCAAAGTACGCAATCGTTTACGTGTAAGCGCGAACTACAAACACGCGACTGACCATCACGTTGATCTCAGTTTATCGGCCTGCAAATACTGGAAAGGCTGGTCAACACCCGATGGAAGACCCTTCCGGAGGCACAGCGGCAAGGTGCGCATAAACTCGTTGCACCATAAGCGTCATCGAGTCTAACCAAATCTAGGTGTACGCAATTTTGTCGTTGGCATCACCGTCAAAATCGCGTCGGACGAAGCAACTCTGCGCAGAGAAAAAACGTACATCAACAAGCTCAACCTAGCGTTGGTCCAAGTTTGTCTACTCTCTCTCTTGCGTCGCGTCGCGCTTACTTCTACGCCCGCAGATATTGAAACAGGAGTGGCCGCACAACTGGCCAACATTCATCCCTGAGCTTGTGGAATCGTGCAAAACGAATTTGGCTCTGTGCGAGAACAATATGGTCATACTCAGGCTCCTGTCGGAAGAAGTCTTCGATTATTCGGCCGAGCAACTGACTCAGACGAAGATCAAGAATCTAAAAAATCAAATGTGCGGCGAGTTCTCAGAAATTTTCAAGCTATGCGCGGAGATATTGGAGGAGGCTAGCAAGACCTCTCTAGTGAGAGCCACTCTTGATACATTACTCCGGTTCTTGAACTGGATCCCCCTGGGCTACATCTTCGAGACTACGATCGTAGACGTTCTCATTCAACGCGTGAGCATCTCTTGGCGTAACTTCTACTAGCCACTAATCGCGTCGAATAGTTCCTCGAAGCCCCTGACTTCCGCAATCTCACTTTGAAGTGTCTTGCGGAAGTCGCCGCTCTCAGTGTTGGCCCTGAGTACGACCCAAAGTTTGTTTCCCTGTTCGAGATGGTCATGACGGCAATCAACCGGATGGTCCCTCCAAACACGAACATCGCCCAAGCATATGCGCACTCGAATGATGCGGGGCAGGAGTTCATCCTTAGTCTCGCGCTGTTCCTGGGCAATTTTCTTCAGAACCATCTGAAGACTGTTGAAAATGAACGAACTCAGGATGTTTTACTAAACGCTCACTTGTACATGGTCAAGATATCACAAGTCGACGAACGCGAGATTTTCAAGATCTGTTTGGAGTACTGGTTGAAGCTTGTCGCTGAGCTGTACGACGAAATCCAGAGTTTACCCATTGGTGACAGTGGTCTCCTCATGGGTCTCAGCCTCGGTGGAACCAACGGAGCGCACAATATGCTCAACGGTGTATCTTTACGAAAAAATATCTACTCCGACGTGCTATCAAATTTGCGCCTCGTCGTCATCGAGAAGATGGTGAAGCCGGAAGAGGTTCGCGTTCTTTCACTTCGTACTATGTGCAGTCAGCTCAATCACATCTGCAGGTCCTCATTGTTGAGAACGAGGAGGGTGAAATTGTCCGTGAATTCATGAAAGAGTCGGACACCATCGTTCTTTACAAGTCAATGCGCGAGCTCTTGGTCTATCTCACCCATCTAGACGTCGCCGATACCGAAAACATTCTTACCGAGAAACTTGCAAAACAAGTAGACGGCTCAGAATGGTCGTGGCAAAACTTGAATACATTGTGCTGGGCCATCGGGTCAATTTCAGGGGCGATGAGTACGTGAACTTTGCCCGCATCCCATAACTCGTTCTCACGTGTTTGTAGACGAGGAGACAGAGAAGCGTTTCCTGGTGACCGTCATCAAGGACCTCCTTGGCCTCTGCGAGATCAAGCGCGGCAAGGACAACAAGGCCGTCGTCGCTTCTGACATAATGTACATTGTTGGACAATATCCGCGCTTCCTGAAAGCACATTGGAAGTTCCTCAAAACCGTTGTCAACAAGCTGTTCGAGTTCATGCACGAGACACATGAAGGCGTGCAAGACATGGCATGCGACACCTTCATCAAGATCGCGCAAAAATGTCGGCGGCACTTTGTCATGCAACAAAGCCAAGAGCAAGATCCTTTCGTGGACGAAATTCTGAGATTACTTCATAGGATTACGGTGGACCTTAGCCCACAGCAGGTTCATACGTTCTATGAAGCCGTCGGCTACATGATCTCGGCCCAGCCTAATAAACCTCAGCAAGAAAAGCTCATTGCGAAGCTGATGGAACTTCCCAATGCTGCCGTAAGTCTTTCGTATCCCCTATACCCGTCTCTTGTCTTAACCGTCGTCGGCTTGAATCAGTGGGAATCGCTTATGGCTCAGGCTGCGGCGAACAAGGACGTGCTTAGCAACCCTGATAACCTCCGTATACTGTCAAATGTCCTCAAGACGAATGTAGCAGCATGCACCTCTATTGGCAGTTTCTTTCTGCCGCAGATTGGTCTCATCTATATGGACATGTTAGGGCTCTATCGCGCAGTCAGTGGTATAATCAGTGAAACGGTCGCCAAAGAAGGTGAATCCCGAGCTCTACAATTGAAAACTTCTTCTGATACGCGACGTATAAGGGCAAATTGCCACGAAGACGCCAAAAATTCGTCAATTGCGGACAGTTAAGAAGGAAATACTCAAACTAGTTGAAACTTACATTCGCAAGGCAGAAGATCTCGAGGCTGTCAACAGTAGCATGATTCCGCCTTTGCTTGACGCGATTCTTGGCGACTACCATCGCAATGTCCCTGAAGCCCGCGACGCAGAGGTCCTGAATGTAATGGCGACGATCACTTCACGGCTGGGCGTAGGTACCTTTACATCGACGACGAGAACCTTGTCCTGATGCTTTCCTAGAATTTGCTCACGCCGCAAGTTCCACCTATCCTCGAGGCAGTCTTTGAGCCTACACTCAACATGATTAATCAGGACTTTGCAGAGTTCCCCGAGCATCGCGTCGGATTCTTCAAGCTTTTAAGAGCAATAAACCTGAATTGTTTCCCAGGTACGCGCACTGGTATCTCTGTGGAGTCAATAGATAGCTCACCAAATTTCAGCGTTGCTTGGTCTTCTCCCTCAGCAGTTCAAACTCTTCACCGACAGTATTGTTTGGGCGATCAAACATACGATGAGAGACATCGCTGAGACTGGATTGAACTGTATGGTTTTCTGCTGTCTCGTCCTTCACGTGCCTAAGTAAACTTTGTGACAGTGTGCCTGGAAATTATCAACAATTTTGCTGCCGCAGACACTCAGATCGCCAACCAATTTTTCCAGCAATACTACCTTAGCGTTTTACAGGACACATTCTTCGTCTTGACGGACGCGGACCACAAGAGCGGCTTCAAGCTGCAAAGTCTGCTCCTTGCTCGTATGGTCCAGCTGGTTGCGACCGACGCAATTCAGGCACCTTTGTTCGACCCTGCTGTCGTCAATGACCCTAATATGACGAACGCCAAGTTTGTCCGCGATTATACAGCCAATTTATTGAAGTCTGCGTTCCCTCACGCGTCAAGGTAAGCAATGTGCATTCCTCCCCCTAGTCTTCCAGCCGTTCTGACAGGTCGTCGTGACTAGTTCCGACATCATGGTCTTTGTGCTTAATCTAGCCGAATACCATTCAGACGTTAATCGCTTCAAAATGGCACTGCGTGATTTCCTGATTCAGCTCAAAGAGTTCTCCGACGACAACGGGGAGCTTTTCGTGGACGAGAAGGAAGCAGAAGCTGCTCGCAAGGCGCAGCTCGAGCGCGAGGCTGCACTGAAGATCCCAGGAATGCTCAAGCCGTCGCAACTAGAAGACAAAGACGAGGACATATGAGCCTGGCACCATATATCTCACGACATCTTACGATTTTTTAATACTTTGTTCTCGTCTCTTCGAAAGTTTGCATCGGCATCATCATAGTCCACTTGTCCCCCCCTTCCCCTTCCACCCTATTTCTCCCCCAGCTCGCTATTACACGTCGCTATTTGCTCTTTTTGCTACGCCCCTCATATTTTGGATGTAACACTAAATGAAGCTTCAATCACGAGAACAAATGTGTATCTTCGGATGTAGCGATTCTGTTGTTAGATGAACATATGTTTTTTTTTCCCTCTTAGGGTGGCAATTCTCCAAGTCACGCGTCGCAGGCTTTCTTCACAGATCGCTTCACAGATCGCACACAACGTTGACAGGTGTTGCTCCAATATCGCGGAATGTTCAAGAAGTGAGTCGTTTCTCCCACATTGTGATCACCAATATTCACATAAAGGGAAGATTTCAACCATCGACCGATATCGTGGGGCAAACCCCTGTGAAATCTTCTGTTCAACGGGGCATCCGATCGACTCTGCTCTCTTCGTGGAAGATCGATGCAGAGACGCTAGAAGAGATATGGCCCAAGAAAGAGTCGATCGTGCACGTAAAATGGTCTGTCGCTGAACCCATAGTTTCGCTTCTTACCGATCTGATGTGCCTCCATACAAAACAACAGCAGAGATCATCTCTCTATCTACGCCCTGCACGGCGAGCCGCTCTTTTTCCAGGGCCTTGACGGACCTTATCTCCCCACCGTGCGCCTGCTCCACAAATGCGAGGATCCATTACGTGCCCGCTGTTTCATTACACTGACTACACACGTAGATCCATTCATCCTCCCACACGTGCGCATCGACCGCGGCGCGATCCGCTTCCTGCTCGCCGGCGCACACATGATGTGTCCCGGGCTGACGTCTGCCGGCGGGTGGCTCCCGCCCGCGGACGCGGCGCTGCCCGCCGGGACGGCGGTCGCGTTCGACGCCGAGGGGAAGGAGTTCGCGGTCGGCGTGGGGATCACGAAGCTCGGGACGGAGGAGATGCGGGCGGTGAACAAGGGCATCGCGGTGGAGTCGGTCACGTACATCGGGGACGACCTGTGGGCGTTGCAGAAGCTGTAAGCGTGCAGGCGTTGTTTATTAAGTTTTAGCTCGCTACAAAGTAAAAGTTTTCGCGCACTCGTGCGTTGCGCGTGTGACCCCTTTCCCCGCGTCATCGTGGCTGCCCTCCAACGCCTACCTGTGCTTGCCACGCCGTCGCCTATGAAGAAGAACCTGGGTCGCGGGTTTTTAGCGCGCCGGAGTTCTGAGGACAAGGTGCCCGTTTCTGTGTGCGTACAGAGGTTAAACTCTAAAGTTTTGTACTTATGCGCGCGTCTTCGGATTCGAAAGCTACAGCAGGACCCTGGAATTCCTGGTTCTCTCGGGCCTGGACCTGAGCGCACCTCTATGTTGCAAAAGGTCTGGTGACACGCGCAACGTACAGCCTGGTGTTCGTCCTGCCAGTTCTGGTTGCATACATCTTGTCAGCCGCCGCCGGATTCGGAGACGGCCGTCGGGTCGAACGCTGATGCCCAAAACAGGGGCCCCACTTTCATCATCGACACGACACTCAGCTCGAGAAGGCAACGACGAACAATATCGGATCTTGATCTTCAGCAATTGGTGGCCGAGGAGGGATCCGGCCGACAAACTACCGAGGGACGACCGTGAGTCGGGGAAATAATGAAATGCGTCGCCAGATCCTCTGTGCTTCCCATATCCATCGGAAGCTGCGCGCGTTGCGCGTCCAAGAAATTAGGTTACAGTAGGAACACGCCGCCACGTTTCGAAATACATAGACACACGCTCCGATCGATTTCCATTCCAGCCCCAAATAGAAGCGCGGTTTGCGACTGCTCTCTGCTGGGAAGGCCGTCCCCACTGCGTCATCTGCGCACTTGATCCTCGCGCCAATGGGCGTAGAAGTTAGCTATCGGACAACGTAATTGAGCTGAACCTTACGATTACTCCCGAGTCATGCTACCGCAAACAGCTTGTGATAACTCAACGAATTATGCATTATGGGTCATGAGCCCCAACGGCCCAACTAGTCGCGATCTCGTATATGGCACCTCACGAGAGCACTCGCGATAAGGGAAACGAAAAGCGGTAGCTTCTCGTCACTTCGAAGAACGGTTTGTCCCGCGTGTCTACCACACGATGTGACAATAAATGCCTCAACATTGCTACAGATTGCGCGATCGTGATTGGCTGACCACGCGCAATACCGGGACAGAATCGCACACCCCTTTGTTTGTAGATCCTCCTCTTGGAATGATCCTCCCCCGGGCCTCATTCAGGGTTGTCATTTCGGTTCTGGGGTATCGAAGCCTCCCCGCCGGTATCGCAAGGGGGTGAAGGGGGTACAGTATCCGAGTCTCTGTGCACATGCCGTTGAATACAATCGGTAGCAATGACAATACGTTGCCCATCGCGGGCCCTTTAGCGCAAGACAGCGAGCGAGCGGACGGAACAACCACACAACCCTCTACTTCCTACTACTGTACAACCAACTTGACCTACCCCCATTCACTCCATTTCCCAACAATCATACCAAATACAAATAAACGTGGGCCCACCCTATCTCCACGAACCAATCCCGCGAATCACGCAAGTATAGTTGCGTTTCGCACACACACGCCAGCAGCACCATCATGATGATTTCACATCCGTCGTTTTGTTGTTGCCTCGCCCAGCGCGTTTTGCCAATTCTTACCAACTCACCAATTTGGATTCTTCGGAAAGAAAACGGGGATTGATGACGGGCGCCTTACTCCGCCGGCAACGCGAATTCCCCTGCTCGCCGACTGCAGACGCCCCTCACGATCCGAGATTCAATCAATTTATTCATTTTTTGTGGCGGCGGCAGTTTCAAATACACAGACATACACACGCTCACACAGACACATACTCATACTAACGGGTACAACGCGGCGCTCGGCGAAAGCACACCGCAACCGTCCGTCGTAAGTTATTAGCACAAGGCACACACACAAATAGCACACACAGCACACGTGTCGACGGGGCGGGGGGGGCAGGTTCATTTAATTGTTTCTGGAATCTCGAGTCGAGAGTCGAATGAACAAAAAAAAAAAAAAAAAAAGTCGTGCGACTCGCCGCGATGTGCGTGGCGTGACTCACGACAGCTGCTGCTGCGGCGACAACGCGATTGGGAGATAAGGAGAGGGGGGGCGGGAAGCGGTGACTTGATGCAGAGGGTTCGACTCTTATTATGACTCGAGATCGCATTCGGAAAATGCCAACAGGTGCGCGCGGCGGTGGGCAGAGGGTAAGAACCACCGATCTGGGGAGTGTTTGTGGGGGGAAAGCCCAGCCCAATAACAAGGACAGCTCTCCTTGGTATTATTGCTGCTAACGGCACGCGCTGGGAACCCAAAGCGAGCTACTTCTGTGATAGGATGGTAAAGCAGGTATCACACCACCCTCCCCCTATTGTATCGTAAAACCTGATGACCGTAGTCATTCTCTGTCAACCCCACGCCCCATCAATCACAGGCGACTGTATTTACCTTGGCCGTCGGTGTGGGGCGGGAAGCTCGGCGCTCGGCGCTCGGTACTCGGTCAGAGGCAGTGTGGTCCACGACAACAGCACCCAGGCACCTCGTCCCTGCCCACCCACCGTCAATGCCGGGTCCGGGCCTACCGACACCCAAGCCCAGGGGGGTTTGCAATGATCATCGCTATAGCACAAAGATAAGGCCTGTCGGTTGTCGTATGATAGACACCGACGACCGGTGTCAGGGGGAGAGTGCTTAGTCAGATGGAGTTTGTCTTGGAGTAGTTAGTCCAGAAAAAGGAAAGCCCGCACTTTGTGTGAGAGGACGGCGTTGGCCGATGGCCCCTATTGGTTTCGTAAAAAATTTGCTTCCGCGGACTCGTTATCTGCGAGCGAAGGGGCTTTGGGAGAGCGTTTGCGCCGACATACCATGGGGTTTCATTTGGCTGGGGAGCGGCGGTGAGCTCATAGAGGAGCATTGGGCAGCGTTCAAAGGTTCAAAGGTAAAACTCCGCATCTGAGATCGCGATCTGGGAATACCTTATCGCGGCTGCCTATTACGGCGCATTTGGTCCGCTACCATGGTCGCCGGCGATCGAGTTCCAGACTCCTGTAACACGCGAGTTGTTCGCACGAGCGGCGGCACACTAGCGTAACCAATAAACTGCAACTAGCAACTAGTATTCCCGAGGAACGAAGCATGAAATAATGACATCGGCAAGAAAGCACAGAGAGATATGACAAAAAACGCTAATGCAGGGATAGGGGGGAGGGGGAGGCATGCTGATAAGGATATTTACAGAAGTGACCAAAGGGGAAGAAAGCGTGTGGGGCCAGCATTAGCACTCTTGACCGTAGACCACGTGGGGGGGATTAGCAGAAACATTGGGGAATGGAAGGGGGTCGAGCTCAAGTGAGTGATGGAAATATGATTCGTCCGCACTAACGTACACCTGTGGGACATAGCGCCGCGCGCGCTCCGAAGACCGCGCGCTCGTGTCTACGAGAGATAACGAAGGCGAGCTTGTCGCGGGACTCGGAGCCGAAAGCGCATCGGACTCATCGTCCGAGGTATCCTCGACCGTGTCCGGCACAGGCAAGTCATCTGTGTCATCCTCGGGGTTATAAGGTAGCGCGACGTTGAATGGTGGATAGGGATAGACAGAGTCAAGTGGAGTATTAAGGGGCTGGAGCTCGAGGGGGCTTAACAGTGGTGGGGAGTTGTAGGGTGGATAGACAACAGGGTATGGCATAGAGATAGGAGTATTATTATACACAGGGTGACTGAGATCGTCGGTGGAAGACATGGGGGAGGCTGAAGGTGTGAAAGGAGGCAAGTCGTCGTCCTCGTCGTCGGCAACATGGAGAAGAGCAACAGGTTCATTCGCGTCATCTGAATCATCGTGTTCGAGCGACTCCAAAAGAGAATCGAACCATTGCTTCTCCGAGCTGTCGTTGTTCACAGTGCAGGGAGTATCAAGAAGCTTGCGGGCATCGGGATAGATGAAGGAGTGTTCGACGTCGCAACACACCTCTTCATCCTCGTCGCCTGCGTCAGAGTGGTATGGGGGTTCAGAAGTGTTGTTGGGGCTACATGGAATGGTGCCGTTGGGCTGCGAACGGGTGATTGAGTTTTTGAGGAGGACCCAGCGATGCAAGCTGCAGCTGTCCTTGGCGCCCCCGCCAACGACCAAGCTTAGCTTGGACCGGGTAACTTGAGACAAGCTCGGGGCTGACGACATTGAAAAAACGCGAGATGTGAAACAGGAGATGCTTTAGTGAGCGGCGCTAAACCGAAGCCAATGAATTAGAACGGGACATTGGACCGAGTCGACGACACTCACGAGATGAGCAAAGAGATGAATCGAGTAGGTAGCTTCTTTTTTTAGCGGTGTATGCGGTATACGATGAAAGGTTCGAAGAGGATGGTGCCGTGCTTTGATTTTCGGGCTTGCTTGTCAACCATACTGGTGGTGGCTAGAAACCTCCGTCACTGTCTATAGGGGGGAGCGACAGGGGACGGGATTGAGTGGAGAAGTGATGGTGGAGGAGTAAGAGGACGGTCAGTGCAGCATTGGGGAAGGGCAGAGGACGGGAGGGGTGCGGGGGCTCGTAAAATGTTAGGGCCGTGTCTTATATTGGTTGGATCACAAAGTGACTCGCTTGTCAGGTCATGGTCACGTATTTCCCGTCCAGCTTCCCGGTCCTTGGCCTAAATCCGTCGGTCAGGATCGGCTTCCATCATTCCGAACAATCCGAAGAGCTCTTTTGCTCATTCGTTCGTCATCTTTGTCATTGTCCAGACGAATGTTCTAAGCCAGCTGTAATCTTGTATCACCCTTTATTGCACACAAGGAACATCGATACATAAGACAAAAAGGTCCAGACTCCGTCACTGCTGCTTCGGGCTTAGTGGTGACTCGAGCCCGCCCTCAGGTACTCAGCCCTCGTCCATCTCTTCGTCTCCTACTTCCTCGTCTTTGACCGTCTCCATTAACTTTTGTATTTTCTTCGCACTCTTCGGCGATACGTCCCTCGCAACGGCGAGCATCTGAGCGGACTTGACCTCGTCTCCGATCAGTCGGTAGGCCCTTGCTAGCTGGAAGATTACATTCGACTCCTCTGGCGACGAGTCACGGAGGAATTCTAGATCTCTCACTGCGGTCTATCAATCAACGGAAGGGGAAAAAAAATACGTTAGCACACCCGTTCGGAGATCAGCGTGCCTGTGATCACACCGCACGCACCTCGTATCGCTTCATAGAGATAAGCATTTTCGCTCGCCGATAACGCACCAATGCGTTCTCCGGAGACAGTTTCACAGCCTCATTGAATAGTGCGAGGGCTCCTTCTCGATCCCCGCGCCTCTCTACGGCCTAGCGAACACACCCGTTTAGTCCCGCAAGGAGGTAAGCGTAGTGCGCCGTGCATTTTTTACATACCATGCCTACGCAGCCCAGCAGCACCGCGTTGTTAGGATGGATCTCCGCCGCCTTTCTGTAATGATACTCCGCCATACGGATTTTGCTTTTTCTTAGATAGCACGTCCCCAATCCGTACCTGCGTTCGAAACACGCGTTCAAAGATAAGCCATCCATAATCATATCACATAATCACGGGCGAAGCCAGATGCTGGCTGACAACCAGCGCCTTTTTCGCCCTTTGACTTACCAAGCGTTATAGTGACGCGCGTCAGCACGGAGCGCCATTTGGAAGGACAGGATGGCCTTGTCGAGGTCTTCGTCAATGAACTCGTGCCCCGCAAGCGTGAACGCGTACGCGCAGGTAGGGTCCAGTTGCTGGGCACGTCGGAAGCACGTCAGCGCCTGCGAACGCTCCTTCTGCAACGAGAATGTGTTGCCTATTGCTATCCACGCCTGTGATGAACGTGGTTCGATCGAGAGGAGCTCCTGTGCCAAGAACGACAATTGCACTGTCCGTTGAAGATGCCATAACAAGGTCGAGTACACCTCCATATCCCACAGCCGATATGGGTCCAGTGCCCGCACCGCTTGGAAGGCACGTTCCGCCTGTTGAACGCCACGTGATATAAACGTGTGTTTGCACGGTTGGGCACGGTGGCTCTCAGAACGGGAGAGTACGTACGGATGTGTAATCGGTCCGCTCATAGTGCGCTTTCCCAACCATAGCCATCACATATGGGGATCTCTGGTGGACATGGGGTAACTTGTCCAATTCCTCCATACACAGCGACGTGTTGTACATAGCCAGGGCCCTCGTGGCACTGGCGAATAACCGCATCAGGTCGTAAATGTATTGGTCTGCAAGCTCGACCTCGTATGCCTCCTGTGCTGCTTGTTCTTGCGATGCCGTCCAGTTGCTCGGCGCTGGTGATGTGTCCGACCGCGGTGATTGCGTTGCTGACCGAGGTGATTGCGAATGCGCAGCGTCTCCACTCGGCACAGGCTCCTCATCAGAGTCTGTCGACTGCGATCGTGTCCGCGTGCGAGGACGGCGTCTATCTCGGACCGGAGGAGGCTGGAAACACACGAGGTGTATAAGCCATAGAGCTTCTACGCGGGTGATCGTTAAACGGGGACACCTACCTTGCTGGGTATTGGTGGCTTATTTCCGTTGCCCATTAACCGCGCACTCCGCCGCGTGCCCACGCCCTGCGCACTCCCGTCTCGATCGGACCGGCCGCCAGCGACTGGCACATGCCTGGAGGACACCGCCGTGGGCTGAGGACGGCGGCCCGCAGATGAGAAGAGGTTAACAAGAGTCAAGGCCGGGCGTGCGCGTGCCTTTTTTGAGCGTGCATCGTCCGCCGCGGCCACCAATTTATTAGACGCCTTTTCCACCCCACGGGCTGTAGCGCGTAACTTTTTTGGGGCGGGCCCACCCTCGTCCGCAGAAGACAGCGCACGGGATGATAGCATGATGGCGGCGCCTTTGGCGCGTTGATGAGGAGGGAGGACGGAGATGTCGGGCAAGTGTGAGACTGTATCGTCCGTTAACCTGTATGTTGGGAATTAGAGTGTTGGAAAAACTATAGTTGTGTGCTGGTAGCCCACATGGAATCTCGGGGACCCAACCGTCCCATACGAACGGGTAGCACATCGACGGGTGCCGGTTTTCGAAATAGGTTACCGGCGTTCCCAGTGTCGGGCGTAAAGAGGCCCGCGCCAGTGGCGGTCGGAATTGGGGGTTGAGTCGTTTTCGTCGTCAGCTGTTCATCTGGAGAAGTTCGCTTAATTGGCGGGGGACGTGAAGGGAACAGCTCTTCGATCTCTGGTACGGACCCTAGAAGAGCCGAACGGACAATTAGCATGTGTAGGGACTTGATCCGGCGAGCGCTTTCACCTAAGCTACACAAGCCGTCAAAGGCTTCCCAGATCATGGGATTGAGTCCCAGTGCCCGAAGAAGACTGCTTCGGGCAAGCTCAGGAAGATTGCCCTTCAGGGCGGTAAGCCCAGAGCGACAGTGGAGTATAGCCTCCTCGGGAAAGGTCCGCGCCGCTCGCTGCTCCTGTGACACTGGTTGGAGGTGGCTGAGTGGACCAGGCACGCTCTATTAAAGAAGGGGGACGCACGCGACGGAACCTCAGCAGCATTCTTGAGAATTTCCTCCAATGCCTCCCGCGCCTGTCGGTGCCTTCCCAGAGTAGAGCAGCACTTGGACTTTATTTCCAAGCACCCGTTGCACTGGTGGTCTTGGGGGAGGTTCACGAGATGCAAGGCGGAATGAGGCTGATTGGCCCGGAGCATGACCGTCGCGTAAAGATGCCTCGCGTCGTGGTTCCCGTGATCCAACGCGAAGTACCGCTCTGCGTAGAAGATGGCGGACTTGTGAAGGTCGGCGTCGAGACACGCCCAAATGAGCGAACTGAAGCGCCTAGACAGGTATGGCAGGAATGTCGGAGGGGACTCGGATTGCTGTGACTGCTGCATACGGTTCGAGCAGCGTGCAGGACGCCGCACGAGGATCGTTATTGGAAAATGCAGCGACAGACGGAGGAGGCGCGGATGACGCCAGGAGGAAACAGGACGCAGACGCAGCACTACACGCAAGGCAAACCACCAAAGCGAGGCAAACCACCGTTCTACATCATGTGATCTACGCGTCAACGTGACTAATACAACTCTTTGCACTGCTACTGGTACTAATGTCCATGCCCATCACGCTCCGGTTGTTGCTCTGACCAGTCCTCGTCAGCTTGGAATCGGCTAGAAGCGAAGAAAAAGACTCACCGGGAACAACTTGAATCGCATCGTCGATCCGTAGCAGGGAAACAGCCGCCTCGAACGCAGACTTGAGGCTGCGAACCTTGCTAACAGTTGGCTCGAGAACACCTGCAGTAACATTATCCCGCACGTCGCCCTTCAGCAGGTCCAGGCCATAGCGCAAAAGGACCTTCTTGGCATCCCCTGCCGGTGCATTTTGAGCCGCGTTATGATAAGAACGCAATTTTGCTACGAGGTCAGTAGCGTCCTTGGCAGCATTTACAGCAAGGGTCTTCGGGATGATAAGAAGCGCGGTCGCAAATTCTGCGATAGCCAATTGCTCGCGCGAGCCCTGTGCACGCATGTGATGAACGAGACCGTCAATGCTACGTGAGAAAAACGTACCAAAGTCGTGGCAAAGTTTTCCAGATAGATACTTAGTGCGGACTCTACGGCACCTCCACCAGGCACAACGCTCCCGCTCTCTAATGTCCGCTTGATCACAGATAATGTGTCGTGCAATGCGCGTTCCATCTCGTCGAGCATGTAATCGTTGGCACCGCGGAGAATGATAGAGGCCGCATTGACCACCTTCGTTCCTTTCACCAAGATGAGTTCATCGTCCGAGATGCGCTCTTGCACGACCTCTTCCGCTGTACCAAGATAGCTCGGCTCGAATGTTTCTTCCCCATCCAGATTTGCCAAGCTTGAGACAAGTTGTCCGCCAGTGGCCTTGGCGATACGGCGAAGATCCTCCTTCCTGCAACGGCGGACGGCCATCGCGCCCGCCTCCACGAATTCCTTCAGTGCGAGGTCATCGATGCCCTTGGTCGTGAGGACAACATTGGCACCGGTGGCTAGGACCTTTCGGATCCTTTCCAGTGTGATCTCCGACTCACTAGTGGGGCGTGTCAGTTCGATCGACGCGAGAATCACTATCGTATGTACCGCTTGCGAATCTCTTCGAGCTGCTCCGGATCGTCGACCAAGATCTGAATGCCCAGTTGCATGCGTGTTTTGCGAAGGTCGATGTCCAGGCAGGCGATCTTAGCATTGGGGATTCGCGTCTTCATCGCTGTTATGAAGGGGTGATTGAGCGTCGCCACGCATACAGTAGACAGAGACGAACCTTGGCTGGCAACGGTGCAGTTCAGCGCATAACCCTGCACAAAGAGCGACTCTCGAGCGCTCCGGCCGTGTGCCTTCAGGATATTCACGGCTTTGACAGGGTACTTCGTCTCCGCACGTGTATTTGTAGTCTTAACAGCCAACATGGCATCAACCGCCATGGGAGCGAATAAGTCGTCGTCGCTGATTCAAGGTTGAGCGACAGACACGCACACCACACAAGAAAGGGAATGCTCACCCTCCAATGACTTTACTCGCCATGCTCGTCTTTGCAACGTTTATCAACGCATCCCGGCCCAGCTGTTCGACCTTCACGCTCAACTGATCTTGCATGAATCTCACAGCCTCACGACACGCCAGTCTGTATCCAGTGATGATGGTGGTGGGATGAATCTTCGCCTTCACGAGCTCGTTGGCGCGTCGCAGCAGTTCAGCGGCGATGATCACGACCGAAGTGGTGCCATCGCCGACTTCCTTGTCTTGCTTTTGTGCAAGATCCACAAAGATACGTCCTGCAGGGTGTTCCACGGAGAGGAGAGAGAGGATGGTGGCGCCGTCGTTTGAAATCGTGACCTCCTGCGTGTCCGCGAGAGTTTCTCTGTCAGAAACTCGTCCGGCGATGGCGAAAAAAAACATACCCCAATATTATCGACTAGCATTTTATCAAGGCCCAACGGGCCAAGAGAACTTTTGACGATGTTTGCTATGGTCTGTGCCGCGACCACTGGAGTCGTGCATGAGGCCGCAATCTCATCGAGAAGCTGCGATGCCGAACGCACCATTTTGATCTCGAATATCCTGCCCTGATACTCTATCACCTCCGAGAAATGCACCTGCCCTCGGATCGCGTTGGAATATAGACATGACGATTCGTTAGAGATGTGTAGGAGCTGAGCGCTGAGCAGGGGATGCAAAGATGTAGCCTCTGTCGGGAGATGCCGACGCCGACTCAATCAAACCATTACTTTACACGGGTACACTTTATTCTAATCTCCGGACTGCGAAATGACTACAATGCAAACGTAGACTCGCGTGGAACTATGGGCTACTCTCAGCGCCAGGCAGTGTGATACTGATATCCGGTATGTCCACCTTGAGATAGTCAACGATGGGCTGTTGTAATGGCCATTCATCGGAGCAGTGCTCGTCATTCGGGACGTCCAGATCCAGCTGACGTAGAAGCACTCAAAAAAAGTTGACCAAACAACCCTTACTTTACGTACCTGAGGGTTTCGACCTCGCTCCCGAGATGCGAAGAACAGCCCACCTTTGGACTCTTCAGCAACCTTGCTTACCTTGTCGAGAAAGGTCTTCTTTTGCGCTTTCCTGAACTCAGTGTACTTGCTCGCGCTCTTGATGACCTCTGCTCGCATCGCAAAACCCGTGAACGGCGCGATGGGATCGGTCAGGTGCGGGGTGTGTACGGGAACCAAGCCCACGCTGATACTCTCCACGACGACATCCTCGAACGAGTCATCGTCGACCCAGGTAGGAGTCTCGCCCGATAGTTCACCCCTGAATGGACTACTGGGGCCGCGCAGCATGGAGGGAAGTGAATTGTCGCGGCGCACAGCGCCGGGTCCATATGAGTCACCATCTCCTGTAACGGACGCTGTTGTCGTGGACTCAGGCTCAGAGGCTCCCTATTTCTCTCAGGGGGCGATGCATTCGGGATGGTGGGCTAACTCACTGCTGGTGTGGGCGGACCCGACTCCTCCGGCTATGAACAAAAGTCAGTTGGTTGGCAGAGTTCTCAGCCGAATGTGTGCACACCGTCTCGTCACTTCCCCTCCTCTCGACGTCATCGCCGACCTCCGATACGGACTTCAATTTAACCTCATCAGTCGGTACCTGGGTGATGCCAACCGGCTTACCTTGTTGTTATAAGCTCTTGCGTTGGCTAGGGTAGATCTGATGTAGAGAACTGGAGCAAGACGGTTCATAATTGTGTGGACGCACTGCGCTAGACCTGTAGTAGTTATTTTGCTGCATAGAAATATATTGAATGTCGATGTCGACTACCCCCGGTCGTGTCTGAACGGCCTCGCTGCGCCTTGTTTGGCGGGCCGAGTGATTCCGCTGGGCTTGTGGGCTTGAGGCTCTCGGAGGCGAGCGTCTGCCTCTAAAATTTACTTTTAATTCTCCGAAAAGTGCCCCCGTGCCCATCTACTTCTTGCGGTCCACCCCGTCGTACACATGTCCACTTCGACGACTCCTTTAAATGCGGTAACGCCCATATAATAGTTGGGATCAACTTCTCTGTTAACATAACCATCGGATCACAGGCACACCAGCATGCGACAAATGCTGACGAATTCACCTCCAAGGGCCTGCTCGTTCCCGCTGCCGAGGAGCACCAAAAGTCTGCGGATGCATTTCAATCCTGTATAGAGGCCTCGAACGACGAAAACGTCTGCGTGCTTCGCCTCTTACATTTCACGTTCCGACCCGACTCACACAACCGTATAGACGAAGAGAACGCTAAGAATGCTCTACAACGAGCACAGCAAGGCAGCAAAGGAAGTACAGAGAAGGATTGCTGCTCTTCGGGAGGAGGGCGTGGACCCTACGTTGCCCCAAAAACCAGCGCCACCGCGCCCGTTGCCCGCCTCGCCGCCCCCAACGCACAGATCCTCTGCTTCGCCGCTACCGTATCCAAAGGAGGGAAGAATGCCAGATTCACAGGTTGACGAGTCCTTCATGTTGTTGGGGCAACAGGTCTGTCGCATGTTGCACCTCTAGTTTCTTGATCGCCTGCCACTCAGCGCCATGCGGCCGCAGTCGACGGATGCCGGCGATGCCTTCAACACGTTTTGGAAGGCCATGGAGCACCTAGATCACGTTTCTCAGCCCCTGGCGTTCGTCACCACCTCTCTTGGACTCACCGAGTCCCCACAACGCGATCTCGGCCGGAATGGCAGCTACAGTAGCGATACTGATACCGAGGGCAGTGCACGTTCGAGACGCGCGTTCCTCGGCAGTCGCTCGAAGGCCCAGTCTCCAGACAGCTCCTCCCCGACTACAATTGACGACGTCCGTCTCCCCGACGCTACGAAATCTTCCCACCTGCGGCAGTCAGTTATTGATCTGCGAAATGAGTTCGACGAGATAGCGGAAGAAGGTGCGTACCCTTATGGGGTGTGAGCCATACTGAACGCGGGCGTAATAAGATTATGACTCGTCTGACTCGTTTTGCTTCATTCCGTCGAAATCTGAGCCTTCGCCGTCGGTGCTAAAAGAGGAGAACACGACTCTTCGCTCTGAACTCGAAACGACGCAAAAGCGACTAGAAACTGCTGAGAGAATGCTGAAATTGAGACAAGAACATGACCAACAGCTTCGAGAAAACATTGCAGTTGCTCGTAGAGAGGTACTCCAGCCCACCAGACCTCTAGCCAGTTTTGCTGATCATCGGGATTGCAGGCGCAAAGAGCGATGGGCGCTTCCCTCCACGCAGCACAACGAACCGGCCAATCTACATTCGACATCGCAAGTCTCAATCTGGTCCCACCTCCACCTCCCGTAGTTCCGATCAGTACGAATCGAGATAGAGATGCGCAGCTTTCTCGTAGAGTCAAAGAGCTAGAAGAGGAGCTTCGCACTATGCGCGTAGAGAACGAAAAGCAGGTTCGTCATCGTGCTCGAGAGCTTTATTTTCTCTGCTCAACGGCACTGTAGAAAGCGATGATCGCAAAGTTCCGGGAGCGGTGGGACAAGCTCAAGGAGTCGGCGAGACGCAAACGAGAAGCCAAGGCAGCCGTAGAAGCGCATCACGCACCAGTCCACGAGCGCATCGACGAGGAGCCAGAGGCAGAGGCAGAGCAGGAAACCACGTAGGCTTTCTGGGTGGGTCACGGTCTCTCATGAGTGGCAATAAAATTGGTTGCTTCCCCCCCACCCAAATTCTAGCCGCGCTTGAAGTGTACTATAGTTGTTCCATCGTTTTGGTTCCTCGGCTGGCGCTGTATCCATGATCGTGTTATACCTCAATTGGTGAAAAACTTTGCTCCAGGCCTTGCACCGCGGAGTTTGGGATTGTCAAAAAAAAGGAGGGGTGGTGCTCCATTACTTCCTCGATCGAGGTCAGCTGGGGACGGCGTAAACCTCGACTCGAGTGGTGAGGGTGATGCCGCCCGAGTCATCATGACAGCAGAACGCTTCTTTAGCATTCTCCATGGCGCGGGGAACTCTGGGTAAGTTTGATTTGGGGTGTCGTTTTTAGGGTCGAGTCAATTGAATGTGATACCAAACGAGGTTGCACCCAGTCATGGGGGGTTTGGACTGCGATGAGACGTCACGGCGCCAGGTGACAACGTGCGGCGTTGCAGCGCAAACGTGCAAATGTGAAAGGGGTGGTGAAAGTCCGCGGGGATATGCTCTCAGAATGAACCGACAAAGTCATCAACGTGACGACGGCTCCCGAGCGCGAGATGCAGTTGATGACGGCAGGGACTGAGCGCGAGCACGCAACTTCGCGAGACGCACTGACGCGATAATTTCACGAACAAACGAAAGAATCTCCTCATTATATTTACGCGAACAAACCAAAGTCGACGATGCGGAGACTGGTAGCGATGGAATGGAAATCGCGCTTGGCTGCCACATACTCCTCCTCGGTGCGAATGCCGCCCTCGCCGTTCATGGGGAAGTTCAGCGTCAAGACGAGGTCGACCCCCTTTCCCTCTACCCTGTACAATGCCAAAAAGATCCGTACGTCGTCCACGGACGTCCTGTTGAACTTCCGGACGCCCTGCCGACCATGGAGGATGATGACTGACGGTGTCGCGTCGCCGCGATCGTTAAGGATCGTCTGCACGTCCTCGATGGACGAGGACAGCGCGTCGTTGTCGTGGGCAGTGGCGTTGAAGTGGAACCTAATAAGAAGAGAGCGCGCGCAAAAAAAAAAATCAGGACAAGTTTCAGCACACAGAAGCCACCCCAAGCGAAAAATTTCTCAGACTTTGCCGCATCGGAAGAGGCGTCGACAGGGACTCGAACGAGCGTCTCTAGGATAATGCATTCGTCGGTGTCTGGCGAGAGGTAGACCTCCTGCGTGTCGGGAACCTGACGGAGTCCCCTGGGCCGGCGGGACGGTTGGAAAAGAGCTAAGGGCTAATAGACATGGCTGGCGATCAACGAACGAACGACATACGACGCGTCGATGTAGCCTTCAGGATAATTGGCGACGATGGCACCGCCAAAGAGCTCTGTTTCAACGAGCTTCATCTCGAGTCGTGGACGTTGTTTTAGTTACACGCGCGCGCGCGCAGAGTCGATAGCACATCCCCAATATCCCAATATGGAAGCCTAATATACCAAGTGGCGGGCGGTCGTTGGGAGATGCTAACATCTGGTTATGCCCCAGCCCCAAAACTCTTGCCATGCGTTACGACAAAATTCACGGCTGATTGTAGTAGAATATATTTATGGGTAAATGGAATCGTTTGTGCAGAAGGTTTGGCAGAAATTGCCCTGCAAGGCGTCCTACGGCGCGCGAGATCATGCACGTGTGAGGAAAGTAAGAGTACTAGTAGGTTGTGTCGATATCTGTCAATCGGATTGACCGTGACATTTGTGCTACTAAATTATGGTAGTACAGTTAGGAACCAACCGTAGAGCGTTGCAATAAATACGGCTACCTTGTTCTATTTGGCTCATGTGTTGGTACTGCCATGTACACCAGAGCGTCTCGGGAAGGGGAGGAAGACAAATAAGACGCACGAAGGCCAGCTGCCTTTGTCTTTGTGAGGGTCGACCCACCATGTGCCGTGTTCGTCGCGTCGGCCTGGAGGACGGGGGGACGCCTCCTACAACTTTTTTTTTTGGCATTCTGGGTGTGGCAGCCTCGAGCGATCGCAAGTGGTCGGTATTGGTCCAGCACGATTAATTTATTGTACTCAGACTATCGCTGTTGCCCAATCAGAGGCCATCATTTGGATTATAGCCACTCGAGGTTTTGTTCGTGACAGACTGCACAAGGCCATTAGCACACAACAGCCCTCCCGCAAGCAATCATTGGACTCACTTTTGACCTGGAGACGTCGCTCTGGGGAAAGATTCCTCATGCAGCGGGTGCGTGTTCGGGGCTGCAACCAGGCGCGGATGCAGATATGCCACGCGTGGTTACCTCCAGGGGAGTAATTACCAGTGCGAGAGCGGGATATGCACTGCACCGAACAGACCAACGTTACTATAACACATCCTCAGAGTGCGACATACATCAAGACGTACATGTGCTGGTGACATCGTCTGCGTGAATAACGTCACCTGTGAAACCATCAGCCCATTAAAAGCCATTTTGTTCCCACTATCAATGGTATTGTCCCAACGTGGAAAAACGTGGTCTGCTGCTCTGGCTCGAAAATGATTCGTTCTCCGTGTATGAATCCTCATGAACATGCTAGAAATCTTGTATTCCTTCGAGCCAGTCACAGAGACTTCCTTGTTGAGAAGGTTTGACGGTGAAGAGGAATCATCATTCCTCTTCAACCTCAAATCGTCTTTAACACTGCACACCAAGGGACCATAAATACTGCCAAAAGTTACGCCGTGACTGTCCTCACCATCGGGTCGTAAATCGAGAGCATACGCTGCAATATAAACGACGGCAGACGACGAGCCCGGAACGTGTCAGTCTCCTAGTGGGGTTTCAGACCCTAGATTGATAGAATCTTTACTAATAACGTACCCGTACAGCGTGAACGCGGTTAAAGCACCTGAGGCAGCACCTCAGCGCGTCAGCGCTGAGTATTATTAATGACTTTGGCCCCACAGCGCACTTTGAGCGTTTGAACAGTGACGAACGTGCCATTCGTCTGCACACGTGCTTGATACCACCCACAGTTCGTCTGCCTTTGTCCTTTAGGTTATCAGAAAGGTAAGTGCGAGCACCCGGTCCCAACTCGAGGAGAGTTTCAGTTAGGCGCCATCACGACGGACAGTTGGGAGAGTAAGCCCAAATATATAACAACACATATCTAACGTAATTCACGGAGTCGCCGTGTAAGCACGTTGAGAACACGACCACCACTTAGCTAGGCTCAATTACTCATGTTACTCAAGTTCGAGTCTCACGCTGCTTTTCGCTTGCAAAGCGAAATCAGACTGTAGTCCGCTTCTATCATAAGACAGGACCCTATCATAGTATGTATTACTAACATCAGACTGGCGAAGGCGTCTGAGAGAACGCCTCAAGTAAAGTTCACAGTCATTACGCATGACAGTAAAGGCCCTTGCTCATGGCGATTACATGCTCACGCTAACGTTATGCCAAATACGGCAGCCAGGAACGCAAAGACCCCGCTTGCAACGAGGTGATCTGCCGCCGACTTGGACGTGCTCGGTGAACTGGCCGGAGAAGATGCCGCAAATGTAGCAGCGGGCGTAGCCGTCGCCTGCGCGTTCACACCGCCTGTCACCGGTCCATTATCGGATACCTATATGTCACACGAAGAACATCATTAGCACGTGGAGCATACGAAGTATAGGGGAGTGACCCACGGTCTGTTCATTCGTGCCGATAGCCTTCGCAGCGGCCAAGAAGGCAGCGGCGGTATTTGATCCGGTGGTCGGGGCGTTAATAGACCTGCAAGAATCCGTTTGGTACGTGGCGAATCAAAAAATTAAATAAATCATACCCAACCATTCCGAGACCGCAGTGCTTCGACGCCTTGCAGAAGAACCAGATTGCTGTCGCAAGAGTTAAACGACGATGAATGACGGTGACGGAAAAGTTGGCTTACGCTGCTGATCATTTGTAATCGTGATGGTGAACTGCTTCGCGGTCTGCAGGCCGGAATCGAAACCGCCAGACGCGCCGTTGGCCGCCGCCAAATACGTGCAGGGGTTTGCGAACGAAGATTGCGTGACGGAATGAGGAGCGGTCCTGTGAGCGAAACGCGTGAGCACCATTGCAAATACATAGTGACCATGAGGAGAATCATACTGGGCGAAGAAGAAAGTCACAGTGGTGCCATTGGCCGCGGTGAAGTCTGACGGGTTGAACGTCAGTGCACCGCCAGGGGCGACGTCGACCTGAGGGACGTCAACACGTCCACGTAGACAGAATAACAAATGTGCAACGAACGTTGACGCTGCTCGAGCTGCTCGCAGGCGCTGATGGAATGGCAGCAGCAGAGGAAGAAGAGCTAGAGCTTGGAGCCGGATCCGGAGGGCCATACTGGGCATTAACGATAACAGGGAGGAACGCAACGGCCAAGGCAAGAGAGAACTTCATGGTCGTGAGAGGGCGTTATAGAACAGATTCGTGGTGCCAAGGAAATGCGAAGACAAGGGGGATAATTCTTTGGGTGGTTAACATGGGGCGGGCAATTTCGTTCTTTTTTAAATAGGGCTCGACGTGCGGCTGACAATCTGGGTGCTGTTTGGCGTGGGAACGCTGGCTAGTGGTGATTGGGAGGGAAACAGTTGAAAAACCAATTCCCACATGCTCGCCACCTTTCTGAGGCGCGTTCTCCCACCACCACCACCAGCGCTCCGTTCTTTCAATCGACCATGTTGCTGCGCATTTCCTGTCAGCGATAGCATGAGAATGGACGAGGGAGATTAACACCATGCCGAATGTTATTGCTCTCTGCCTATTGGCTTATTCTTTGTGACAGTGGTACATGTGCAAATGCGATGCGATCGTCACTAGAAGTGTTGGTCTTCGCTCTTGTCTTCGCTGCCCCGCCGTCGTTTCGTATCCCACGGACAGGTTAGGTCACGGTATCCATCAAGAAAAGTGGCGTAGTGGCGTACGAGTCCCCACTTACAGTACAGTAGTTTCCAGCCACATTTAGATCTGACTGACAAAAAATTTGATCGCGCCGTCTCAAAAGCGATACAAGTATGCTCAAGAGGGAAATCGGCGTAATAAATGCATTTACGCAAGTTAGTCCCCGATAGCTCACTGCACCCGGGCGTTGATGGGGGTGGACCATCACGGCCGCCGGATGTAAAAAAGGCTCGTTTCCATTCAGTATGACGACACGGCGGAGCGAGGGTGATTGACGATTATCGCCGCTAGTACAGTTGCGCGTGTTCACTCAGACATAAGCAAGTAGCTTCATAAGGGGCTTCCCGGGCCCAGGGATAAAGATGTGAGACGCATAGACGCTGCCTCGACGTTAGAGACCTTGGACACGCACACTCCGTCGCTCTGCCGCGAGGGAGTAGGTCTTTTCTTTCTTTCTCTGGTCGCCCGTCAGTCGCATGTTATTTTTAGGTATGCCACGCAGCCACGTCTATTACAGTAACAGGTGCAGTCAGGGCACGTACACCGTGCGACGAAGGTTAATTCATCCATTCGTGGAATGTGGGAGTGTCTTCCGTCGGCCTCGCCAAAGCCACTTCCCATCGGAATATGCCCAATGCTATGTTTTTATATCTAAAAAAGACATTGACACTATGGTATGTGTTACTTTGAGTGAAAGATGGCGTGGGTCATAGTTCTGTATCTGCCATGTCCTCCTTGCGTAACAACTGTACGAAAGAAGTCAACGTCGATTCCACCTCGCGAAAATATGCACCGTCTTTGTCCTTGACATAGCGGATAATCGTTGATGCTGCTTGAATTGCCTCGGCGCGTGTTGGACGTGGTTTCATCGGAGTATCGGTGTCAACGTCAACGTCGTCATCTTCATCATCTTCATCTTCATCATCGTCATATTCCTCCTCCTCCTTCATGGCTGCTTCGAATTCATCTGGGTCTGTGATATTGTATGGGTATGCTTCCTCTGGTGGGTTGATAAACTCCTCGAGTTCCATCCGGTTTGACCGTTTCAGTGCACCGATGCTCTCCAGCTTATCCAACATAGCAGCAACTTGATTCTCTGCAATGGTGACTGGGTCTTCCTGAGGGTCCATAAGAGACGAGGAAGGCATGGGTGACTGCGTTGGTGATGGCTATGCGCTGTCTCTTCGGTGACTGTGGTTGGAAACCGAAAGATTGGGGTAGGTAGAAGGGCGCTTGCGAACAATGCACTCGATGAATGATATAATAAACGCGTTCTCGTCGCGGAAAATGGCAGAGCGGCCTCTTTATAACTTACGCTTTCAACCTCACGTGCGCGTCAATTTAAATGGCTAGCCGAAGACAATCCTCCTCCGAGTCAATACACTGCCAGCCGCCGACGTTACGCTCAAGGTTCATCCAAGATTAAAGCCTGCATATGGCCTTGTCGACCTAGGGATCTAGGACGTGGATGGTTCTTCGGTTCCTCGCGTTCCTGCCGCGGTTCGTTTGGTCAACATTTCCGGGTACAGAAAATTGATTTGGACGTTCAGCGCTCAGGACTCGGAGTTAGACAGTACTGTATGGGACACAAAGATACGCAAGACTTACCGTAATTACAAACCCACCTTGCCTTCCCCGCTTAGCCCTTCATCGTCAAACCTCCCGTCTTGATCTTGCCGAACGCCTCCGAGGACGTGTTGAATTATGTTGATCGAGTAGGACCTTCCCCCAAAACGGATATTGATCCGGGCTTCAAATCACGGCAGGGAATCATCACACGTGCGTGTGATATTTATATCGGTGGCTTTGTGCTGAACCTAGGGCCTGGACGGTGCTCTACCGAACGCGTGTAGTGGGCTGAGACCGGTGTGGGTACCACACCAGCAGCGTCATCGGGGCAGGAGGGCGAAATCGCCGAGGGGCACTTTTGCTGAAGTCGCAGCAGTCCTCGAAGTTTGAAACAGTGAATCTAGAGTCCCATCGGAAATCTTCGCAGTATTGCATGACGTCCTACAGTAACACCAGACGTCATGCGCGATCCGACCTTGCGTTCTTGCATTGCATGTAATGGTCCTATTCGAAGCTGGCGGGAGGAAATAATTGCATACAAGATCATCAAGACCCCGGCTTCCACCCGGGTTTCGGAGTTTTGTGTGGTTTCCCTGTTCATCGCATCTGCATTTTGGCACAAGTGACCGACTTTGGCATTATCACCAGGCCCTACCATTGTTGCTTAACTTGACCGATGACAAACGAGGACTCAAGTCAAGACCTGCGTTCACCAACAGATCGGCAGCCACCATGGGACTGTAACTGCGCAGCTGGTCGCTAATACCCATCGTGGGAGCACCAACACACACGAAGTATGAATGCGTTCCGGACGCATCCGGGATCAGAAACAACTTGTGGAAGCATCCGGATCAAACAGGAGGTTCTGAAGACTCTCTCTGACCTTTGCCTTGTCCGTAGCGGCTGGCTGAATCAATGAGTGGAGAGGCGAAGGTCACGACGGAATGAACCCAGTGGCCATACGTGGGCAGAGTCTACCTTTGAGTCTGATTGAGTGAATCGATGGTGGCGCATTGATTGTCGAAGTTGCGATCGGAGGAGAATCTAGTCGACTGCATACATGACGTCAGGGCGCTACCAGCTGAGCTCAGTAACATACAAGAAGAACCCTCTCGCATAAAGCACTCCTCCCAGCTCTTCTCCCTTCTCCAACATCTCAAACCATGGCTCTGTCAAAGGTGAATTCGGTCCACTCTCTCCGCTTTCATACATCCTCACACTCGTCCCTCGTAGCGAGTTAACCCGGAGCATATTATCAAGGAATCAAAGGTGACCGTCCATCGTCTCACCTGTAGTATCTCACTTAGCGGTTTATAGGACAAAGAAATAAAGCGATCCGCGCATCATTTGACAGATTCCAATCAGGACACAGTTCATCATGTGGGGTCCCGTTACGGGTCTCGTTACGGTTCATCCTCCCTCCCGAAATACAAAATACCGTCCAAGGTAAGCATCTATACGTTTGTCTCGAGAACTTCAAACTAACGCTACAACAGGGCGTCGACCAAGAAACCGCCTATCAGATCATCCACGACGAGCTCTCTCTTGATGGCCAGCCCCTCTTGAATCTAGCATCGTTTGTCCAGACTTGGATGCCACCCATTGCAGACAAGCTCATGCTGGAGAATATTTCTAAGAACCTGATCGACCAGGATGAGTATCCTATGACTCAGGACATCCACACCCGCTGTGAGTAACGTGCGCTTACTTTTGCTGATGACTGTTGACCCGTGGCCCGGTAGGCATTTCCATATTGTCTGAGCTTTGGAACGCACCGTCGCATCACCATGCCGTGGGTACCGCCACGACCGGCTCTTCGGAGGCCATTCAACTCGGGGGCCTGGCCATGAAGCGTATCTGGCAGGAGAAACGAAAGGCCGCGGGAAAATCGATCCATGAGCCTGGTCCCAACATTATCATGGGTGCCAACGCTCAGGTAGCTCTCGAGAAATTCGCTCGCTACTTCGAAGTAGAGATGCGACTTGTTCCGATCTCCGTTGAGAGCAAGTACCGACTTGATCCCAAGAAAGCCATGGAATATGTCGACGAAAACACGATCGGTGTATACGTGATTCTTGGCAGTACGCGTTCTCTAAGCCTTGGCATCGTATGTTTCTCTGACGATCGCATTCAGGCACATATACCGGGCATTACGAACCTGTGAAAGAAATGGCAGACTTGCTCGATGTGTACGAGGCGAAAACCGGTCATTCAGTTCCAATCCACGGTATGACTAGTGATGCTCGTGCTTTTTTTGCGCTCACATAGGTACGATCGCAGTGGATGGTGCATCTGGGGGCTTTATCGCCCCATTTGCTACCCCAAAAATGGAATGGGACTTCAGAATCCCGCGTGTCGTTTCCATCAATACATCTGGCCACAAGTTTGGTCTTGCGTACGTTGGAGTAGGCTGGGTAATATGGCGCTCGGAAAAGTATCTCCCCAAAGACCTCATTTTCGAGCTCCATTACCTTGGTTCTGTAGAGTACTCTTTCTCGCTGAACTTCTCGCGACCTGCTCATCCTATCATCGCGCAATACTTCAACTTCCTCAATCTCGGCTTTGAAGGTTATCGCAACGTCGCTTTGACAGACCTCAAGAACGCACGTACCCTCTCCCGTGCCCTTGAACGAAGTGGCTACTTCACTGTGCTGAGCGACATCCATCGTCATGTGGGCACCATCGCAACTCACACTGCGAAAGATGGGGATGTTGAGGTTAGCCTCTCGTATTGCGATGCCGAACAAATTCGCTGACATGAGTACAGTCGTACGAAGCGGGTCTTCCTGTCGTGGCGTTCCGCTTTTCAGATGGTTTCCAACAAAAGCACCCGGATATTCAGCAGAAATGGGTCCAGACCCTACTTCGCACGAAAGGATGGTGCGTTGGTGCAACCGTAATATCCAGAATATGGATATTGCTCACCTACGTTGTGCATACAGGATTGTCCCAAATTATGACCTTGCTCCCGATCTCAGTCAAGTCGACATTTTACGTGTGGTCGTAAAAGAGAATTTCACAGAGGCTCTCCTGGATCGTCTCGTCGCTGATATTGTATGTGATTGAATCACATAACAACGCTGGTCGCTCACCCAGTGATCTACAGTGCGAGATTACCGAGGATCTCACCAAGCAAGATTCCCCTATTCACGCCCTCTCCACACTCGGAAAGCATGGTGTTTCCTCTCATGAAAAGGTACACGGCCGGATTGAGAAGCAGGAGGGTGCCCCTGAGCACTCCGGTACCTATACGAAACCCTGCTAAGCGTGCGCACCCCTGGAGGTGGTATAATCGTCAATGTTGTACGAGACGCATGCGACGCACTAAACAGTTGTGAGAGAGTATTGAGAACTGTACCTGTAAATTTACTGTACCGGGACGCTCGCGGTTATCGGACCGTTCAATCCAAGGCTTGTTTCGAACGAACGTGCTGCCAGCGATGGCTGGACCAAACCTAGAAGTGTTCAAATTTGCGGTCTATGTCTTCTTCCCTGTCCTCGTTTTTCTCCATTACGGGGACCCGGAATGGTACAGGACGAACGTGATACCGGTGCGTACGTTTAGACCCTCGCTTGGCCGTGCCTCGCATGACCGTCGTTCAGTATAAAGAACGAATCTTTCCATCCGACGACAGGACGGCACGTAGTAGCGGCATGCCGACCAACCATGCGGCTGTGCGTCAAGAAATTGAACGCATCAAGGCAGAGAAGGCAGCACTCCGTGCGCAACGTGAGCATGAGACCACGGAGGGCCCTCCACCTAGCGAGGGGGCTAAAAAGCTGGTGTAGATTATTGCCACAGGTACGCCCCACATCTTCACGACGCCCGCAAAACTAGTCCCAATAGTGCTGTAGTACTCGCGCTGTGTTTCCGTGTCTTCGTTGGGGCATCTTACCCTCGTGCACGTACAATTTAGACTGTCTACCAAAACGCCTCTCAAATCGTCGTGTCGAGTTGCAACTTCTCACCGTCGACCATGGCATCCCATTTCCCCCCTTCCCCCAAGTCCTTTCGGACAATCTCCGAGTACTCTAATAAATCCTGCTGCGATATCTTGAACCCACCACACACAATGAACACGAGTGCCTTTTTCTCGGCCCCAGTCGGCGGTACCAGCCGCGTCACAAGCTCGCGCTTATACGCAGGCACCAGCGTCGCTGAACACGCCAACTCCACCAAGAATTTGTGATCGTCTGCTTGTCCGGTCTCCCAGCGTTGCTTACATATACGTGAATGCGGGCTACTCACCTGCGAACGCCCCAGCGAGCTGCATGGTCACTTCGTCTGGTACGGTCACGCACTTTATGCCTCCAGCGCGGTCCAGTGCGGCGCGCACCACGCCCGCAGACGGTTCCGACGCCCCGAGGGACGTCGCCTTCGATTTGAGTTCGGTTACGTGCGCGACGCGCACGCCATGCGTGTCGTCTGTGCGCAGAGTCACCCCGGTGGGGGCGTCGTCGGCGGGTGTACGGTTTGCGGCGACCGAGTGGTAGAAGCACGCGGAGCCGTGCGTTTCGAGCGCGACCACGGGCACTAACGTCTCCCGCCTAAGCCCATGAACACTGATTGTGGGAAAGGAAGGAACGCCGCACCGTCTTCCCAGCCCGCGTCTCTACATCCCTCGATCACGCCGCCGAGCAGCCCGCCGCCGCCAACGCTGCAGAACACCGCCGCGGGCTTTATGCCGCGCGGGAGCTGCGTCCGTATCTCCGCGATCATCGACGCGTGGCCCTCCCACAGCGTGGGATGGTCGTACGCGGGCACGAGCACGCTGCCAAAAAAAATGAAGTTGACGCCGAACGTGACGTGAGTGCGCATACGTACGCGTTGGGCTGCGCCCGCACGGCTGCCTCGGCCGCGCGGAGCGCTTCGAGGTAGAACCGGCCCGTGACGACGACCTCCGCGCCGACGTCGTGCAGGAAGGCGTGCGTGCGCGCGTCGACGCCGTTTGGGAGGTAGATGGCGCAGGGCACGCCGAGCACCTGCGCGGCGCACGCAGCTGCGAGGCCCGCGTTTCCCCCCGACGCACATACGACGCGCAGCGTCGGCCCGTGTGTCACAAGCGCGCGCTGTATAAAGTGCGAGAGGCCGCGGTACTTGTACGAGTGTGACGGCTGGAGGTTCTGGGCCGTCACAGTTGCAGCCGCGCTGTTTGAAAATGCGGGTTGGCACGGCACACGCACCTCGAGTTTGAGGTAGACGGCGTATTCATCCCCGAGCCGCGTGGAGAGGTGACTGGAGAAAACGAGTGGGGTTTCCGTCCAGAGATGGCTTTGGGGCTCCTGGACAGACATGGTTTGCGGAGCGGAGAACTGTTGGACCCACGACGCGTTTGATGTCGAGTACCGCCGATGACTCGAGCAGAACCGACGCGGGCCGTAATCCGATAATACGTAGTCGCGAAGACGCGGCGCGCCCCAAAGTTTTGGGAGACCTCACAAGTCCTAAGATCGGTTTGATGTTATCTCACTTGATGTGTCGATGCCCAGTGAGATAGGCAATATTTACAATCCATCAGCTGACGAAATTGGAGTTTTTTCAAGGCAGCTAGCGTGTGAATAGGCCGAGCCTCGCTCGCGTCTCCGCACGACTTAGCGTCAAAGAACTGGAGCACCACAAATATAGGGTCTTTAGGGCCCTTAATTTTGATCCGGCAATTGTAAGACATCGGTATATAATTTGGTGGCTTTTGTTGTCATCGTGTCCACACGAATCACCATTACGCGTACTTCGGGGAGCCTGTGGAGAACGTGTAGCCGGCCATCTACTTTCTTCAGGCCCTAGATCGGTGCGATCCCGTCACGTCTGCCCTCGAACGCACAACTCGTGCAGATAATCATGATGCGGCTGAGGATTTCACGTATAATCAACTAAGATCGTTCATTAGAGTGTTGATAGTCGCATTGTGGTCCCTGACAATGACAGCTTCTCCCAGGCTCGGAGCAGATATTGAGGAAGTTCAGGGGGTGTAATTAAAGCCGGTTTCTTCCTGAGGTCCCTGTGCTCACTCACACCCGAGCAACTTATTCTCTCAGACGCGTCCGAATCGGGACGCCAATCCCGCCCATGCACGCGCCAAAGATCACCCGTTCAATCCTATAAATAACTGCTCATTGAGATCAGGTTAAATATTACTGCGCACAGGCGCAGCCGTTGGGAATATAACTTTACGGAAGAAGGAAGGGGGAAGAGAGAAATACCGGCTACCTCGTCAAGGGGAGAGGGGTGAAGTTGGGGGAGAGCCCACCAGATGCGTGTGAAAGCCTGCTCCACCAACGTGTGAGCAACGAGCTTCGGAGCTCCGGTGTTGTCCACGACCTACTCTAGGAGTGCCCTACTGTGCATGAGTGAAGAAATGCCTGCGTTGCGCCGTTCACTGCGGGAACGCGTCAAGCGGATATCAGTGCGTCCTACAGGGATGACACTCACGAAATCCCACAGCGTGCCGAATGCGGGGATGCCTGCTTCTTTGCAACCCTGCATGATCTCTGAATTGCCGACGTAGTTCGACGTGATGAAGACGACTGCATCGGATGCACTGTCAGCGCCAGTATTTCACTGCGCGCCGGAATGGACGTCACCTTCGGCTCCCCAGGCATCGTACGCCTCTTTCAGTATCTTCATAGTATCTGGACGCCGACCTCTGAGCTTGCTGTCCCACAACAGAAGACGCTCTGGGCCTATGTGACGGTGGATGAGACCGCTAATTGTTGGTCCAAATGTCCTTTCCTGATCAGAACCTAGATCACGGGGAGAGGAGACCATGAGCATTGGTTTCCTTGCTGCAATCAATCGGCACTATTTTCTGGACGCACCGATCCAGATCAAGTACCTGTGCCTCACTGTCATTATGATCCTGGGGAATATAGACCTGTAGGTATCTCACCAGTGGGGTGACTGGATGCAGGTAGACAACGCAGCGCCGATGCCAGTACCCGTGCATATCCGGATGCCACGTTTATACAAGGTGGAAGTATTTGAGACGCCAGCGAACTGGAGATCCGTTACGGACCGCCCGTGACTGGTAAAGGGCGGGTGGCTCACCTTCAGTTCCCGTGTCCAAAGTGTCCGAGGAGGGTCGTTTACGAGGCCTCGAGTAAAATCACCTGCAGGCCAACCATGAGAATTGTGCGACAAATCGCAAGATTAGGAACTACCTTGCACACCACAGATCATATAGTGATACTCGGCGTGAGTTCCCTCACTAACAAATTACTCGTAAGAGGAAGATTCTGATAACAAAAGGAACTGCTCACGAAATGGTTCCAAATATATGGTATTCCATGATGGGCGTACGGCTAATTCGCCCGAGGAGTCCTTGTTGCATTCCACGCTTAAAGCGGATGAGTGTGACCTTGGGCGACGGCTACAATTATGGCGCTTTAGATATTCGACGTGAACAAGGCGACAAAGAGCCCACAAATTCAATATCGACAGGGACCTCGCGGACGCACAGCCACGGAGTGATAACGCTGGCCAAAGTGAGTGAGAATGCCTGCGATCGGGGGAAAGGCTCCGAGTTCTACGTACAGCGTCGTCATCCCCATCGCAAACCAGAAGTTCTGCTGGCGGAAAATGTGTTGCCCACTCAAATTCCATGTCCGATTGTCCGGATTATACGAGTCTTCAAGAATGGTGAAGACCCCTGAAACCACATTAGCATCTCGTAAATGCTGAAAGGATTTCCTCTCACAAATAAGAACAAGGTTGAGCCATCCGACGAAGCGGTGGTGACGCTCGAAGATACTGATGAATCATTTAGCCAACCCTGTCGTCGTGGCAGCAAACGTGACCCACTTATGATGGGTGTTTCTCACCCAAGGGAATGCGCTTATGGCAGTGACAATGGCGGTAATGTTCGTTATCGTCCCAACGACGAGAATCGAATCGTGATTGACAGAATGGTGTCGGAAGTTGTTGACGACCTTCAGTGTGAACCAGCCAATACCGGAAAGTGCACAACTACTGTGAATGCCCCCTAGGTGCTGCAAACATTGCTGTGGGATCATTCGCATACAACAAGGCAAAAGGGGTTCATACCTGGAGAACGGATGTGCAACCTAGCCTCCACCATAATGGCGGCCACTGAATGATAAGTACCAGATATAAAATAGCAGCTGAACTGATGCGATAGCTACCTTAGCGAAGCAAGTGTTCACAGACAAATACAAGAAACGGCCAAAGAGCTCGTTACGCATGAGGATGGCGAAGTTCAGGTTTGCAAAGGCCATGGTGCCAGTATACTTCTCTGCGTACGGGAAGTGCCCAGACGCTGCCAGGCCAATCCCAACCATATTCAATGTGAACACAAACGCGAAAAGCTTCCTAGCAAATAGGTTTAGAAATACGGACTGGGCTGACGTTATCTTCACATACCTGTATGTATTGAACCATAGCTGCCAGAGGACCCATTTGGAAACCTTCTTCTTGGGAGGCGGCCGGTTCGTGGGGGGTAACGGGATGGGTATAGCTTCCTCTGGCACGACGAATGTGCCAACCTTCTTGCCATTGATCGCTAGAGTGGAAATACTCGATGGTCCCGAGTCGAGGGTACCACCTTCTGCCGCATCGTAGGGAAAGGTAGCGCATTCAGGAGAGGACATTGGTAACATTTTGCGCCAGGCTATGTAGTGGTGAGTGAGTGCAGAACCAGCTGCGAAAGAGAGGGTATAAGAATGAGCTTGCGTCTCAGCCCTACTTATTACATGCTAGAATCGTCGTGGACCAGCGTATTAACGGATAGAGAGAACAATAAAAATTTACTTTATCATCATCGGGGAAAGGGCAGGACTAACCACCAGGGTGATGAGGGCTGCGTGAGCCTCGAGGTGATGTAGGGATTGATCGATCGAGAGGCGGTAGGCGGTTCTGGTCTTCCATAGGAAGACGAGAAGCTTGGCTGCGGGGTTCCCCAGTGAGAGGAGATGGTCGGGTGTGACAACGCGTCCTTGGTCAGTCATTCTGTGTTTGTGTCTGGCGTCCCGTAAAGGGAGCAGTAATAGTAATAGAAGATGTGAATATCAGTCATGCATATATTGCCGGTTGGGCGTCTGTCGTAATAAAGTGCTGGAACAGGGGCAGACAACATGCCTACCCCCGGTTACAGGTATTGAACTTTCACCTACGCCGAGCGCGTTGAAGGCAAGGTGGGGGTCGTCACTGGTGCGCCAGAACCCGCAGCAAGTATAGCGAGTATACCTACAAGTATTGACAAGTACACTCTATCCAGGCATTACGAGCGACATTGGGAAGGAGATTGCACAGACTTTTGCGAGACATGAGTGAGCGAGCCTTTGCCAGGCTTTGTGCCGACGGAATCTTTCCTGACGGAACGTGTTTGTCGCATAAGTGTGAGTGTTCGAATAGGGCATAAGTCGTGATCGGAAACCTGAACATGGTCGGTGCGGAAACCGTAGCCAGCGCCATCAATAGACGGCAGGTACGAACTTGAGCTGAGCTACAGTGGCTTGGTTTTGGATGAGGGAAAGCCGTTCGGCGACGAGCTAATCCTTTTGCCCGATCGTTATGGCAGATTTCATTCCGCCGGAGGCAAACGCGGGCGCGCCTGCGTGCGGCAACCGCAAGCCTCGGTCTCGGTCTCGTTTTTGACAACGGCCTTTGGTTTTGGTACGGCCTTCGTGCGTTTCTATAGTCTGCGCATGAACTTCGAACTCCGCTGAGGTGGGCGTGCGACATGTCTCCCAAGCTCTTTCCACTCTTTCCCTGGCCTGCGTCTCCGACTCACTCCGATCTACGGGTTCCACGGCTGCAGGTGTCCAATTCCGACTTCGGTTCACGGATTTGCTCGATCGTCGCTTGACATATTGCGCTTGCGTTTTCCTTCAGGTTCAGAGATTGAAATTCATTCTGATGCCCACGGACAATGATTTGCACCTTAATCCGCACGTCCTGGTGGATCAGATACCCCCATTGCCGCACGGCGAACTCAAAATAGGTCCGTTCCAGCTGAGCGCGACAATCTGTGCCTGGTGCCTGTGTATAGAGCACAGTTTCTGTCCCGTCTCAACATCCTGCAGCTCAACCTCTCCAGTGCCAATGTCTACACCAAGGAACGCACCATCGTTTGAGAAGTTCACTGAGGAGTACCTTGCCTACCAACACCACCCGCTTGTACCCGCCTTCCAGATATAGGTATTTCCGGAAAGTGCGACAGTGACAGTGGAGTATAACAAAAAGTTGAGTTAAAAGTCATCGACCACTGATGCATTGAGCACACGCCTGGGCTGCGTTACGACCTTTTGCGACCTATTGTAACTGCGCCTGACGACAACGACAATGCGCCGGGTTGAGCATACGTGGACGAGCGAGCTTGCGTTGTTGACTGAGAGTCGTGTCTGATGCAACTGGCGGCGTGACAGTATTGGATTGTGCCAACCAAAATTACTGAAGGTCCCAGAACGCGTCAAATTCTGGGCGTTCGCAGTCAATTTCTCAACAACATGGTGTCACAAGACGTGACCTCTGCTTTCTAGGAACAAAAAGGGAAACCGATCAGGAAGAAGAAGTCCGTCGTGGCAGCACGACGACAGTACTCGCAGAATCAGAAAACGCAACGGATATTCGACACCATCTTGGCCCACGGCGATCACAATATGTCGTAGATTGTTAAGGGACAAGTGGAGGGATCAGGCATCGATCAGGTGTTCTGGTGTGCCCTTTGGTGCGACGGGAGAGGGACCGCCCATTCCCAAATTCATAATTCATGTACAGTACAGTGTGTACGCTGCCAGGTGGCGATCCTATGGAACAATGCTCGGTTCAAAAGCACGTGAACGAGAATATGAACAAATCAAGATACAGGTCAACGGGTCAATTCTTTCTCTTCTCTTGCTGCATCTGTATGTCCGGGAGATATTAGGGCCCATACTGTAGACCTGTTGCTAGTGAGAGATAAGAGACCAAGCGGCGTAGGCGGCGGTTCGGGTGGTGTTTTTCGGATATGAAATGTAGGGATGTTGGGCGACCCTTCTAGAACTACCGGTTTCTCCACCGGGGCACACCCTCGCGTAGACTGCACCCCCTCACGCATGCCCAGAGGACCCCATGATGGTGACCCCCTCGTGAATCGCTTGTCCAAAAAATAGTGGATGTTGGGCACGCAGTCTGATCTTTTGCTGCGGCACGCTTTGAGTGCCCCTTCTTTTAGCTTCATGTGTCTGTAATCCTTGGTGCCCAGGTGAAGAAAAAAGCTCCATACCCTAATGCCAGTGTCCGAAATCGATTGTTTTGGATTCGTCGCGTTTCCCTTTTCAAACTAGGGGCCGACGTTGTCGTCTCAAACCTTGCTCGATGATGATTTTCACAACGAGTATTTGTACATATACATCTCATATGATATGTTTTCTCCAAATTATGCTTTGGGATCATGTTAATCTTCTTGGTACGTGCTCTTATTGGCCCGAGTACGCGCATAACCCGGCACCCGTGTTATGGGTTATTGCCAGGTTATGGGTACAGGTAAGTTCAACCGAACCCGTAGCACGGGTTCCCACGGGTAATGCACTGGCACCTTCGTGTCTCGTCGTCTCACTCTCCATCGCCAGCGCGGCCATCAAGATGAGAACATTAACCCTGCGCACAACAACAACACTGTTGGCCCCTCGACACTTGGAAAACTGGGCAAGCTCGGGCCATTCAATCGTTGATGGGCTCAGATCCGTTCATCACCGATGTGTAAGTTTGTTGTTAACTTTTCTTTGTGTGGATGGCTAACTTGAACTGCGGCATCTGTCTAGGTATTTCATGCAGCTATGGACCTGCGTGGCTGAGCAGCAACAACGACAGTACCAACCGCTGCCTCACAACACTAGCAGGCGTCGTCCCCGCTACTCTCCGGCCTTGTATGATAGGTTCACCAGCTCCCTCCTATGTTGGGGGTGCGTAGACAAGACGTCGAATCGAAGCACCTGCCTGCTTTGGGCGAATCACACAGTACTGACTTTTCTAGATGTCAGTATTCGTCAGGCAGCCGCAACCGCAGCCTCAGGCCTCAGCATCGGCAACGGAAAACATTGAAAGGGTGGCGTCGCCTGCACCCCGGAACACCACTGAATGGTGCAGCCTGCGCACGGCCAAGCTTGTCCTTCGTTGCCTCAGGCTTACTTGAGCGACGACCACGGCCGCTAGCTGACTGGTACTATCTGAGGTGGGCTCAGTCGGGCGTGGGGGCGTGTCTCAGGTGATGACGCAATCCGATGCAACGGCATCTCCTTCGATGGGGGCACCACGCACCACTGCGCCGGTGTTGACGTTGAAGACGATCACCACCCAAGTCGCCACCACACCAGCATCGATAACAAAGACAATCACCACCGCCCTGGTGTCGACAACCAAGACGATCACCAGCACTGGCATTGACGACAAAAGCGGTCACAGCAGTGCCAGCATTGACGACGAAGGTGATCAGCCTGGCACAACGGCAGTAGCAATGAAGGCGACCACAATGGTGGCGGCGCGAGTGATGGCTATGGTGACGAAGGCAGCAGCGGGGAGGGCGATGACGACGAGATTATGTAGTTAATTATATTATGCTTTGTAGTGTAGTGTACCCGTACATAATACAAAACTGTGAGTAAACCTCTCGACCCTCGAGACCGCCAACCCGTACTGGTACAGGCAGGTCCAAAAAAAACCGGGGGTGACCCAGGCCAATCACTACGTGCTCTCTCTTCGAAATTAAGATAAGTTGCTGTTCTGTGGGCAAGAGGAAGATCGCATCTTCCATGTTCGCATGAGAACACTTGTGAGCTGGAAAAAAAGTAGCAAGCAGTAATGTGTCTTCCATGTCATCCATGGTTAAACCATGTAATGGAGATTGCACGTTTGGTGATGATGACATGAGCTACAAGACAGTATGAACACAGTATGGCATAGACCTCAAGCTGAAAAAGCATTGATATTATATGGCATAGACCCGATCGAACGACTCCTATACCGGAAGCAAAACCGAAAGATGAAATTGTTTACGAACCGTGCAAGGGGGATGTCAAGCATCTTGGAAGTTGTGTGCACAAAACCAGTCACCGGCAACAATTCAGTACTGCACAGATGTGCCAACACAAGTGTGAGAAAAACAAAGAAAGAAAAAGAATGGGAAAACACCCGTGCACGAAGCAAGTGAAAGAAAAATGAATGACCGTTTTGGGACTGTTGTATCCGATTCGGAAACGAAAACGAATTTGTCTGGGAAGCAACGGGAGAGGCTGTTACGCGTTGTGTGAACGGTGTGCACAAAACCAGTCCGTAGATATGATATAGTACTGCACAGGTGCCGCATCACAAGCGAGAAAGAAACAAAGAAACATAATTCACATGGTGAAACCGACGTGCACGAAGCAAAACATGGAAATAGGGGTCGTCCTATTTGTCAGCTGTCAGGTTGCTTAGTAATTCCGAGTTGGTAGAGGACCTTGCAGAGCAAGGTGATGCCGCATTCAAAGCGATCGCACTCCGCGTGGCGCCGTGGTTCGACAATAATCAACGTGCAGCTAGACTTAAGGCTAGACTGCTGTACTCTTTCATCCCATGGCATCGATGACAAGTTGCCAGTCGTCTGACGCAGCAAAATTTCGTAGCGCCATATAACATATAATCGATTCATCTTATGATATCATCGTAAGGGTCTTATAGTACTATAAGATACTATAAGAAAATGTTATATAAGTCAAATATAACCGTAATCAAACCTTAAGTAATAGCACCCAAAATTAATATAAGCAAGCGTGGATACATTATGGATACCGCACACTGGCAGTCGACATCTTCGTCTGGGACCCGGTGGGACGCAGCCAGAGCGACCAGTAGCCCAACGCACTCAAAATAGAGACACTATTGACATCTAAGGCCTAAGGTCTTGTGTCAGTGAAAATACAAATAACTTTTTTGGGCCCTTTTGTCCGAGGCTTGGAAGGGAAGGAGGCCGGTACCTTTCAAAAGGCTGCCGAAGCCCTACTGGAAGGGTGGGACACCTCTGGTACATTGGATACTTTCTAGATTCTGACAACTTTGAAAGACGTTGTAAATGACGTATTATTATTATTACGCTATAAGGAAAATAAATGATGTAGGTACAAGACGGTCTACGAATGCAGTACCTTGCTGGGTCGAGTAGTACGTGAATAGCTAGCTACACGCTACGTGGTGGTGTTATCAGAAGTGGCTGCGAGGTTGTGCGTGCGCAGTAATTATAGCTCGAGACTTCCCGCTGACCACACTGCACATGGGTGGCCATGCACCACGGCGGCAGCGTCTTGAGTCTAGATTGAGGTGAGCCTGAGCACGTTATAAGCCAAAATATTTAAAATACTCATCTCTGGCCCGACTTTCTCTTATGGGGCTTGATGCGGGGCATATTTTACGTGTGCTTGGATATGGTGATACTAGTGGGGCTGTGCATAATGACCGTGGATGGCCGATGAGGTGAGGTTGGTCAATATACACCGGAGCGCTCTTCCGGTGCCACCTCCGCGACCTTTCATCAGATCTCATTTCGCCCACTTGACAACACTTTCGTTCTCGTTTCAAAACGCGGACCAAGGGAAACACCACAAGGGGTCCCATGCGTGGACCCACGCAATGACACATGTGGCGGAGGCAAAAGCCGAAGGCCGCAACTCGGAACGGAATCATGAACGTTCATGGAATGAAGGCGAAAGCGGAGTTCCGTTGGGAAAAGAACTACTTCTGAACCAATGAGACAGTGAGCGTTCGTCTCTATCCAATGAACGTTCCGGTGTCTGTTTAGCGCGCTGTACCAAGGAGAACCCTCCGATGTCTTCGAAATCGAACCAATTAAGTCCGAGAATAGGTTTGCTTACAGTGGTGGTTCGTGGCTGTACGATAGTATCTCAGAGTAATAGTGATACTGTAGGCTGACAACATTGCGGAGCGCATCAGTTGAGAGTGTGGTAAGCAATAGGATGAAGGCGCAAGTTAGTCATTTTCGTGCAGTTCTCGGAGCGCTTTCTCCCTCCGTGCATCTCGTAACTTTGCCTCCTCCCTATTTCTTGCGGCGCGTGCAACGGACTAGATGGGAACGAGTGAACAAAAGGGGACTAATCAGGCCAGCGAGTCAGGCACACCTCCTTGTGTAAGCACTTGTTCAGCTCACGCTTCACTTGATTGCATCCACCAGTCCACTTGGCCCAGACGTCGGCATGACAGAGTTGGAGAGCATCGAAGAGATCCCTGCACGCTACAATTGACGGGTGAGAGGGTTCCTTGAAGCGAAAAGAGAAGATAATCACCGATCCTCTTTTCGGAAGATAGTGGGTGCATGTCAACCCGCTTGTGGGTAAAGTCGGACCGGGTAAATCGGAGGGTGCGCCTCATCACTGGCATCACTGCCTCATCTCTACCCAACTCGCTATATATCGTTGCTGCCTTTGTAACGAATTCCGACTCATCCCTCCTCCCCTCTCTCCCCCAACCATGTCCAACTTCGTCCCTTCCCCAGCTGATGCAACCTCTATCGCCACCATCCGCACACTCGCTGCAGATGTTGTCGGAAAAGCAAACTCGGGTCACCCGGGTCAGTCTAGATGTCGAGATGCCAATCCGAAGCTCTCCTGATCTGTCTGGGCCCCTCTAGGTGCACCAATGGGAATGGCCCCTGTAACCCAGGTTCTCTTCACTCGGTCGGTATATGCTATCGTGCCAAGCTCCTCCTCTTCATATACGTCTTGGCATTAGTTTTTTCAACGCCAACCCAAAGAGTTCAAAGTGGTTCAACCGCGATCGTTTTGTCCTTTCCAACGGGTATGACTTCTTTCACTTTGATACTTCGCACGGATGTCTAACTATTCCTTGATCTTATCTCCAGTCACGCGTAGGCCTACTCATTGCTCGCGCTCGTATAAGAAAGCTAATCCTCCACAGCTGTGCTCTTCTATACATCGTCCTTCATCTCTCGGGCTATAAGCTCTCTCTCGACGATCTCAAGGCATTCCGCCAGATTGACTCTCTGACTCCTGGTCACCCCGAGGCTCGTCACACTGATGGTCAGGAACATTGATCACTATTGCAACTTATGCACCCATCCTTAGTATATCTTTCAGGTGTCGAGGTCACCACAGGACCTCTCGGTCAGGGTATCTCTAATGCTGTTGGGATGGCGATCGCACAGGCCCATCTTGGGGCTATTTACAACAGAGATGGCTTCGACCTCCTCAACAACTACACATATGGTTGGCGTACAGAAAATGAGTGTATGGACTTCCACTGACTCCTTGCCGAATAGTATTCCTTGGGGATGGCTGTTTGATGGAAGGTATCTCTAGTGAGGCGAGCAGTCTTGCGGGACACCTGCAACTCGGAAACCTTATTGCCGTAAGTCTTCCGTTTGATCTAAAACTCTTTTTAACCTGTTTTCTAGATCTGGGATGACAACCGTTCGTCGCGGTCCTTCTGTCGTCTCAAATCGCGCTGAAGTGTGATCTCTAGATATTTCCATCGATGGTAACACTGCCGTTGCCTTCACTGAAAACGTTGAGCAGCGTTACCTTGCATATGGCTGGCAGGTCCTACACGTCAAAGACGGTGACCAGTAAATCACACGGTATATATCTGGTTTACTTGCTCTAATTTGGCTGCAGTGACTTGGAAGCCATTTACAACGCGATCGCCGAGGCACGCCGCGAGAAGAGCAAGCCGACGCTCATCCGTCTGACCACCACTATTGGATACGGTTCAAAGGAGCAGGGCACCCACGGTGTCCATGGCGCTCGTGAGTACTTTATATCCCTGTCACGCGCCTAATCACTTAATATCCTCGTAGCCTTGAAGGCTGACGACATTGTGGCTCTCAAGACAAAGGTCGGATTTAACCCAGATGCCGCCTTCCAAATTCCAGACGAGGTCTATGCAGCCTGGTCAGCAATTGGCAAGCGTGGAGCCACGCTCGAGCAACAATGGCAATCTCTTCTTAGTTCTTATGCAAAGAGCTATCCCAATGAGCACGCTGAACTCACGCGCCGGATCTCCGGCAAGCTCCCTGCTGGCTGGGAGAAGTCGCTTCCGGTGTATAAGTCAAGTGACCCAGCGCAGGCTTCCCGCAAGCTGTCCGAAATCGCGCTCACTGCGCTCACCCCGGCTCTCCCGGATCTCCTTGGCGGCTCTGCTGACTTGACGGGCAGCAACTTGACCAAGGTCAAGGGCTCGACCGACTTCCAGCCCCAGAGCACAGGACTCGGAAGCTACAAAGGCACTTACATTCGCTATGGTGTCCGCGAGCACGGAATGGGTGCAATTGCCAATGGCCTTGCTGCCTATGGAGGTATCATACCGTTTATCGGGACCTTCCTTAACTTTGTGTCGTACGCCGCTGGCGCAGTGCGCCTGTCTGCTCTTTCTAGGCATCAAGTCATCTGGGTCGGTGCGTACATCTCTTTGTGCATAACGATGATATCGGCGATTAATAACATTTCGGCCCCCAGCTACTCACGACTCCATCGGCCTTGGCGAGGATGGCCCCACCCACCAGCCCGTCGAAACGGCAGCCCACTTGCGCGCGACGCCCAATGTCGCATTCTGGCGTCCTGCGGATGGCAACGAGACCTCCGCCGCTTACCTAATCGCGATCCGGTCGACCGAGACCCCATCGATCCTTTCACTTTCCCGACAGAACCTGCCTAACCTCGAGAACTCGACCATCGAACATGCCGCAAAGGGCGGGTACGTCGTGCACGAGGAGCAGGGCGAGGCCTTGACCATCGTGGCAACCGGCTCGGAGGTCAGCATCGCGCTTGAGGCGGCCGGTAAGCTCAGGTCGCAGGGCATCAAGACACGCGTCGTATCCCTACCATGCTGGCTCGTGTTTGACCAGCAGCCGCTGGAATACCGACTCAGCGTGCTGCGCAGCGGCGCGCCGATCCTGTCGCTCGAGGCGCTCTCGGTAAGAGGTTGCCACGGTATCTAAATGTATGAGGTTGCTGACTAAGGCGCCCACAGACCACTGGTTGGGCGAAATACAGCCACGAGCAATATGGTCTGCCTGCCTGGGGTGCATCCGGCCCCTACAAACAGGTATACGAGAAGTTCGGTATAACTGGCAACAGTATGTTCTCTTCCAAGTTCCAAGTGGATTGAATCTCACTATTCCACAGACATTGCTCTCGTTGGAAAGAAGGTCGTTGATTTCTACAAGGCAAAGGGTGAAGTAGTATCTCCCTTGGTCAAGGCTCTCTAGGTATTAGATTTTCTGCAGTGGGTTACGAAGAAGAATAGATAAAAAAGATAGGGTACAGACTTTACTGTGTGTTGTTTGTTGTACTTATGACAGGAGCGTCATCAATGAAATGTATGTATTTGGAAAGTCTTGGGGTGACTAGGTGTCGACCCTGTCGACTGGGACCTTGCTTGTGTGTTTGTATGAGGCGAGACTATTTATTTGTTTGGTGCTCTGTGTTTTCTCGTCGGCGTTACTCGGACTTGGAAGGCAATTTGCGATGTGGTGTCGATGTCCAAAATAATAAACAAAAGTGCAGGCACGTGCTCGATTTGTTCAGCTCTGGCTCCTCGTCTACTAAGTGTTTATTGGCATCGCGCCGTCTAGGGTCCTCGGGTACTGGGGCTAGATCATCCAGTGGCTCAAAACTGTCACCCCCACCAGCAGCCTCAAGAAGATTCTTTTTTTGGGGTGAGTTATTGAATTTTGGCATCCTCCCTGGCAACTTCAGAGTTCGGACTTGTGAGCTCATCCGTTTTATTCCCCGGCGCAGCTCACTCATTCACTGCCACGTCATCGATAGGCTATGCTCCGGTGATGAAGACCTGAGCTCCGTATTCCTCCTATCCTCGCTGCACGATGACTCCGGGATCCCGTGTCTATGCGCCGCATATGATGACTTGCTTGGAGGCACCACGGTGCTATGATAGAAGTCTGCTCCCTCAGTGCGATTTGATACTATTTTTACTTCCTCTTCCACTGTTTGCACCACTTTGTTTGGCGTATCCTGGATATGGAAGACTAGTCATCCCTCTGAAATAAGCAAGATTTGTTCAGCTCTGACCCCGCCACATCCACTCGGGTACTGCACGGGTTTACAATCTCGTGACATGCACAAGGACGTGCACTACGTATACGTGTGGGTGTTGTCCCCACTTATTACGCCGATCTATGTTGTTTTGCGTCGTACTGCCAGGCGAGAAAACAATTTTTTTTTGATTGCTAACTAGCGGGTTTTTTTTCGTCACGGTTTCACCACAGTACCAACACATGTGTTTGCGTCAATCCACGTCGTTTTCTTCACTCTGGCTACCATCCAGGGAAGTTCTTTTGTTTCTGAGCAGAGGGACGAAACCCAACAGCGAACAGAAGACAGAAGACCGGAACCACATGAACAATTTACAAAAGACATCACAGTCAGTTAGTTCAGTACGTTCAGTCTCTGTCAAACATCTTTTTTTCTTACAAACATAGTCACCGCTGTCTGTTACACTTTAGAGGAATGTATTTGGAAAGTAACCACGAATTTCTAACTAGTGAATATTGCCAGTGTGTCTGTAGTACAGTCTCTGTTAGCCGCGATTTCATTTGTTGTTATTTACATTTATTTGACTGTGTGGTCGAATCCGGCTGAATTTCGACCTGCCATATGACCTTGTCAAGCAAGGTGATTGTTGAGCAACGCTTTGCTGTCATATCGTATCCTTACACGTGGTGTAGCCCTGGATGGAACACAGAATCGCTACGCGATGGGAGTTGCGAGAGAGATGATAATCTGCTCGTGCCTGCCCGTCGCTATTGGCAAGCGGATGGTGAACGAACGTTAATACGTTAATGACTCGGAACCGTTGTGCATCGACATAATGTCTTGCTATCGACCACGTGCTTTTTCTCAGTTCAGAAACTCCAGTAAGCAACCGCGTCTTTCCCGTTTTCGGTTTGAACACCAGCCCGAATATTCACGCGGTATGGTAGTGAGAATATCTGGTGGTCACTGGGCCCTCCTGATTGCGATACGTCTGTTTCGATTGCGGTATGCAATGTCGCTATCCACATTTCTAAGGGGCCAAGCGGGTGTCTAGGACCAGGCCAAATATTACGAAACATCATGCGGTTTCAACCAGCTACTTCCTAGCGACGTTGATAGTGTCCCAAACCTGCCGTTCCTGATCCTCTTTGACAACCTCAAGAACGTGAGGCTTCAAATACCGAACGTCCTACCAAACGAATAGAATATAAGCTGCTCGTCGGGGGTGGGAGGATGTATGAGCTAGGACATACCTCCTCGGGCTTGATCCATTCAGACTGTGGGAGGTCCTTGTGAAGAACGCTAGCATGGGAAGCGCGCTTGAATCGGTACGCGCGGTCGTAAGCCTCACGGGGCGTCAAGCGGGAAAGTGCCTGTGGTGACATGACACGTCGTGGTTCAGGAAATCATCCGAACGAAAAGCAAAGTCAGCGTACCCTTTGCACATCCGGACGCTCCTCTACGACTGTATAAAAAGAATATTGTGAGCTTTGGCTATCTCACACCCCGCGCCACCACGGCACTGGTGGTTGCGCGGAGTTTGGTGGTGGGATTGGGACGCACGAAGGTCATCGTAGACAAGGCCAACTTTGCGATAGCCGGAGAGGTTGGCGTACCATGTGGCAACGGGCTTGAGCCATTTAGAAAGTGTGCGAGAGGAACGCACGTAGGGAGCGAGAGACAGGCCAAGAGGACCAGACATTTGTTTCTTTTCAAGTAGTGAAGCTAGCGAAGGACGAACCGGAGCGGGCCGGGACAAACTGCGTGTTATTTGCGCGTATTTTGCGGACCCGTGGGTAGAAAAAGGCGTGTAGCCAGCGGCTATCTCCGGATTAAGCAGATAGAGATCTGAGTTACTGATGAAGTTTGCTCTTAAAATCTGCGCGGTCCTCCTTGCATCTACTCATCTCTCTTTTCTTCCCTTTTGTCAATCCCAACAGCAAGAACATCAATTTTCTATCATGTCCATTAACGAGCGCACATATATCATGGTCAAGGTTCGATCGCCTCGTCCACCATCACTCACTCACAGATCGACTGACGACGAGGACCATCTCGGTCATCTCGCCTCATCGTAGCCCGACGGTGTCCAGCGAGGTCTAGTCGGCGACATCATCGGCCGCTTCGAGAAGCGTGGTTTCAAACTCGTCGCTCTCAAGCTCGTTCACGCTACCCCTACACATCTCGAGAAGCGTGAGCCTGAGTCCTGTCACTGTTGCACATACAAGCGTCCAAAACTTTCCTCCCATTCCTCTGCAGATTATGAAGATTTGAGGGGAAAGCCATTCTTCCCCGGCCTTATCAAGTACATGGCTTCGGGTCCCGTTGTCGGTATGGTCTGGCAAGGTCTCGACGCAGTCAAGACGGGCCGTGCGATGCTCGGCGCAACCAACCCGCTGGCCTCTTCCCCTGGTCCGTTACTCTCTCTTAATTCTGGCTGATCTTTAGTCTAAATACGAGGATGCGCTGCGCATTAAAATTATAGGCACTATCCGTGGCGACTTTGCCCTCGCCGTCGGCCGCAACATCTGCCACGGTTCCGACTCGGTTGAGAACGCCGAGAAAGAAATCAAACTGTAGGTCTTTCCTTCTCTCTTTTTCAGCGCGCACGACGCTGATCCATATTGTGCATTCCTTCTTTTCCTCTGCAGCTGGTTCCCGGAAGGCGTCGTTCAGTACGAGGCTACGCTCGCGTCCTGGATTTTCGAATAGACGAGAAGTATTAGAGCATCGCACGGATGATGTGTTTTTGCACGCGGAGACAGTTTCGCGAGAAACTGTAGATGATACAAAAAAATGAAAAAACTTCCTTCCCAGCACGTTGCACCGGGGGGCGTGCCCCCATACCTCCTGGGAAAAATTGCACAGCAAGCACTTCGAGAAGGGGTCTATCCTCTGATGCGAATAAAACGGGACCTTGGCTAGGCTCGTGAGTTCCTACACGTCAGGGCTAGATCCTCTTCGATCGAAGTGCGCGTAATAAAGAAGACTGGAATTGTACCGCGTGGCACGTGCCAGTGAGACATCAGATAACTATTACGCACGTTCCTGTGCGACGTACTTGAACACGAGCGATCTTTTCTCACTAGGAGTCGACTTCGCCGATGGAAACCTTGAATCCTTGATGGAACTTTGCTTGTTCAGAGCTGCGAGAATTGTTCATATTACTGTATTTGTGCATATTACAGTTCGTTGCGTTCGTGACGAACTTTCTGCAAGCGTCAAGGGGCTCTTGTCGAGCTTCATTTCGAGCACCGTCACTTCTGTATTCATGGACCGTGATTGTGATTCGTCCAATGCGTCTATCGAACAGATCTTAATCGGCGAAGAACTAGCAAAGATGTCCGCTGCGGGCCGGTCGCCCGTGTGTCAAAGACGTCTCAACCGGTGGCAATCCAACGTTGCACCGCATGACCCTCCTTAACATCCTACCTTCTGCAACATTAGTGTAGTAGGCCCCCTATCTCCTCCAATCAGTTGCGGCTCCTCGCCTCTGGCCTGCGCTTGTCTTTACCGCCATTGGACCCGTAGCCATCGTCTTCCGCTGTTACGGCACAAATAAGTGTACCAACCACAGCCGCTGGGATAGCGACACGACCCGTGCCAACTACCACATCACACTGTCATGCCCGCAACCGCCCCCTGCACACACCCACCTCCGTGCTACCATCCGCGGCATGCAGCATGACCCTACCACCAAGGGTGAGTCTTCCGTCATATTTGCCAACATCGTACCCCACAATCCCAAGGTGTCCACGAACCGGTGCCGCTTGCGTCCGCATCCGCCTCAGTGCCACCCTCTATGGCACGCAACCCGAACCTACTGTAAAGAGCACGTCAGCTCTCATCAGGTAAGGTATGCCGGCCTCATACTCGGCAATCCTAAGGTCACCACGAACGGGCTGCGGCCCTGCCTGCGTCCACATCCGCCTCGATACCACCGTCCGCGACAGGCAATCTGACCCCACTACCAAGGGCGTGTCTTCCTCCATCTAGGTGAGGCCTCCCAGGCTGACCTCACGCTCCGCGATCCTGCCCTCTCACAGAGACCCCAGAGACGACGGGCTGGTGGCCCCTGATGGCCTGGTGAGTACGTACTACTTTTTACGAGCTCAATCAGTGCCTTTTACTGCTTTTCTAGCTTTCCTTCAATTAAGGTCTCCACGGCGCACCCATAACAACGCCAACGACTCGGGACGGCGGGGCGCACTGACACAGGCCGCAAACGATGGCAATGAAAACTGCAATGGTGGTGAGGGAGGGCACTCCACCAACGCAATGCAACTGCGAGCCATGAGCACCCTCTAAACATGACACCGCCCAACCCATGACGACGACGGTCGCGGTGGCAGCAGGGTGACAACAACAACGATGGGGCGACAACGCGGCGAAAATGGGACAACGACAATCACAACGACGGCAACGATGGGGGCAGGGGCAATCGAAATACTGTACTGGTAACTACTTACCTTTGTAAACAAACTACTTGTGAATCTTCGCAATGAATGGATCTTGTCCGTGTTTTGTGAAAATGATTAGGATCCCCAGGGCAATTCTGCTAGCACCAAGTCTCTCAAGCCAAGCTCGAAGATGTATGGAGCCCCTTGGCCCTGCCGACCGTCGAAAGTGCGAAGCAGTTCGGTGAGCGAGTCAGGACTTTGCAGAGATCGCAATATGATGCGGTGCAACTTGCACGGCTCCCTGGCTTCGGCCTTCAAATGGTCAACCGGGTTTGACCACGTATTCGAGCAACCCTTGTGACAGCGCCAGCGCGAGGCGGATGGGCATGAATGTGGTCTGGGACATCGAGCTCGACCTCAACTCCCCCTCTCCTGAATCCGCACCCGTACGCGGCGATGCGCCATCCAGGCGCTTGTGCGAGGAGCAGGAGAGCCCGCTATGGGGCATATGTCAAGTGGTCGTTGGTCGGGAAAGGATGGGAAGGGAAATAGAACAATATCTCGACAGCTTTGATTGTACCAGTAGCGGGGATAATACTCGAGCGAGAAAATCAAATCTTTGTATCAGGAGTAATGCACCACATCTCGTGAAAAGAGACCAGTTTTGGTGAAGATACAATGACAATGCAGAGCGAGTGCATCGTACAAGTTATACATGGCTCAATAATACAATCATTGGACCACTCCGTCCTTGTGGTGTTCCTCAACGCCGGTAGGAGACCTGCTCGTACTAGTTCTCAAAATCGTTTAAAATCAACGATCTCGTCTATGCACGGTCTTCGACCGACGACTCAGATGGCACTGAAAGTTCGATGAGGTATTATACAAACAGGGGCGAGAATAAACGAACCAATATCTGTAGCCATAATAAAGGCAGCAAATAGCTCGATAGAATGTTCTTGGGAGGATGTTGTAAGGTATTGTTGAATGTCCGAGTCAATATTCGCATGTCGATAGTGCAGCTCCGCGTGGGTTAGAGCTGATTTATATGACACGTTCGAGAGACGGATGAAAGTGGCATGCTTCAGTATAAGGATAACAGCTTCGAAAAAGGTTAAATACACTCTAAAAAAATAATCAAGTGAAATACCAAGGATCAAATGGTGACCACTAAGACCGGTGCTACTGAGCTAGAGATAAATATCATCAGTCATAAAGACAGATGACTGTGATACAAAGATAACGATAACACATTTTGAATAGTAGGCAGTGACATAACCTGCACTACCTTATAAAGGGGTGAGACTTTTGCTTTAGTGACCGTGCGGAGAACACTTACGAACTGGAGAACCAAAGATGCACATCATTAGCAAGCTTGAAAAGAGAGAGCACGCGCACGGGCTAGTAGGCCAGTGATCAGTATGAAAAGCCAAGGACAAACATCATCGTTGGCAGCCGCTCACATTCTGAACACCCAGACAGGCATCGTCAACAAACTTTAAACGTAGAGACGTACCGCAGCCACTCACCAACTGGAGGGCCGAGGACAGGCGTCGTCAGCAGGCTTGAAACGCAGCGAGCCACCGCAGCCACTCACTCTCTGGAGAGCCGAGGACAGGCGTCGTCAGCAGGCTTGAAACGCAGCGAGCCACCGCAGCCACTCACTCTCTGGAGAGCCGAGGACAGGCGTCGTCAGCAGGCTTGAAACGCAGCGAGCCACCGCAGCCACTCACATACTGGAGAGCCGAGGACGGGTGTCGTCAGCAGGCCTGAAACGCAGCGAGCCACCGCAGCCACTCACGGACTGGAGAGCCGAGGGACAGGCGTCGTCAGCAGGCTTGAAACGCAGCGAGCCCACCGCAGCCACTCACTCTCTGGAGAGCCGAGGACAGGCGTCGTCAGCAGGCTTGAAAACGCAGCGAGCCACCGCAGCCACTCACTCTCTGGAGAGCCGAGGACAGGCGTCGTCAGCAGGCTTGAAACGCAGCGAGCCACCGCAGCCACTCACATACTGGAGAGCCGAGGACAGGCGTCGTCAGCAGGCCTGAAACGCAGCGAGCCACCGCAGCACTCACTCTCTGGAGAGCCGAGGAACAGGCGTCGTCAGCAGGCTTGAAACGCAGCGAGCCACCGCAGCCACTCACTTCCTGGAGAGCCGAGGACAGGCGTCGTCAGCAGGCTTGAAACGCAGCGGGCCACCGCAGCCACTCACTTCCTGGAGAGCCGAGGACAGGCGTCGTCAGCAGGCTTGAAACGCAGCGAGCCACCGCAGCCACTCACTCTCTGGAGAGCCGAGGACAGGCGTCGTCAGCAGGCTTGAAACGCAGCGAGCCACCGCAGCCACTCACATCCTGGAGAGCCGAGGACAGGCGTCGTCAGCAGGCTTGAAACGCAGCGAGCCACCGCAGCCACTCACTCTCTGGAGAGCCGAGGACAGGCGTCGTCAGCAGGCTTGAAACGCAGCGAGCCACCGCAGCCACTCACATCCTGGAGAGCCGAGGACAGGCGTCGTCAGCAGGCTTGAAACGCAGCGAGCCACCGCAGCCACTCACTCTCTGGAGAGCCGAGGACAGGCGTCGTCAGCAGGCCTGAAACGCAGCGAGCCACCGCAGCCACTCACATACTGGAGAGCCGAGGACAGGCGTCGTCAGCAGGTTTGAAACGCAGCGAGCCACCGCAGCCACTCACGGACTGGAGAGCCGAGGACAGGCGTCGTCAGCAGGCTTGAAACGCAGCGAGCCACCGCAGCCACTCACCAACTGGAGAGCCGAGGGCAGGCGTCGTCAGCAGGCTTGAAACGCAGCGAGCCACCGCAGCCACTCACATCCTGGAGAGCCGAGGACAGGCGTCGTCAGCAGGCTTGAAACGCAGCGAGCCACCGCAGCCACTCACATACTGGAGAGCCGAGGACAGGCGTCGTCAGCAGGCTTGAAACGCAGCGAGCCACCGCAGCCACTCACGAACTGGAGAGCCGAGGACAGGCGTCGTCAGCAGGCTTGAAACGCAGCGAGCCACCGCAGCCACTCACTCTCTGGAGAGCCGAGGACAGGCGTCGTCAGCAGGCTTGAAACGCAGCGGGCCGCCGCAGCCACTCACATCCTGGAGAGCCGAGGACAGGCGTCGTCAGCAGGCTTGAAACGCAGCGAGCCACCGCAGCCACTCACCAACTGGAGAGCCGAGGACAGGCGTCGTCAGCAGGCTTGAAACGCAGCGAGCCACCGCAGCCACTCACATCCTGGAGAGCCGAGGACAGGCGTCGTCAGCAGGCCTGAAACGCAGCGAGCCACCGCAGCCACTCACTCTCTGGAGAGCCGAGGACAGGCGTCGTCAGCAGGCTTGAAACGCAGCGAGCCACCGCAGCCACTCACGGACTGGAGAGCCGAGGACAGGCGTCGTCAGCAGGCCTGAAACGCAGCGAGCCACCGCAGCCACTCACTCTCTGGAGAGCCGAGGACAGGCGTCGTCAGCAGGCTTGAAACGCAGCGAGCCACCGCAGCCACTCACTCTCTGGAGAGCCGAGGACAGGCGTCGTCAGCAGGCTTGAAACGCAGCGAGCCACCGCAGCCACTCACGGACTGGAGAGCCGAGGACAGGCGTCGTCAGCAGGCTTGAAACGCAGCGAGCCACCGCAGCCACTCACTTCCTGGAGAGCCGAGGACAGGCGTCGTCAGCAGGCTTGAAACGCAGCGAGCCACCGCAGCCACTCACGGACTGGAGAGCCGAGGACAGGCGTCGTCAGCAGGCTTGAAACGCAGCGAGCCACCGCAGCCACTCACATCCTGGAGAGCCGAGGACAGGCGTCGTCAGCAGGCTTGAAACGCAGCGAGCCACCGCAGCCACTCACATCCTGGAGAGCCGAGGACAGGCGTCGTCAGCAGGCTTGAAACGCAGCGAGCCACCGCAGCCACTCACGAACTGGAGAGCCGAGAACAGGCGTCGTCAGCAGGCTTGAAACGCAGCGAGCCACCGCAGCCACTCACGAACTGGAGAGCCGAGGACAGGCGTCGTCAGCAGGCTTGAAACGCAGCGAGCCACCGCAGCCACTCACTTCCTGGAGAGCCGAGGACAGGCGTCGTCAGCAGGCTTGAAACGCAGCGAGCCACAGCAGCCACTCACCAACTGGAGAGCCGAGGGCAGGCGTCGTCAGCAGGCTTGAAACGCAGCGAGCCACCGCAGCCACTCACATCCTGGAGAGCCGAGGACAGGCGTCGTCAGCAGGCTTGAAACGCAGCGAGCCACCGCAGCCACTCACGGACTGGAGAGCCGAGGACAGGCGTCGTCAGCAGACTTGAAACGCAGCGAGCCACCGCAGCCACTCACGGACTGGAGAGCCGAGGACAGGCGTCGTCAGCAGACTTGAAACGCAGCGAGCCACCGCAGCCACTCACGGACTGGAGAGCCGAGGACAGGCGTCGTCAGCAGGCTTGAAACGCAGCGAGCCACCGCAGCCACTCACATACTGGAGAGTAGAGCACCAACGTGGTCACGTCTGCAACCCTACAAGCGTGGATATAGCGTCACTCACCCACTAGGAGTTGGGCGATATCAGGCGTAATGTAGCACAAATTAAGACACCGTCGACACTTACCCAGATGTATGGAAATGTAAAGAGACATTCCTGAACTATTCTCTCTGCACCATCGACCTTGAACCCGGCACCGGAAAGGACGCTGCAATGTTCGTTGGGATCGTCACTCACTTCGCCCGTTTTAACTGGCGCACTAACCGGTTCAAAGCCGTTTTAACACTCAAATTTAAATTACCCTTCTGCACGACTAAAAGCATCACCGCGACGGTATCGTCATTCAATGCTGTAGTCGTCTTCTCAATAAGGTCATCGCAGCGCCTATTTTGTATGTGCATCTCTGCCGAAGAACATCAGAATGTTACCCTGGCATTTGACACTGAACTCACGTTCTAATCGCACAAATCCAACACCATCACCAAGGGGATGCAGGTAGTGCTCTTGAAATAGCTTTCTCCGCCACTTCAGATACCTTGTCATTTGGGTTTCCATAGTCCTCCATATCGATTCGGACATTTAGCCGGAACTGGTCATATTTCGTAAAAACCGCAATGACAGGGACTTGATATCATCGCGTTTAGCACAGTCACGAATGTTAGTAACGACGCACCATTTTTGTCTGGGCATATGTCATTGAAAAATCTCAGATCGAGCCCTGGTCGTTGGTTGTCCATTGGAATGCAGAACCTCAAAAATGTGTCCGTCAGTTGTTGTAATCGTGAACATTCGAGCGTCCGAACCATATTGCGTGCAGTTTGTCTCGCAGTCGCCTTTCTGCACACTTCCGTCGAATGAACCCCTGCAAGATTTCGAGTTCCTCTTTACTACCTGACTCTATTCCACAAGAGTCATGGAAGACGTATCCCCTATGATTGGAGAACACGAGTTGGTCTTCGATTGTGTGTTCGCCTCGCTGGCTCATGTTTAGAGGGAATTGAAGAAAAGTGCTATTGACACTAACATCCATGGACGGGCCAAGTTCAAACTGGTTGGCGTTAAAATCACACTCGCAAACAAAAAGGTTGAACCACGTACCTCCGACTCAGAGTCACTATCTAAGTCATCTCCTCGCCGGTAAACAATGGGGCTCTCCGTTGTGTCACATACTCGTTGAAGGATAGACGTCTTCCCAGCATTTGCACGTCCTATGATAAGGACTCGGAACTGGATCTCTGGAAGTCGACGAGGGGCCATTGGAGTAACGAAGGAAGAGTCGTTGATCGATTTGACCCCGTCTTCGATCGATCGTTCACACGGTTCACCTTCCTTATTTGACTTATTTGACATCCCACACTACAGGAAATCACGTGTGACGCGTGACATTTTGCGTCACGTCCCCCGCTCTGCCAGTTGGAACACCGAGATTGGAACACCGAGACCGACGACAGTCTGCCTGCTCAACATCACCACCATCGTGGCCTGGCCATAAGCGGCTTCTCACCGAGAACGATAGAATCACGTGCCCATGCTACAGCCCCGTATGCACACACGCGCACATGCAAAGCAGACGAGGCAGGTCAGTAACGTTACAGCCTCCAAACAGTCCGAGTACCACCTGTCCACGCAGACTCGTAACCAGCCGTTCGAATGAGGATTTTTGAGGGTGTCGCAAGCGACTGGAGGAGCGGTCCTTGCGCAGTCGGCACCCCCATAGAGCGAGCGGTCACCGGTCTACTGTCCACGCAGACTCACGAGCGCGTGGACCCTACGGATGGCGTTCACGGACCCCCCACGTGTGGACAGAATGGACGCCGAGGTCCTATGTCCGTCATTTGGCGTACGTCCACCTGCCCACCTTCTCCCGCCCCTTTCTCCTGACAGGACATGCCGAGGACAGAGCTTTGCGAAGATCCCACCGGCCGATACGACGCAACTCGTGGGCCTCCTGGATTCGGTCTGGCAAAAGGTTGCCGGGCTGAAGGTCGCGTTGGAGCGGCCCTTCCGCACGGGCACGGCGGGCGACGCGCTCCCAACCCTCCGTGTATCTGCGTCTGCGTCTACTTTTGCTACCGCCTCAACCTCTGCACCCGCGTGACCTATGATAGCAGCAGCAGGGGCAGTGGCGGCGTGGGCAGACGAACGGGGATCGGCGTGGGCGCTGTCTCTCCGCCCGCCCCCATGTTGATTGCGTTCTTGTTGCGGCGGCGGCAGGCGACAACCCGAGCTTTCCAAGCGGAGCAATTCCGGTGGGTCTGCGTTGCTATTCTGTGTCACACCCACTGACCTCTTGCGGGCACCGAGGTGCCTCTGCGTGCGCTACCCCCAGCTTTGTTCACGAGCATTGAAACTACCACTGCACATCAGCCGTCTCTTTTCTAAATCTGGACGCGACGTCGCTTTGATCGCGAGAATAGCGACGCCCCCACAGGTTCGCAGCTGAGGTAAAGACCGCGGAAGCAGACCTCATTTCCCATCACATTTTCGTTCTTATTTACGTCACCCCAGGCAGCGGCGTTCCTAATAACCCGACTACAACTTTAATGAAGTCCAATCTGCTTTAAACGCCGTGCGTGTACGCTGGCCGCGCCGACGTTCGCACCGCGCTCTTTTTCCCGTGATCCGGGCTCTGGAAACCGTTTCTGCTGCAAACCACCGAAGACGAAATCGATCATGTCGCGGACGCACATGTCAAACCACACTGGCGTCCTCTCGTAAGACGACCACTGCATTTAAGGGTCAGGCCCTCGACAAGCGTGTCATGTCGTTCGCAAGGCTTCAGTGCCCTGCTACCATACCAAACTCAACCAGCTGACCACCTCGACACTCAAACATTGGAGCAAGGTGGAAAAGGATCGTACAGAGCCCCCCCCGAGAAAACATGCTTGATCGATGTGATACAAGGATACACTTCCCCGGTTATGAACCTTACATATTCCTTCTTCCTCTGTCACGACTTCTTGCGGGGCTGACTCAATAGGATGCATGGTTTAGCGTTACACAGACAAGAATGGTTGGATAGAAGCTGTTTTTTCGAACGCATCTTACATGTGCATTGACGGCAGCTTAGTTCGCCGCACCATACGGTCTTTCGCTTAGACGAAACCTGCTACGGTGGCAACTTACTCGTTACTTTTTTTATTTTATAAATCTCGCAAAGTTGGGGAAATGGCTCCCTACCGGTTCGTGCCATGGCACGTCAGGCTGTCAGGGTTTGCGCTGTGCATTGGGTTGAGCAACGTGGACATAAAACTATCACCATCACTCACCGCAACAGGGCGGACCCGGAAGGACGAAGGCCTAGGTGAGACGATGAACACCAGGAGAGGTAAAACTGCGCGTTGCATGATATTGTCGTGGTGGCTTCCAACAGCTATGGACGAGGACAAGGGACGTAAACTGGACACATTGGCGACGCGGCAAGGGTAGTAGGCAGAAACGAGGGAGGCAGAAGGGATGGGCGATAAGGTGTAGGAGTCAGAAGTGGCGTGACAATGCAAGAACGAGATTGGAAGATCGGTACCGTGACTCAAGGTGTCCCGAATATTGGAGCCTTCGTATTGCCAAGGCCTACGTGCAAGTGTACACAACTGTAGTTCTCTTGTTAGAGTTTTCGGTAACTCGTGGGAGTTGATCGGCTGTAGAGGCTGAAGCTGAAGACGTGTTGAGGGCTTGAAGGGAAAAGAAAAAGAAAACTTACGAGACGGGCCTCCGACGATGCTTGTCGATTGGAGCGGTGTCTGACGTGGCAGTTGCATGGCAGCCCTCGCATTTGAGAGGCCCTCTTCCACGCCTTGCCCACTCCTGCCGACACGCCGCCTTGGATCTCATGTACTTTATTACCGAACCAAGTAGTCCCTCGGCCTTCTAGTGCGAGTCACAGAAGGTGAGCAGAGGGCAGGCATCCTCGAGTGATTGGCCTTGTAGAAGGAATTCGCATTCAGGGATCCGGCGGTGCGGGGAGTTTTTGAGGCGGTTGCAGCCTCCTGCGCACGATGTGGATTGCCCTGGAACGAATGACCTTGTAGCCAGCGCCCGAAATCACTCGTCCGACTTTGTCACGAATTGCCAGGTGCATCTTCGGTGGGTAGTCGCCTGCGTGGAATACTGCCTCTTTGCTCGCGTCTGTAGTCCTAAAGTATCCAGAGGACCGACTCGGGGATAGTCGCCGCGGGACTTGGGTCGTGGGGCCGGATCTCCCGGGCACAGCGATAAGTGGCCCTTGGCGTTGGGCAGTGTTCCTTGTGTTGGTAAATAATGAGAATAATGTACCAAAGGAAAGCAAAGAAACCGCACGTAATAGCGCATTCTTTTGTTGATGATTGAAGTGCCGGTCGGGAGCTCTCAACTGACTGTCGAGCGCGCCTGATAAACTGTCCACTGCCCTCGACTGACTGTCCAGCAACACTTTGAGGGTCATGTGCTGTTTTTCGCTTGTTCCTCTAACGTGGCCGACGGGTGTTCTGACCTCCGTGTTTTGCATGATTTCCGCTCTTAAGGCCCTAGGTGAGTTCGAAGTCGGAGAGAGGTTCCACCACCAGAGGGAAGAGGGAAGAGGAAGCAACCAGAGCTGCAAAGGCAACAACGAGAGGCAAGAGCGAGCGAGAAACAAGGCCTAGCGCAATTGGGCCTGACTCCAGGGAATCAGGGACAATCGCTCTGAGATAAAGATGGGAAACATTCAGCAAGGAAGGCAGCGGTTTAAATGCGGGAGAAGACAGTAGACAAAACCAGACCAAGTAGGTGGGGGAAAGAGAGAACGAGCGTAGCACAGGAGAGAACGAGACGAGGCAGTGGAGTAGGTGGCGAAGCGAACAAGACAAAGAACATGACTTGGAGCACGCCCATGGATAATACTATAGCGAGGGCCGGCATCATGACCGACGACAACACAGGTGCTTTGACCGACGAGTAGAACAAGTTGGGCAGAACAAAATCAATTGGTATTGATAGGAACGACGCGATGAAGACGGGGTAAGACGAACAAAGACGACATGGGGGCACACACTGGCCTACGATCTATGAGCGGCCTAAGAGCCGTTCGCGAAGGTGGCTGCGGAGATAAGCTCCCATCGTTATTCCGTCACATCACTGACGCGTGTTTTCGGAAAGGATGCGTACAGAAACGTGGGTTAGACGGCGTTTGGGCAATATGTTGAAAGGAGAGACGGAAGTCATTCTGCGTACTTCAAGCACGCGCAACAACTGGCATACGTAGAAGAAATAGCATCGTATTTGGTCACTACTAATATCGATCGCTCCAATGGAATTGATTATTGCTACACAAAGAATTTGCACAATGAGAGAGAAATAAAGGACAGACACAAACACAGTTGGGAGGAGCGGACAAGAAAACAAAACCCAAAAAGTGAGAGAGAAGGGTGACGCCGAAATGTGGCGCGCCATTATGCAAGTAGGAATGAAAAAAAAAAAAGAGAGAAACCCCACCAAAGCAGCGAAGGTATTGTTTGAGAATTTCAACGAGGAAAGAAAAAATATATAAATAAATAAATACCGGAGCGGCAACGGAGACGGCGGGGATTACTTGCGTGGTAGAGTTACAACGATTTGCGTGCGTGGGGGAGGCTATCAAGTGAAAGGCGAGACGAGAAGCTGGTGGGAGCACAATTAGCGGCGACCGGGCCAAAGCTGCCCGTGACGGGGTACATCGAAGCTGCAAGTGAAAAAGAACTGCCCTATCTATGCGCGCGATACATAGTGGCGCTTCGCCTCCCGTTCTCGCCCCCGTTCGTCCCTAAGTGCTTAGCCTAGGGACGAACGAAGAAGCAGCCTTTCCCCGAGAACGGCAAACGAGGCGCCACTATGCCGCAACGGCTGGACGATGATGATGGGGCATCATCGTCCAGTCGTTGCAGCCAGCAGATAGGCGAGTTCCTTTTCACTGGCAGGCATCGAGGTGCCTCGCACGTGCCTTGAGACGGACTGGTGAAAAGAAACGAAGCGACACGTCAACCATGGCAACGGTCGGAAGGGGAAAAAAACGGGATACGCACGATTACGGTCGAGGACTCAGCATCACGACTTTTGCCGCGCCTTTAGTTCTCTCGATTCGACTGCTCAACTTTGAGCAACGAAGACCGGTCGACCCAGTGCTCGTCTTGCCATATCGCCGCCTTCAGGATCAAGTCGTCCATATTACGTTCCCGAGAGTCGTCAAAGTCGACTAGCTCGCTGCGCACGGCCAGTGACGAAAGATAGTTGCCACGCGACGTTTGCACTTTGAGCGAATCAGCGTGCGAGCGTACGTGGCCAACGAGGAAAGCAATTGCAGCTTTGGCGGCCTCGCCGAGCGGTGTTGGGTTCAAAGCGAGACCGTCAAGCTCCATGATAGCAGGAAGGGGGACGACGACTGTCCAGCAGAGACTCTCAACGAGATTGCTGACCATAGCCAGAGAAGAAAGAAGGATGTTAGTATCCAAGACGAGGACGGTATATCCTGACACGAGCTGCAACCCGGCACGAGCGGCGACATTCCGCGCCGCCGCATAGGGAGGCCGTGATCGCCGAGGGCGCGGATTTGTGGAGTCTGGTGACATCGAAGTCGACGATTGCAGAAGACCCCTGAGGTACCGGCGCCGAGCCTATATCACGAGGAAGCAACATAAGCTTTTCACAACTTCACACTCAATCACTGTGCCATACCTTCAACGCTTTGATTTCTTCTGGATCTTCGTCGTCGTCCTCGCTTCCGGACTCCGAGAGGTTGTCGGTGGTATCGTCCTCGACGTCCATCAACTCGTCGCCCTCGACGTCGACCCAGCGTCGGCCCAGCTTCCTGCGCTCCTCCTCTTCGCGGGCTTGGCGATCTTCCTCCTCCCACACGCTGCGCCTTCTCCGCGAGCATGCCGTCAACCCACCACGACCTCTTTCCATCCCATACGAATCCGGGGACGATCTTGGCAATCCTCGTGCTGGCCCAAACGGTACGCCGCCATGCGAGGGTGGCCCGGGTGGCCCGGCTAGCCTTTTCATTATCGTCGTCGTCCTCCCACGTGCCGTCGACGGATTCTGCGTCGCACGCGTCCAACATCTCCATCTTCCATGAGACGACCGTCGTTTCCCTCCCAGCACCCGCGCTCGAAGACTCGCCCGACCCATGCCATCCCGCGCATGGCCCAGTCCTCCAGCAACACGCTGTTTTTATCGAGCTTATCGTTCTGTAAGTGGGCATGACTGTACGTGCGGTGCACGTGTAAGGAACTGCGGCCAAGTCCTGTCCAAGGGATGGCACGCTTCGAGGGCGGAAAGACCCTCTGGATGGCGAAGGATTGTCTGAAGAAACATGAGGAGGATGGTCACATACGGATTCGGTACATCCCGCTGTGCTCCGGAGAGCGTGGGCTAAGCATGCCGAACGTAAGGTCCTGGGCCATCTTGAATGAGGGAGACGGTTCTAACGACGACATTAGCGTCGGAAAGTGCTGGAGAAATTTGAATGGCAGGAGAGGCCTTGGGGATTCGAAGCGTCCACATCGCTGCTACGTCTCCGTTCCTCACCATCGACTTCCATACGCTCATCCAGCCTGCGCCTTCTTCGCAAGTTTCACCTTGGTCGCGGCAGCGATGGCCGCAGGATTGCGATCTTGGCCAACCACGCCGGAACGCCGCAGGAAACCTTGTGGGCGACCGTACTCGAGAAGAGCGCCGATGTTGACCGCGGCCATCATGGCCCATTCCCGCCCTTCGGGCTCTTCTATACGAAGACGTTCAACAAGACGCGCGAGGGTAGACGAAAAGTCGTCGAGTTGGATATTTGTAAAGAGCATTCCGTGCAAAAGCACGAAAAGCTCTGGTGCTCGCGCGTCGGGGGCCGAGCGGCGTGCCTGTGCTGTCTGTGACCACATAGGTAGGACAGATTCGCGAGCCGTCTCGAACGGTCGGATAGCAATCATACTATGAAAAAAGGAAGGGGGCTGATTAATAACGGGCCTGAGGGTAAATAAATAAATACATTACCTCTTAACAAAGTGGTAGACACCACGCAGCTCTTCGCCCTCTGCCTCGCGGCTAAGAAGCCCCAAATGGTGATGCAGCTTGCCATGTCCGGGAGTACCTGTGACGCCCTCAGCATACCAATCACGGGCGACCCTCCGCCAGCGATCTTTCTCCGGCTCAAGCTCCATGAGTCTTGCCGCGACAATACCCACGCTTGGACTAGGCGAATCGGGGCGCGCAGGGTGTTTTTCGCTGCCGGTGCTCATCGTGCGGGAAAGGGATAACATGGACCCATCGGGTGAGGCACGAAGCCTGCTACGCACAGCAGCAGCAGTTAATGTCCGCGAAGGACGCAGCGGGGCGGGGACCATGGTGGCGATTACGATACGATAGCGAGCGAGGTCGCCAAGAGCTTCCAACCAACCCGGCCGATAGTCCTTGAACGTTTCCCTCTCGAGAAGGGCAGGTGTAGAATGTGTATGCGTAGTATATGAATTCTTGAAGATATTCCAACGCAATCCTCGAGTTGAGAGAGTACCGTCGTAAGTTCTCGAGGAGGCGGTAGAAACAATTTGTCCAGAGGCGAATGATGATGTTGTATTTCTCGGGTATATTGCGCAATGACGCGGGGACGCCTGGCGCTAGCGAGATCTCCAACAGGCGGAGCATCAGCTCGGAAAGCCTGCGACCATTTTTGTGAGTCTGTGTAGCTTAGATAGAGGGATAAAGAAGCGTACTGCTTGTGATCCTCGGTCGCTTTCTTCCATCGTGCCTTCTCTGCGTCCTCGGACCCCATGGACGGGCCACCCTTGATGACGATCCGGCTCTCATCTTGCGGTTCACCCGAATCGGCGAGGATCTTTGACTCGAGGGCAGAGATGTCGCGATAAAGCTTCTTGAGCTGGGCGGAGAAGGCGCTCGTCTTGGATTCTTCGCGGGGTTTGTTGTCGAAGATGGAAGATGGCGCAGATGAGCCATCTGTGGTGCTGGAGGAGAGGGTGAAATTGGAGGAGACGATGGAATTTGCGTATGAAGAAACGGAGGACACGGAAGCATAGTCGCCAGAATGCTTCGGCGTCGGTTTCCGCGCTTGTGCTGCGGAGAAGGCGACGGCGTCGTGCTTCCGGGGATCGAAGAGCTGCCGAGATTGAGCTGCATCCCGATTTCTGGAAGCATCTGCGGGAGGCCGCTGGGCATAGGAGCTCCCGGTAGACTCGGACATGGCCTCGGGCTCAGCGGTGCGGCGCATCGGAATGGGATCTTTATTGGGATTATATAGTTTGGCCTGATGCTTGTGAGGCGGCGCAGGTTTTTCGGAGGGAGATAGTGTCAAGATGCGAGTGAACTCGCTGGAGTCTGGCTCGACCCTAGATAAGACGACCGGAGGTGTTTGCCCCGAGGGGGGTTGCCTGCGGGGCGGTGAAGATTGGAGGTGCGGGGCGGGCACAGGGGGACGTTCTGTACGGTCCTTTCTGTTATTGCTGTGAAGTAGTAAAATAAGTGAGAAGGGTTCAAGTGGGGGGAAAAGTTGGACTCGTCGAGGGGACGCACTTTGCTTGTTTCCGCTTGAGAGCGGTTATCTTGTCAGCGATGTCAGTGGGCATGGGGGCAGCGTCCCTCTCCCTGTGGTGCTTTGTAGCGTTCATTTGAGCAAAAAGCTTAGTTGGGAACGGGGTTGAGGATGGCTGAGGCTGACCGGGCTGCTTTCCTTGGACAGCCAACTTTTACACACTGCGCACCATTCCGCAGCGACTGCGCATTTACATTCAGATCTTAGATCGACCCTTCTCGTCACATCCGTCACATCCGTCACATTGACTACTAGCACTACAACCCACACCGGCCACTGCTGGGCCCTAGCACTACCACGCATGATGCCCTCCGCTAACCAATATACTGTCGTATCATCCCCATCAGTAAAATGACTGGATGTGATTCGGGCGATAACATTACTCACTCGCTTCCAGTGCAAAAAGTTGACGCGTCAGACGCCAACCATGTTATCACACCTCGTAATTCGTCAGGCCTTCCGATACGTCCCAACGGATTCATCTTTCGACCACTTGTCCAGCAAGTGCGGCTGCGTGTCTACATGAGCCGCAGTCATCCTATAATGAACTGTGCGTCAGTTCCCTACAGTCACAGCTGCGCCGTGGTGCCTGAGCACACTCCGACAAGGAGACGCCCATCTCCCGGGCGTGGCCCAGGCTCCCCGCACCTTGATTTGAGCCGAACCGACGAAAAAAGGAATACACTCACGAAGTGTAAATGTACCCGGGGGAGAGTGTGTTGACCCGTATGCGCTTCGGCCCAAGCTCGCACGCCATGCTCCGTCCCATCTGCAATACTGCCGATTTACTCGTGTTGTAAGACATCCGACGCGTGATCCTGTTTGTTATGTTCGGGTCCGCTCGTCGGCCACGCGTCACTCCCAATGTGTAATAAGAAAGCAACGCACCTTGTTCGTAATGCTTCCGCTCATTGAGGCGATCAGGATTCAGGATGATGCTCCCTCCATTCCCGAATCGCGTCATTTGTCTTCCGGCAGCCTGCGCAGTGTAAAGCACTCCAGTTTGTATTGACGCTGATCACCTGTATGAGTATGACACACATCCCATCAAAGGAATTTTTTTTTTAAAGTTCCTTTACGATCATACAGCGGACTGAGGCCACGCACCTGTTCAAATTGATCCGCAGGGTACTCCAGGCAGTCCGTGTGCGACTTCAAGATCCCCGCAGCGGCCACACAGACGTCCATCCTGCCCTCCCGCTCGCCGATCTCCTCGCCGACCTTCCACATCGCCTTCTGGTCCCTCACGTCCGCACACACGTACTCCAGCCGCCCCGTGACCGCGCCGCTGACCATGCGCCGGACGTACTCGGCCACCTTGACCCACTCGCCGCCGGGCCGCTCGGGCAGGTCGACGCAATAGACCGCCCGCGCGCCCGCCTCGACCAGCGCGAGCGCCATCTCGAGCCCGAGCCCGCGATTCGCCCCCGACACCAGCGCCACCCGGTCCCGCAGCGCAAACTCGCTTCCACAGCGTCGGCTTGACCGCGCCACTGCTAGGCGCCAGGGCCGCCTGCCACGCCGATTTTCCCGAGTGGCGATTCCGACTGTGCCTGCGGCGGGTCTTTGGCGAGGACGGCACTGGTTGAGATGCCACGGCGCAGCCATGGCGTTGGCGCGGCGCCAGCGACAGTGACAGTCCTAGTGCTCGTGCCAGTCAAGGTACTAACGGTGCCAGTGGCGTTGGCGCCGAAACGCCACGCGCACCGCCTCCTTATCGATGATACCCTGTTCAGAGGGGCCAGAATTGCCTTGCACATCTTCTGCCTTGTCTTTTCTCGTTCTACCGGATTCTGAGTTTCTTTGGGGTATGCTGTCAGGGGCGGTGTCTCCTTTGCGCCGGAAGAACTGTAGATGCCACGATGATACGCTCGCGTTTACGGCCCAGGGTATTTGTACGCGTGGCAATGTACGACATTCGGTCAGCTGGCTGCTTCTTCGATACGAATTAGGGTACATCGATTGAAAGAATTGCGTAGGGCCACTCTTAATCTCTGCCTCACGGCGCAAAGAAGGGTCTCGATGAGGAACTTGATAGACTACATAACCACCATTTTCGGGCATCACTCTGCGCCCCAACGTAACAGCTACACCACAGTAAGTTAGGGTAACATTACACACGCAGAACTATCCTAGGTTATCATATATCATAACCAATGCCATAAGATACACCTAACAAGGACCAGTACGTCATTAATTACAACCAGAGCAATAGATATAGCAGGGTACAGTACAAGAGGAGTTAGGACGACGCCCTCCAGGCGCGCACAGCCGCACATTACACATGGTAACGTCCTAGACTAGTGAGAATTGGACTTGGGCTTTGGGGAGTTTCCCAGCCAGGGAACCCACGGCACCACTCGTCCGTTTAACCTGCGGAGATGCTGCGCGCCCCACCGCGTGGGTGGGTCCTCACCCCGTCTTTGGTCGACCAATCGCACGATCTTTCCATCTCCGTCAAAATCAATGACCAAAATTGACTCGACCACCTAACAGCAGATGCACAGCAGGGTCAGCACTTTCGGGAACCGACTACCGATGGGGGTAGGCGAACCTTCTTCGATCCCGTGACGCGCACAGTGTACTCGTGTTTTTGCCACATGATTAAACGGTTGGGGTGTTCCGTTGACGAGAGGACGCGTCGTCCGGTGACCGCCAGTTTAGAGTACATCCGCGGCTACAAAGGCGACCATAAAAAGAAGTGAGCTTGTGGGCGCAGCAGCATTCTGTCGTAGATGGAATCATGTGCGTACCAAAGCATACCACTACAAATCGAGTCAGCGAGGCGCACCGAAAGATTGGCAATTTTTAATATACCTGCGGAGCAATCTCACTCAAGCCTTTACATCTCGTATACGGATCCTGCAAATGGTTCGTCGGGTCGGCTCTCGGCGAGCGGTGATCTAATGCGCGCACGCACCTCGTATTCTGCACCCTTCTGCCATCGTTTCTGTATTATCTCTTTGGTCGAGCGACCTTCGTACATCTATTTTACGACAAATGGCACCATATCAGTTGGGTAAGAAAAACCTCCGCGAAAAACGCACCTCTTTGAGATCGTCCATAGTGGCCAGGTGCGACGCGCTCGCCGCTCCAGGCAGGTTACTCTGGCGGCGCTGACCAAAGGCCTGCACGGCATTCGGCGACTGTGGGTGATTGCGAAGCAACGACCGTCTTCGTTCGTTGACCGATTCGACGCCGGAATAGTGTGCGCCGCCGGCAACAGAGTCGAGGAGCGCGGGCGTTGGGATGGACCGGGGTAAGAGGGAGGAATGATAAATCTGCGTCGGGAGGTTTGAGTGAGTCGGCGACGGTGGGCGCGGGAGTGGGTGCAAGCTTGCGCTCGGGGACAAAGGTGGACTGGTAGAATGGCTCATCGTTAGGGACGCTGATGGCTGGTGGAGAAAGAATATTGTTGTTTGCACCTGCCCCACTACACGACCCCACTTGTATCTAAATCCGATTATGTAATTGTCGTTCCGGATCTCCGCTGCTCTCAGGCACAAGGTAGCCAAATATAGCCAAAACAAGTTGTTTGTGCTCTCGGCCGTCCTAGAGCATGCCCGGACGCGTCACGGCGTTGGTCTCAAAAAAAGCCGGGAGTAAACCGTTCTGCACGTGGCCATGCCAGGCTGGGCTTTGAGCTCAGCGATATTAATCGTTGTCCAACGCGTCAACGACTGAAAAGAACAAGGAAAAGAAACACTAGCGTTGCAAGGATGAGGACAATAGAGAGTCATGGTCATGTTTTTTCTATGATCCGAACCGCACGTAGGCAACTCCGAGCCTGTCCTCCGCAAGCAGACGTGCCATATTTACTTCAGCGTGTTACAGGAACAGAGATGACGCGATGCGCCGCGTTACAATTCAAGTGTCCATGCTTCGTCAAATCTGGCCACTGCCGCCGGCTCCTTGCCAAAGACCGTACGCCTTCCCGGGTGTAGTTTGCCACAGTCGGATAGTCCCTAAGTGGTGAAGATGGTTAAGAAATGATAATCGAGTTCAGAGGGGAAATGGCATACCGTCCTCTGGCAGTTCGAAGAAGGGTGAAACATGTGAGATAAACCGAGTGCCAAGACAGCTATGATCGCACGCACCGCTTCCACTTGCATAAACCTCTCCGTCTGGGCTATACTCGACGCAATGCACAGGTCCGTGGTGTCCTTTGAGCAACTCCCGCTCCTCCCCGTCGATCCCATGGACGCGCACCCATTCGTCACTCGTACTCCCAGTGACAAACCGGTCCTTCCAGACCGGGTGGATGGACGCTGACGACGGCGCATAGGGCAGACCCAAGCTATGAATCGGTGCGCCTGTCTCGCTTGGCTGAGCGGGGATGAAGGCAACCGTGTTGCCGTATGTCACCACTAGTCTCTTGTATCTGCACAGATAGTTCCATCGAGGTGATAGGGTGATTGAAAGACAGCTTCCTCGTCGGTTGGAGCGAGCGCCGATCCCACCATCTCATCATCCGTCAACCTCGCAAGAAGAGAAAAGGGACGGAGGAGCGGTACTCACTTGATAAACCCGTCATCTGCCGCACTCACGCCAGTATTCTCGTCGAACCACACGACACTCTTGATCGTGCCATCGTGCGATAAACCACCACCCAAGATATCTGGTTCGGCATCTGGTCTCCCCAGGTCAAATATCCGGACCTTCTTTTCTTGCCCGCCGGTGAGCAAATGCGACGCCGAAGGGGTGACGGCGACGCTGCGGACAATGTGATTGTGAGGGAACTGAGTGGAGCGAGTGTCCGCTGTACGTGTCCCAAATCTTACTGCGGACTGCGCGTGAGCGCGACCGCACGTCCCACGAAGGCACACTGAGGGGACTCACGCTGTAAAGTCCGCACTGCCCGAGGCGGCGCGCGACGAATCCCAACTCAGCTTGGTGCTCCATACTGCGCCTTTGTGTCCGACAAACGTGCCGATCCAATCACCCGTCCACTCGCGCAGCATCGGGTTCCCATCTTTGCAGCCAGATATAAGTAGGTATCGGTTGTCGTCTAAAAGGGGGGAGAAGGAGAGATGGGTGACAGGGCGCGTGTGGCCCGGCGCTACGAGCGGCACAGCTTTGTGCGGACCAGACATCGCCGCTCGTGATCTTTAAAAAGGATTTGGAAGGTCGTTAATCCGAGAAGGAGAGGGTGTCGTGATGGATGGAGGAAACAATGGCAGGCGCACCGCGCACTGAATAGTGAAAGACGAGATGGTAATCGGCTAACCGACGCCACGCGCGTCCGTCGTGGTGCTGATCCACGTGGTCTTGGTCTACAATAAGTACACAAAGAGTTGGTCGAGGCCTTTTGTGGACCCAAGTCTTTTTCCTTCTCATGGTTCGCAACACTTGGACTTTTTGACCAAAGCAAACCTGGCGCCTCCATACATATATGCTTGGCGGGCGGCGGGCGGCGGGCGGGTTACATTTAACGGTCACAATTAATTTCTCAGGCCTCTTGGCGTACTCTTCTCCCGTGGAGAAGTCGTGAGAAGTCCGGTATGATTCTTTCCCAGAAGATAGCCTATTGACAAAATCGGCGGGCCCTAAAACGTGCAGCCTCCAATTTTCTCATGAAGTCCATAATTTCTCTTCTAACTTTTGGTCTGGGTCGACACGGTTCAGAGGCTTTGGCTATTCCTCCGCTGCGCGAAAAAAAAAGTAATACGACTGAGCCCTTGGGGATGGATAATATGAAAGCTGCCTATTTGAACTGCATGCTCATCTTGCGTTGAATGAACCAGCACCCGATTACAACTGCGTGTACACGATCAATAATGGAAGTCGTAACGTCATTCAAGTCAGATCATATCTATATCATCGAAATGCACTCAGTCGAGCTCGTCAAGCCGACTGCCGAGGCGCTGAAGAACATCAATGAGGTCCTGAGGCCTGCGACGGATGAGCTCGCCAGGTACCTACGATAAGGAAGGGAAGGACACTCACGATGCATCATCTCTGTTGAAGATTTTATCCGTAGCTTCCTTTACACCATCCGCAGCACCCAAGGATATCAATGCACCCGCAATAGTCTTCGCAACTCCACTCAAGTCGCTCCCCGAGAGCGGCGAAGGTTCACGCCTGCCAACGACGATGAGCAATTGCAAACATTTTCCTGGCGTTTCCCTCACCTAGTGCGGTTAAAAAGCGCATTCGCTCCAGCTGCCCCAACCCCCGAGGCCGCGCCGCCAATGAGACCATTTTTGATAACCGTTCCAAGGGAGTCGGTCGACTTCAAGCTAGTCAGGAGATCATCGACTAAGCCTGCAACACCAGGGGCGCGTTTATCGTTATCAGCGAGCGGAGCGTCGTCAGGCAGCGCACGACGCGTGCTATTGAGGAAGTGCTCCAAAGCAACGGGTAAAGCGCCAAAGGCTAGATTGGTTGATGAGACCTCCAACATCTTCTGCGATACCAATCGGGAGAGCGCTCGCACGTTCGTCAAAGTCAGCGCGGGCCCGCTGCTGACCAGCACTAGAACAATGACAACATTCGTTAGCGAGGGCTGTCCCCAAGAGTCGAAAAGTAAGGAACGTTACACGACAGGAGCAGAAAGAGCAGGAGATGCTGTGGAGACAGCAAGTGCAATGACAGTGAGGGTCTTGTAAGAGTGCATGTTTAAAGATGATGATAATATGAGTGTTATAAGAAATTGCGGCTTGAATGTGGGTGTGAATGCAAAGAACGTATGGGCTGGAGGCATAAGGGTTAGCCATAGTTGCTGGGAGAGAGAAGACCAAAGCTTGGAAACTAACCAACCAGTGCCTTGGAAGATAGTACGAATATGAGCAGAGGGCTGAAGAATCACACCCTGCAAACCAAGCCAATTTATAATGGGCAGAGGCCAGTGACACAATGTCACCGAACGACATCTCATCACGCTAGCAGCGCACCAGGCCAATTGTGTCAAGGTTTAGTGCGAGTCCTCAGACATTACAGCATTCCTGCACTTCGCGAAGAACCAAGAGGACAGCCTGAGGGATTCTTGATGACAATTAGTTGATGAGCAAAGGTGATGGGAACCATGTGCCAGTGGATCTAAGATGATGGATGATACTTCGATGATGCCTTGTTGTCTCCGTAAGTCAATCATGCATGCAATTCGTTCGGGTGCAAAAAACGCATTGGGAAGGATCAACCGTGGCCGTCGAATGTATTGTGGTTTTATTATGCGATACGACTACGGCAACATTATTATCACAGCACGATGCAGCCGTATCAAGTATATCATACTTCGCTTGTGAAACGTGTCACATTGATGGCGATGGAGTGCTGTGTCGCTTGTGTTAAAATCTCCAAACACCATCACACTTTTCGTTTCGAATAGCAGGAAGAGTTAGGGTAAAAAGGTCGCTGATAGTTGCACTAAGCTTGATCATTCAAGGGAAGCAGCTGATTCGGAAGTGCTTGTAGAAGTCACATGGAAGAGGGTGGCCTGACATCACCAGTTAACGTAATGTGCTCTTGCGACTCACAACTTATAAATCACCAAACACCCACGCCGAGAACAATCACGTAACTTACGGCACAGATGACAGCAGATGATGCACGGTGCTTTACCAACAGTACTGTACAGTAGAGCTCGTGGAAATGGAATTTCGTAATGGCGTTGATACCCCAACTGCTGGTGAGCGCTTCCATGTGCAGCTAGGGATGTTGGGTTCGGGGAGGCGTGAAGCCGCACTGCTGGTCGTGCAGGCCTTTGCGGGACTCGTAACTTTGTATGGGGCTTCGCAAGGGTCGGGGACGCGTCGCTCTAAAGTTGCTAAGGGCACGGACGAGTGCGAGATTCTCGGGAACGAGGTGAACTAGACCCTGCAGAGCTCTGAAGCCCAGAGGGGAGAACTAAGATTAACTGAGGTGGAGGAAGTAGTTACAGGAGGTATTTATATGGGAAAACCAAGATGTAGATCTAAAGGTAGAGTGAAGTCCTCAGAGCAACCAAGCGATGTCGCAAAACCAGAGAGAGAGCAGAACAGTAAAAGCCCGAATCGGCCGAAGCGGTGCGAGTAAGTAACAAAAGACGCAAAAGGGAGCCAGCCGTGTGCTGGGCGTATTAGCGTACAGTAAATCATGACCGAGACCATCGAAGAAGTGAGGAAGAATTAATTGCGCGGTTATCTATGTAAAGTGTATTCTCGCGCTTATGAACACTGAGGCCAGAGAGGTATCGTCGTGCACGTGGTATAGGATGACGAGGTGAGATGTACAAAAGCAACGAACGGCAAGGGTGTACTGTGTGGTGATGAGGCCGACCGGGGCGTAGCACGTGGTGGGCATCAATGGCATGCGCGAAGGCAGCAGCAACGACACTGAGCCGGGCGTCATGGTGTCAACGCCATCCCGAGGCTGATGCGACCGCACGCAGCTAGTAGTGATGGCAACTACCGAATAAGTACCGCAGTGGTGAAGGACGCAGCGGCGTGGTCCCAAATTAGTTGGTGCAACCGGTTGGCAGAGATATACTGTCGCATGCATCGTCGTCCGGTACCGGGTCGATGCCGATACCCATGCTGGTTGCGCACGCCGGCATCACTGGTTTATTCGACAGAGTAACGCAGTAAATGACAGGCCGCTGCTTGTGTCTAAGTCAGCGGGACCTTGAGAGGGGCACCGCTCGTCAGGGTGCCGTTGCGGCAGTCTGAAGTGGATATTGTACTCATACACAAGACGTGAGTAGTGACGCCATACACGAGAGTTTGCGGTGGAAATGTTGAAGGCAACGTGGGGGAGGCGCGATCCTGGACAATTAAGGCGTGACCGTGCTCTCCAGTGGGCGGCAGATTTCGACACGCAGGAATGCGTTTGGAGTGCTGCGCACGGTGAAGCACACTGGATAGGCATGAGTCGGTCAGGTCCTACAGCCCACAGATCTTCCAAGCTGTTAGTTACGACGAACAGTGAGTACGCGCATCCTTTCTCGGCTTGAACCAAATGCTTGACAACATGGGGACCATTAGCTAGGGGGTGTCCGGTAGGCGCCGGGTTGAATAAATCTGCCAACGGAACCAAGAACAGAACACGCGTCTAACCAAGCGCCTAACAATTCCGTGAGCCCTTGAGCTTGAGCCCAAGCCTTGAATTGCCTTATATCGTCTGGAACACTCCTCGGGAACATTCTCGCATCCATCGTGGGCGATTGCTTATATAATCGCGACGGTGACAGAAGTACTAATTTATTATTTACTAAATAACTTAACCTTAACTAACTTGAACTCCGAGGATGCTCCAGCTCCAGATCTTTACTCCCTAAAGATCATCGTCCAATGGCTATTCCTTCGTGAACCTGAGCCAGACATAACGGGAAAGGGCGATGTAGGTCGTGGCATATCATAAAAATACCTGATCTAGCCACTTTCTGCTCCAAGACGCGGACCAGTTCTGTCCCCGATCAGCCGCTCCACGCACAGCTGGTACCGTTGGTGCCACACTGACGAAGAGGCCTGGGTCGAAGGGCAGGAGCGCTGGATTTTTTGCTTCGCACGAACGGAACGGAACGGTGAGTTAATTATAACCATCATCATTACACTGACCTAAATCTGGTAGCTCTGTCGTTTCCCCATGGCATCGGAATCGCCGAATCACCAAGCAAATCACTTTACTGTGGTGCCTTTCGTGCCTGCCTCAATCCCGAATAAGTACTGGTACATGGCGTACTCGTTGCGCCAAAGACCCTCAATGACGTTACATATGTTCCTATCATAGTTCAGAACCCTATGCGATGTCCTTAGTGGCCGCACGGTTCCGGAATACGTGAGAGTTGATTGATTTGGTTGGTCAGTCACTCAGATAATCTGATTGTCCCAGATCCGTGAGACAAGGCGTGACTGGACTAGGGCCTGGAGGATGAACCATCAGTCTCACAATCCACGTCAGATCACGCCACACCTTATGTACGAATGTTCGTAATTCGCGACTTTGCGGGCGTAGACAACCATACCTCCACAGTAGTCTGCGGTGTCATTTCACCTCGACGAACGAGGACTCTCCAGTAACTACGTGACACCCTCTATCCTTGCTGGTTACGCGGGTCTACTGCGTGCGATTACAGTTTCGGCCCGAAATCGCAAATCACGAATTTCTAATGATTCTGTATGCAAAATGCCGCCATTCCCATCGTTCAAGTATTCAAAGTCCGCGAATGTGCGCCACAAACGTCGTCAACTTGGTTCGCGATGGCGTGCTCGACGCTCATCCGTTTCGGGCTGTTGCTTCTGCCCTGTTTTGAAGGTGTACACTGCGTTCCAGTTGTTCGAGCGTTCGGTCTTTCTCATGGAGCCTGTGTGAGTTCTCTCGAATGCTAAAGGCAAGTATTCGTCGTGTTCTAACTTGTAAATGTTAGGTCTGCCTTGGAACTCGAACGTACTACCGCGTCGCACATCGTACTCTGAGTCTCCCCCTTCTCCAAGAGAACATCAGACAGGTGGTGGCAACTCCGATCGGCGTGCCTGACCTTCCTTTATATTTCTTCCAAACTTCCCATGGCATTTCCTCCGCAACTCGTTGTTCCGAGTCCCCTTTGCTGATATTCAGCCATGGCCACCGAGCGAGCAAAGAACCTCGGCAAGAGGATCGTCGAGTATCCCGAAGACCAGCCTTCTGTCATCTCTTCTAAGGATTGGGTACATAATCTCGCAAGAGATCCCAAAGATTTCGTCAGTTAATAAGCAACAACTATAATTATGGGCACCACTTACTCGGAATAGGCGGTTCAATACCTCCGGCGACTCTTCCCTATACTTGGTTGGATCACTCGCTACAGTGCGCCTGCTTCCATTGTGCCTTGTAATCGTTTCCTTCTCGGCCGCTCACACAACCCCATAGATGTTGGTTGGCTGACTGGCGACATCATTGCCGGTCTCACCGTCGGCATGGTCCTGGTCCCCCAGAGCATGTCCTATGCCACGGTAAATTAACACAGCCACGATCCGTCCCGCATTCGTTCAATCATTTTACCTCAGATCGCAACCTTACCACCGGAATACGGTCTTTACTCGGCCTTTGTTGGCGTAATGACCTACTGTGTACGTCGTTGCTTACATTATACCCCTTCTCAAACTCCTAATATCACCCTAGTTGTTTGCTACCTCTAAGGATGTGTCCATCGGCCCGGTCGCGGTCATGTCTCTTCAGGTTTCTCAGATCATCAAATATATTGACCAGAAACACCCTAACGAATGGTCTGGCCCCGAGATCGCGACGAATTTGGCATTCGTCTGTGGTTTCATCGTCTTGGGTATTGGTTTGCTCCGCCTTGGCTGGCTAGTGGAACTCATTCCGGTTCCTGCCGTCGCCGGCTTCATGACCGGCTCAGCGATCAATATCACCGCCAGTCAGGTCCCTGGGCTCATGGGCATCACAGGATTCGAGTTTGTCCCTTCTTATCTGCTATTTTGAACTTAACCTGATCATCCGAGCTCGAACAGCACGCGCGCCGCCACGTACCATGTCGTCATCAACACACTCAAGGGACTCGGCAGGACAAAAAAGGATGCTGCCTTTGGTCTCGTTGCCCTCTTCTTTTTGTACGCAATTCGAATGACCTGCGACTACCTCTCTCGCCGTTACCCCCGCCGAGGTCTGCATTGCCTCTTACGTCTTGTGTGCCACACCGTCTAATTGTTATAACGCAGCCAAGATATTTTTCTTCGTCTCGGCGTTCCGTAGCGCATTCGTCATTGTCGTCCTCACTTTTGCCTCCTGGTTGTATACGCGTCATCGCCGAAGCGCAAAGGGCACGTATCCGATCAAGATCCTCCAGACCGTGCCGCGAGGTCTCAAGCACGTCGGCGCTCCCCACATCGACTCGCAGCTTCTGTCGGCACTTGCACCCAAACTCCCTGTTGCTACAATCATTCTGTTGCTGGAGCACATCGCCATTGCCAAGTGTAAGCCGGGGTTCATAAGACATCTTTCTTATTTTTAACTAATGTTCACTCAGCATTTGGACGTATCAACGGCTACAAAATTGACCCGAACCAGGAGCTTGTTGCGATCGGTGTCACCAACACTGTCGGGACTGCCTTTGGGGCCTACCCCGCTACTGGGTCGTTTTCACGTTCTGCTCTCAAATCGAAATCTGGCGTGCGCACTCCTGCAGCGGGTATCCTCAGTGGCATCATCGTCCTTGTGGCGTTGTACGGTCTTACATCCGCCTTCTTCTGGATCCCCACAGCAGGGCTCTCGGCCGTCATCATCCACGCAGTTGCTGATCTCGTCACCAAGCCTCCGCAGGTATACAAGTACTGGCGCATCTCACCATTGGAATTCTTCATTTGGGTCGCTGCGGTGCTTGTGACCATTTTCTCGACCATCGAGAATGGGATCTACGTTTCCCTGGCAACATCGGCGGTACTTCTCATCTTCCGACTCGCACACCCGCGCGGCCGCTTCCTTGGACGTGTTCGGGTGCACGCCAATGACAGCGACACCTCCCGTTCTCGCGATGTTTTCGTTCCCCTGGCCAACAACCACGTGATCAACCCGCAGATCCGCGTAGAACCGCCTCCACCGGGCGTCCTCGTGTACCGCTTGGAGGAGACGTTCCTCTATCCGAACTGCAGCGTGCTCAATAGCGAAATTGTGGACTACGTTAGGGCAAACATTCGCCGCGGGGCCGACGTACGCTTGATCCCTCTGTCCGACCGCCCATGGAACGATCCTGGCTCGCGGCGCGGCGCGGACTCCGAGTGGGAAGAGAACGAATCCAAGCCGGTTCTCCACTCCATCGTGCTAGACTTCTCCACGGCGTAAGTCCAATTTTTTTTTTCGACTAACCAACCAACAGTCGTTAATACTTTTTCGCGTGTAGTTCACAGGTTGATACGACGTCAGTGCAAGCCCTTATAGACACACGCAAGGAGATAGAACGCTGGACCGACCATCCTGTTGAGTTCCACTTCGCGTCAATCCTTTCGCCGTGGATCCGCCGTTCGCTCGTCGCGGCGGGCTTCGGCTACGACCACCGTATCCCATCAGCTCGGCCCCACGACGTTGCCGCGATCGTGCCATACGATGATCTAGAGATTCGCAGCCCGGTTTCAAAGGACGTCGAAGCTGTGGACGTCGAAGCTAGGGACTCGAAAGATACCTCGCTTTACGATACTTCGTACGGCGCGGTACGTCGTGGCGAAGCATCGACTGTACAGATTGATACGCCGTACTTCCACTTGGATTTGGCGGAGGCAGTGGCCGCGGCGGAGGCGAGTGTGTTGAAGCTGAGTCCATCGACGTCCTCGAATTTTGTAGGAAAGTGAAGAGAAGAGCGGGGATTTGCTCCAATTATGATATTTGATAATTTACTTGTCACGAGACCCATGTCGTGTGATGTAAGCGATATTACGTCGAACATACCTGGTGGCTTTCCACGGTCATCGTGACTTGCCTCGATTCGATGTTCTCGCTCAGACCCCGAATACTGCGTGTCCCAAGGCCCACCCGTAGTCGTCCACTTTCTACTAGCTCGCCAGCTTGTTCCGGTCACAACAAAGTACGCTCGCGCGTTCACCAGCAGCCTTACATTAAACTTAGCACACGTACTATGGCGCTGTCCTTCTCTCTTTTAGTGGTCGAAAATCCAGCAAAAGAAGGGGGTCAATGACCTGCGTCGCGGGCAAGTCTACGCGCGAGCGTCCCGCGTAAGCAAAGACCGTCTTGCCAAACGGATAGATAGACCTGACTAATGCTACGCGTATTCAGGACATCATGGTAGCAGCGCGCAGTGAGTCTCGTACCGCCCCCCTGGCGACAAGCAGCAACTTACAAAAAGCCCTCCGTTAGATGGCGGGTCCACCGACCCCGAGAGGAACGTGACGTTGTTCAACGCCGTCAAAAGGGCGCGCGCGGACGGGGTGCCCAAGGTGAATATCGAGAGCGCGTTGCAAAAGGTGCGTGCATGGATTTGCCCCTGGGTCTATCCACTTTCGCTCATTTTCACTACTTTTAGGCAGCGGGTGGGAAGGACGGGGCTGGACAGCTGATAACATACGAGGCGCTCGCACACGGTTCGGTCGGACTTATCATGTACGTGGAGACGGAGGCTCGTCGCGCACCGCGCGGTCACTGACTCGCGAAAGAGAATGCCTGACAGATAACGGGAATCGAACGCTACACAAAACCCGCGAGATCCTCAACGAACACAAGTGCGTCGACTTGCTGCCCTCATTTTTTCTTTCTGACGGTGAACAGCGCTCGTTTCGCGACGGTTGGATTCATGTTCCAGCACAAAGGGCGTGTGCGCGTCGCGCTCGATAAGCAAAGCGCGGAGAGTGGCGGAGTCGACAGGCTCCTTGAGGAAACGCTCGCGGCTGGCGCGGAAGACTTTGACCAAAACCCTGGATCCGGGGACGATGTAGAAGTTGAGGTGCGTAGGCTCTACCCCACTTCATCTACATAACAATCTGGATGTCCGATGGCAGATTTTGTGCGCGCCGAATGCGCTGGGGAAGATAACGAATGCGGTCAACCAGTCTGGTCATTCGCAGGGGCTGTTGTCCTGTGAGCTCATATACGCGCCGACCGAAGACCCAGTGGAGGACGATGAATTGAGTAGTATAGTAAACGGGCTAGTGAGTGACCTGGAAGAGAACGAGGACACGCTGCGAGTGTGGACCACGCTAGATTCATGACGTTGCATTTGTTCTATCTATAAAATGCATTTTCGTTCGACAGAAAGTGAACGAGGTGCGGGTGCACCCGGCGATGATCCCCAACTTCAATCCTTGAGGGTTTTCCCTAACCGTGCCAAATGATAGTTGATCGGTGGTCTATGCTGTTTGCCCTTCATTGGCTGCCAGGCGTGCGCAAGACGTCAGTTCCGTGCTACGAAACGAAGAAGGGGGTGTCGCACCGCTGTGCGCATGCACTCAAAGAGTGTCTGGGCGTGTTCGCTACAGGCCCCGATTGATCGAACGTCTTTGGTGGCCGCCCAACATCCGAGCATAGACGCGAGTTGTGGAGCGCAAAGTACGACCGGCTGGTCTGTATGGAACAAATGGGTGAGTGGAGCCCGACGTCAATGTATGACGATGGAGTGGAGGGCGTACTCTTCTGAGGGCGGACTTTTAGTTTTTTGATTTGCATGGTCGCCTTGTCTGGGATATGGAACGGACGCGACGAGGAATGTGGGTGAGTTGAGTCGGAACGGAAACGAGGCGAACGGTGCCTGGGCCCGTAATTCCCACAATAAGTAACAAGCTGCGATTAACTTATACGTGTCCCTTCTACAGTTAATCACCACTCCACCACACCACTACCACCACCGTCCCCCTCCCTCCGTTCGCTGCAATGGCTGTCCCTGCCATGCTCAACAAGAATAACTCCGGTGAGGTTTACGTCCAACCGACTCCTCATCGTGTAGTGACGGATGCCATGCATCACCCCTCTAGCCGTCAAGCGCATCATGCAGGAGGCACGGGAGCTCGCAAATGATCCAAGCACCGAGTACTCTGCGGCCCCACTGGAGGTGTGTCTCTATTATTTATCCGCATACACAATGACTTACACTTTGTCTCTCCCCTCCATCCCTGTCCGTAACCTCAGGACGATATCTTTGTATGCGTAGTTTTTCTCTGCAACGTGTCACTCTCACCAATGTGGATTATAGGAGTGGCACTGCACGCTCCGTGGGCCTTCTGGCACTGACTTTGAGGGCGGATTGTACCACTTTCGTATCCGACTACCGGCAGAATACCCATTTCGACCACCAAGCATCATGCTGCTCACTCCCAACGGCCGATTCGAATTGAACACGAAAGTAGGCTCACTCTTGACTTATTTTCCCGTCTCTGGGTCGCTCACCTACCCTTTCATCTCAGATCTGTATCAGCTTCACAAACTGTGAGGGTCTTGGTTCTTGCTTTGTTCGCATTTCAATTTGAATAACACCGCGGTAGATCATGAGGAATTATGGCAGCCGGCTTGGGGCGTGCGGACCGGTCAGTTCCGCAACTTCCAATCATCGAATCAGACGCGCTGAATCGGGCCATATTCTAGCCATAATTGCTCTCCAGGGTTTTTTCCCTCTGAAAGGCCAAGCCGCAATGGGCATCGGGGCACTCGAGGCCCCGTCCAGCGAGCGCAGGCGCCTCGCCGCTTTGTAAGTATCGCCCTGGTCTCTCGCCTTAGTACTCACCACCTTACTACTCGATTGCGTTTCTCCGATAAGGTCAAGGGACTGGGTCTGCCCCCGTTGCGACCACTCGAACCTCCAGTCCCTCCCCGATCCCCCACCGCCGAATGATTTGGGCCGTACATTAGCCTCCACATCCCCGCCGACAACAACGACGACGACCGGGGAAAAGACGTCCGCGGAGGCAGACGCGAGTGGCGTTCCGACACCTGCGGGAGACGTAACCGTCACTCCGGTGGTTCGGTCTCCAGAGGCCGACCACCCGACGCCATCAGGCAACGCAAATCGCATGACCGAGGCGGTAGCGAATAATGGCGCGACCACTTCCTCCCCGCCTCCTCCCCGAGGTGGCCACCAAGTCGGTTCGTCTCTCTACCAGACTCGCACACACGTGTCGACGGTCCGCCCGCCGATGCTACTCGACACGGCGATTGGTGTGCTCCTGGTGCTCGTGTTCGCGCTTCTCTGTAGACGCGTGTTCTAGTCCGGATTAATTTTAGGACGCGACATGGCCAGAGATGAGATGACATCTTTGTCCCCTTTTCCGTGTTTCAATATTTTATCTCGTCACATCTTTTTTTTCATGTATGGTAGGAATGGGCACGGATCTCGGAAGAAGAAGGCGCTTCAATTATTGTGGAAGCCCAAGGAGACACCGCGACGAAACCTTTTTGGAGGTACACGTAACGGAGTACGCTGATTCTTATCGTAAGGTTTAGAGACTATAGTACAAGTACAGACTGGAATTAGTCCACAGCACCACATGCTAGTTCCGGGCTTTGCTAGACCGGAAACTCCTTGATAGTTGGGTTGTCGTGCTATTGTCATGCTCGTGGCGTGCTATGATGGTGATGACTCGCTTTAAGGTTCCATTGGTACTGTTAGGACCGATGTGAGACCAACCATACTGCGATCTCTCTCACTTGCCACTGTCCCTCATGCCGAATTGTGTATGGCGTAGCGCGTACCCAGCTATATCATACTTGATCAAACACATGCTTTCGTTCTGCATTCTTGCACAAATGATTGTACACTGGCGTCTGCGCCTCGGCAGGGAAAGACGTTGGAAAAAGCCAGCGGCAATAACATATGATTATTATAGTCTCGGGAACAAGAGAACAGAACAAGCGGCGTAATGGAGACAGAGAGAAAGAGAGAGTAACACATCCGTGCCCAAACCTCACTAGCAGCAAAAAGTTTACTTTTTCTTTTGGTCCCGCACGGTCAACACGAGCAGGTCGTCCTCCTCCAGATTGTAGCTCGCGATCGTGTTGCGGTTCGTGAGCATCTTGCCATTGTACGACACGATCAGTTTCCCCGCCGACAGCGAGCTGCCCGTCGTCGCGATGATGCGGTCCCGCAGCGTCGACACGAACAGGTTCAGCGGCAGGTCCGCGATCGTCACGATCGTCCCGTCCATCTTCAACTCGGGCGTGCTCGGGTTCGACGGCAGTTGCACCTGCAGCGAAATCGGGTGCTAAGTTTTCGTCAGCGTCAAATATAATGGCTATCATGGAAAAAAAAACGCACCGGGTGCATGTTAATCCAATCTTGTTCTGGATAGTACTGTCCGCCGGGCAGCTTTGCGACGCGCTGGCGCTTCGCGGGTGGGACGTCGTCCGCGTCGCCTTCCATTTGATCCGCGGGGCGCACCGTGCCTGTAGCATTGGCGGGGGACGCCGCCCCTGCCGCTGGTGGGGTGAATGGAGCGGGTACGCGTCCGGGAGGAGGCTGGTACCCGAACGGCTGCGCCGAGTCTAGACCCTGATAGTGCAGCGGAGGAAGCATGACAGGAGGTGCGGGCGTCGGGTACATCGATGCGGGCTGCGGTCCCGACGATATCGTTGCGGCGGTAAACGAAGGGTCTTTCGATACCACGTCGACGGGTTTTGGGGGTATAGGGAGAGCGGGCTGCACAGAGGCGAGAGGTGGCGGAGCTGCTGCAGGTCCGATACCTGGGCCAATAGCATTTGCCTCTTGTCTGTAGAAGAGAATCTTAGTGAATAGTTCGGTAGGGTGGCTAGAAAGAGACGTACGGTCCTAGACCCTTGGCGCGGTGAATGGCGGCGATCTGTTCGTCGAAATTGACGTTCGTCGAATACTTGTCGAGTGTCCCGGCCTTCGTCGCAGTGTGACCGTCCCAAACAACCTTTTCCCTTTCCTTCCGTCGCTCGCGCTCCTCTTCCTCTTCCCGCTTCCTCCTCTCCTCGTCTGTCTCCGTGCCGAAAATATCCACGCGAGTTCGTGCAAGATTCTTGAGTGAGGAGACAACATTCGCCCCGCGCTGCAGCTCCGAGGCCTGTGCCTTCCGAGCCTCGAGTGCGTCGCGCTGTGACTTCCACCGTGGGTCAAGAAGTTCGATTCGCATATGTTCTTGCAACTCGTTGACCGGGATTTGCTGACCGCATATGCTACAGGTAGCCAGTGCCACCTTACTCTTGCTACCCACTGGCGAGACATGATCAGAGACAAAACTCGACACCAATGGGAAGGAACACTTACATTTGGGCACATAGTCGGTTCTGATTTTCATGGGCGCACCAGCCTCCAGCGAGCTGGCTTGTACGGCCTTCGCACGTTCCACTTCCCTCCGTTTCTCTTCATCATCCTCTTTTCTCTTCCGTTCCGACTCTGCGTCTTCGTCGTCGCTCTCCTCCATCATCACGTCGTCGTCCGCCGCTTCAGCGCCCGCACCGCCAGCGCTGCTAACTGCGGCAGCTGCCTCAGCCTCAGCCGCCGCCTGGCGTGCTCGGTGAGCCTCCACATCCTCCGCGGTTGTCTCCATCACCATCGCAGCCATACGCTTCTGTGCTAGAGTCATGTTTTCCATTTCTTGTACGCTCATAGGCGGCGGTAATTCGGCCGGAGCGTCGGCAGCCGTGAATTCAATCGTTTGCACTATGGCGTAGTCATGCCAGTCGATCTCTGCAAACGCGACTGCACGCAAAAACAGACGTCAAGTCCCCACTTTTTGTCACAGATTTCTGTAGTCCACGTACCACGCTCGGCCTCACGGTCATCCTCACGTTTCTTCTCTTGTTCACGTCTGGTACGCTCCCACTTCGCATGCGACTGTGCTTCTGTGAACATTTTCCACTTTGCACCAGCCTCGGACCGCTCCTTCAGCTTTCCCAGCGTCTCTGGGGTAGGCATAAGGACCTTGGTGTATTGTTCGATGAGTCGATTGAAGTACCCGAAGAGTGAGTGCGTTGGCTTGAGAAAGTCGAATTGATAGTTCCGACCCTCTTTCACCGAGAGGGCCGCCAGGAACGAGTGACCTTGTCTGGCTGTGAATAGTGCGGTCAGCTTCATGATATCACTAATTAAAAAAAATGTACTCGTCAGTCCGAGAAGGGGAAACATATAATCGAGAACGTACAGGTCGACTGCGCTGATGTTTGGCATCTCCAATATAAACTCGGTGGGTGGTGGTGGTTTTCCATAGTCCTCCGAGACTTTTCCATCTACAGTCTCTCCAACTTTACTATCCACATCCGCCGGCACACCATCCAAGACTTCTCCTCTCATCGCTTGTTCCAACCGGGTTCTGTAATAAGCATGATAAGGGTCGGCCGGGTTGAGGAACGAGAACGCGGGGTCCGTACGCCGGCTCTCGCGCAGTTTTACCTCGAACTGGAGCGGATCCGACGAGCGGTTCATATGCACAATTGTGCGATTAATGGTGGCTATGAACGGGATGCCCGACATGCATACGCTGGTAAGGCTACGAGAGACCCAAAATCGACGACAAGGGCGTACACTTCACATCCGGGGGAGGGAGGATAAGACCGGTGGTGAACTTGAGTGTTCCCGAGGAACCGACACTTTCGTCGCCATTGGCGCCAGCACCATTGAGAGGGAGAGGGGTCGACAGTGAGGGGTCGATGTCGGTGACCGTCATGGTGCCGTTCATCGTGGTCGTTGGGAGACCTTGGGTCGTGGGAAAATGTTACACAGCGCCACCGAAAACGAATTCGCGAACTGACAACACACGACCGACTTGAAAGCAGATATGTTCGGTGCATTCAGACCAACCGCGGCCGTCAATGTTGGTCTTTTATGGTACGTGTAATCTCAGGTTCTCGAGGTCTTCTGACATTCGCATTTGTAGGAAAGTGCCATGGCGGCTGTCGGTGACACGAAAAGCCAACGTCCGAGACCGTCTCAAGAAAGTTGACGCCGTTATCGAGACCGTCAGAGCCAGTGGTGTTGAGTGCTCAGCACTGGTGTGTTCTTTTCCGACAATCGCTTTCTCAAATCTAAAATTGTGCAAAGACTAGCGCGCTTGCTTTACCCAAGGAGCATGAAATGGATCCCAAGGATAAATACACCGTCTTCTCTCCTCACCACAGAGGATATCGCAAGGGTGTTCACAAGGTGCCAAAATGGACTCGTGTATGTTCCTTATACCTCGCACGACAACGACGTCTCACCTTGCTCGCAGATCACGCAGAGAACAAATCCAAAAGGCTTTTAGACTACATCTATATTAGTGGACGCTGTCACGCTACAACAATGTGAATGCCAACTGGTCATCATAAAACTTTGGGCGAGCACTAGAAAAGTACGACGTGTGTCTTCCCAGCTTTCATCCGCTCCATTACTTGAGGCGCACCCAGTACCGTCCTGAAAACTTCGTCCCGCGTCTGAGGGATGTCCAACAAACATAGTTCTTTCGCGTCACGATGGCTCACATCGAGTACGATATGTGTGAGCGCTGACACCGAAAGTGCATCTAGGTGGGGGTGCCTGTTCAGTTACCTGTCGACTTGAGACGTGAGGTACTCGCCTGTCTCACAAAGCAGCTTACCGACCCTGCCCGGCGTACCGACCGCTGAGCCAATCTTGGTCTTCTTGAGAAGGCTGATGTGCTCTTCGAGTTTGCAGTGCTTGGCGAAGAGCTTCGCGACACCAGCACTCTTCTCACCTTGCAGCGTTTTGTTCTTGAGGGCACGGGTCACATCCACCGCACGCAAAGCTGCCCCTGTTAGAAAGAGCAGCGTGGGCGCTCCGAACGATTTGGTCCTCTGCTGTAACCGGGTGCGAAGATTTGGTACCGCTGTCATTCGAGAAGGGTTACTGAAACCCAGAAGCGAAGACAAAGGGAGGTGGTATATACCTTGAGTAATAAAATTCGCCAACGTGTCCAAACTCCTCGATTCCCGTCCATGTAGTCGTATCCACTATGAAATTCTCTGCCTGACAACGTCAACTTTTAAGATGTCGTCTGGGAGACCCCGAATTCAGCACGTGCCTTGAATTTGTCTGTCCTGAAGCTCTAATGCAGACATTTTTGAAAAGGATTTCGCTTGCATAGCGGACAGGTACTCGGACATTATGGCGGGGGAGCGCGACGCCACAGACGGGAGATCACCTGGTTCGATAGTCTCGTTAAGCTTTCGCTTCTGTTTCAAAGAAGGCGTGTCAGGAACAGAGAACAAACGGTACAGAAAGGTCGTGTTTAGAAAACTCGCGAGAGAGAGGGAGACCTTCCTTTGCTCTGCGCTCTTTTTCTTTCTCTCTACGTCTTCGCTTCTTCTCCAGAAGTGAGTTTGGCCGTTCTTTGGGAGGGTCTACTTCCTCCTCGTCAGCGCTGAGCAATTTTCCAATGTCGTCGTGATCTCCGAGGGACTGCGAAACCTTCATCTTCGGAGAGTGCGACTGTTTCATCTGGCATGAAATCGTCATCGAGGTCGTCTCCCCTGTGATGTGCCATCGTGACCGATGAATGAAACCAACCTTAGCCGGGCCGCGTTCGCTTTACCTTAGCAGCGCCTCTCAGGCTCGCTTCGCTTCTCTCTCAGGCGATACCCCGCACTCGTAAATCTATGTTATAATATTGGTCCGTCTCTCAGCAGCCAATATATCTTCCTCCCACGTCTCACCATACTGCTTCCTGCCGCCACTGCCACCATTAATATGACCTACTATGTGACTCCTCCGTTCTCCATTCAATGGCTAGATACCACGCCACATAGACAGTTGCCGCACCCCTCAATCATGGGTAACCAACGCCCGGCGATCACAGCTCCCCAAGCCATACGACGCCTTTCTGGTATTGGACGTGGAAGCAACATGCTACCCGGGTACTGACTTCCACTGGCCTAATGAGATCATTGTACGTTATCACGCGCGAGGCGTTCTCATCGGCTCAATCGACCACAGGAATGGCCCGTTTGTCTTCTCAGATGGGTAGACAAAGGAAGTGACGGCATGGCTAGCACCTTGCAAAAGGTTGCGGAATTCCGCAGCTTTGTCAGGCCGACATGGCGTCCCAAGCTATCCCCCTTCTGTACCTCCCTCACCGGCATAACTCAAGTCAGTGCATTCCCACTCCATCATTACTACTTGTCAGCCCATCGAGACGCTCTGGGTCCGTGCCTTTAGGAACAGGTCGACAGCGCGCCACACTTTCCTGATGTCGAGCGAAGGTTCTCAGCCTTCCTCGTGCAGCACGGCCTGATTCATCCAGAGACGGGCGATCGCCTTGTCCGTTTTTGCTGGTGTACTGATGGTCCGTTTGACATCCGGGACTTTGTTGTTAAACAATGTTTCATATCTAATGTCAGTCCAGTGCCTCATCGTAGACCCACCCACGAGTCATCCTTTGACATCATCATTCCTTTCTCGCTGTTGTAGATTTCCATGCCTCTGTGGCTCAGGGGGGACGTTATCGACGTCCGGAAGATTGTGAGCGCGTGGTCCGAGTTCAGTCGCGTCCGTGGGTTGAAGGTCCGTTTCCACAAAATGCCACGGCTGCTATGTTACCCTCATCTCGGGTCCGTCCTTACCATCTAGCCCACTCTGCCCCGTCGCATGTCACCAAATATCGAGAATCAGTTACGGTTCCTCGAGCTAGCGCCGTTCGAGGGAAGACAGCACAGTGGAATCGATGTGAGTTTCCTCCGCCGGTAATGGTTACATATCCTCAACTATTATGACCCCAGGATGCACGCAATATCGCACGTATTGTCATTGAGCTCGCACGCAGTGGGGTTCGTCTGGTGCCGAACACACCCATCCGGCCCGAGCGGCGCTGGCCGTGGATGGGGAAGTCTGGTCAGATTCTCGAGCAGTATTGCTTGACGCCACCTTATTAGTAGTCGCATACTCCTCTCGTGCGGTGTGGTCGCTGTATGTAGCATTTACCACGGATCATGGGGTGGAGGGGGCCATGCTCTTTCCCCACTCGTCTTCCTTTCCTATTATCACCTTGCTGTGTGTTGTCACGTCCTTTTCATGTATGCTTTTCATGTTCTTAGCTATAATCCCCCCTCTGCTTGTCTTCGCGCAATGGTAATGATAATGATTAACCAAAACTAGGAACGATTAGCTTCAGATGTTGGCAGCTGGTTCCTGGCGACAATGTCGGCTTCTTCTCCCAGGCCCAGTAGATGTTCTCACAAGGGGTACTCGGGCTCGGGACTAGGTATAATTAAAGCCGGTTCCGTACTACTTGATCCTGGGATTCCTACATTCACACCCGGCCAACTTAACCCTTAAACATGTCCAGATCGGGACGACAATCTCGCACGCAGCCTCGCGCCCATACACGCGTCGTGAATACAGCACCCGTTCAATCCTGTAAATAACTGTTCATTGAGAATTATGTCTAATATCATTGGTTTGTACTGCGCGCGTGCTGAGCCGTTGGGAACGTGACTTTACGGAAGAAGTAAGGGGGATAAGGGAAAACCGCCGGCTACCCCAGCGACCCGCCGCAGAGGGGAACCAACTCGATAAAAACACACTCTATCCATGGGAGAGGGGTGAGATTGGAGGGGTCATCGTATATATGTGTGTGTGAAAGCCTGCTCCACCAACGCGTGAGCAACGAGCTTCGGAGCTCCGACGTGTTCCACTAACGTCTAGATTATGAGAATTTCCCCCACCGCACACGAGTAAAGAAATGCCAGCGCCGTGCGCCGCTCACTACGAGAACGGGTCATCAAGCGGCAAGAGGAGACCTACGAAAACGGAACTCACGAAATCCCACAGCGTGCCGAATGCCGGGATGCCAGCCTCCTTGCACCCCTGCATAATTTCTGAATTGCCGATGTAATTCGACGTGATGAAGACGACTGCAGAGGAACGCGCGTCAGCACTGCCGCAAAATCGCCAGAGCGGACTGAGTCACCTTCGGCATCCCAGGAGTGAACCGCCTCTTTCAGGATCTTCATCGTATCTGGACGGCCCGCCCCTGAGCTTGCTGTCCCACAATAGGAGACGCTCTGGGCCTATGTGACGGTGTATGAGACCGCTGATCGTTGGTCCAAATGTCTTCTCCTGGTCAGAGCCTAGATACCGGGAGAGAAGATCATGAGCGTAGAATTCCTTATTGCAACCAGTGCCGTCAACGTACCAATCCAGATCAAGTACCTGAGCCCGACAGGTCAGCATGGTCCCGGCGGTGTGAGAATCTGAAGGTGTCTCACCAATGGGGTGACTGGATGCAGGTGGACAACGCAGCGCCGATGCCGGTACCCGTGCATATCCGAACCCCACGTTTGTAGAGTGTGGAAGTATTAGAGACACCAGCGAACTGGAAATCCGTTACGGACCGCCCGTGTGACTCGTAAAGGGTTGCCTGGGCTCACCTTCAGTTCCCGTGTCCAGAGTGTCCGAGGAGGATCGTTTACGAGGCTGCGAGTGAAGTCACCTGCCATGCGGACCATGAGAACTGTGTGAGGCAAATCGGAAGATTAGGCGTTACCTTGCACACCGCAGATCATATAGTGATATTTGGCGTGAGTTCCCTCCCTAGAGAAATTAATTTGTGTGAGCAGATGACTCCGATAACAAAAGGAGCTCCTCACGAAATGATCCCGAAAGCATGGTACTCCATGATGGACGTACGGCTAATACGCCCAAGGAGTCCTTGTTGCATTCCACGCTTAAACCGGATGATTGCAACTTTAGGCGACGGCTACAATTATGGGGCTTAGACATTCGACTCGATCGAGACGAATAAAGGGCTCACGAGTTCAATATCCACAGGAACCTCGCGGACGCAGAGCCATGGGATGATAATACTGAATGAAGCGTGTGAGCGTTCCTGTGATAGAGGGAAAAGTTCCGAATTCTACATACAACGTCGTCATCCCCATAGCGAACCAGAAGTCCTGCTGGCGGAGGATGTGCTGCCCACTCAAGTTCCACGTCCGAGTGTCCGGATTATACGAGTCACCGAGTATGGTGAAGACCCCTGAAACAAGATCATTAACACCTTTGAAAATTCCGCCGAAAGAAATTCTCTCACAAGTAAGGATGAGGCCGAGCCATCCGACGAAGCGGTGGTGGCGCTCGAAGATACTGATAGATCATTTAGCCGACATTGTCGTCGTCGTGGTAAACGTGACTCACTTGTGATGGGTGTTCCTCACCCAAGGGAACGCGCTTATGGCACTAACAATAACGGCAATGTTCGTTATCGCACCGACGATAAGAATCGAATCATGATTGACAGAATGGTGCCGGAAGTTGTTCACGACCTTCACGATGAGCCACCCAACACCGGAAAGTGCACAACCACTGTGAATGCCCCCCAGATGCTGCAAACGTTGTTCGTGAGCTCACTCAGATGCGTCAGGGCAAAAGAAATTCATACCTGAAGAACAGACGTGCAACCCAACCTCCACCATAACGGCGCCCACTGACAAACGATAAGCATCACATACGAAATAGCGGCTGAACTAAATGCGATGCCTACCTTGGCGAAGCAGGTGTTCACAAACAAATACAAGAAACGGCCAAAGAGCTCGTTGCGCATGAGGATGGCGAAGTTCAGGTTTCCCAAGGCCATGGCGCCAGTATACCTCTTGCCGTACGGAAAGTGCCCTGAGACTGCCAGGCCGATCCCGACCATATTCAATGTGAACACAAACGTGAAAAGTTTCCTAGCGAATATGATCAGAAACCCGGAATGAAAACGTGCGCGATCGTCGCGTACCTGTATGTGTTGAACCACAACTGCCAGAGGATCCACCTGGAGACCTTCTTGGGAGGCGGCTTTGTCTTTGTCGTGGGGGGTTTCGGGATGGGAACGACCTCTTTGGAGTCAACGAGAGGAGTGTCGACCTTCTTCTTCTCGTCGATCAACGCTAGGGTGGCAACACTCGATGGCCCCGTGTGGTTCTCAAGGGTACCCTTTTCTGCGGCATCGTAGGCAGGGGCAGCACAGTCAGGAGCAGCAGACATATTACGAGAGGCTAGGTGGTGCGTGGTGACAGAAGGTTGGGCGGGATCGCAGAACCAGCTGTAAAGGGGAGGGTGTGTGCTAAGAATGAAACCTGGGTGCCAGCCCTACTTATGGGCCTACGGGGCTCGCTGTGGACCAGCGTACAGCATGGGATGGTTTGTCACGCTTTCAGTCAAGAACCAAATTACCGGGCCCGTGGCTAAGGGAATGCAACCAGCGGTATGGTTAAATAATCAAGGCCGGGTCGAAATTGACCGAATCCGGTAAGTCGCCCTTTATCAGTCTTTCGGCCAAACGGATGATATGTACGTGCGTGTGAATAGCACAGCATATCCGATTCTCGTGTTACCCATTGACCTTCGTCGGCCAGTCGTGGTTCTTCCACTGCGCAATCGAGCGGTACCGATTCCATACTAGCGTACTAGTTTGTCTGAGCATCGATCGGCAGAATATAGGCGCCGACAGGTCGCCTGAATCGTACTTTGCATGCCTGTGAGAATGATCTTGGGAAAACGCCCCCCACAGTAACGGTAGCAAAAGGGCCCACCTGGGATTTAAAAGAGAACCATGAATTGCTTCCACCTTCCACCTTCGTACGAGAATTAGTCAACAGCGTCATTATCGACAGCACAACCAGAGCCCCGCTGAGTGCCTCCGCAGTTGAAAGAAGCCTCGCACGACCGTAACCAAGATCCCCGCTAGCTCCTCGAGCACAGCTGACGTGGCGCCGGAGAGAGAAATGGCGATGAACAACCCCGAAATGTCAAGAATAGGACGGTAAGTCAGCACAGAAGACAATAAACATGATGGGGCACGAAAAAAAACGGAGTGCCATGTGCTCATGATTGAATGGTGTTCAGCTGCGCTGCGTTGCGAAGTTAGCACCGGCGGCGGACGCAAATTTTCCGCAGTGCGAAGGACGTACTTCTTTGCCATATCCGTTCGTTACACCCTCAGGCCCCGGAGAATAGGAACGTCAGCTACGGTACGATTAACACGGCCGTGATATCGGATCGTCTAGACCCGAAACACGACCGAACGATGCTACGCGCGAACAGGAACGAAGGATGATCCATGATGCATATGATGCATCCTCGTGGCGAGGAGGAGTGTAGCAGGCGATAGGCGTGATGAGCTGGCACCGGTCTTCATCAGGCACCAACGTCATTGACAGTCCGCGTCGTTCGGATTCCGCGGCCTGCCAATGGGCGCTGCTAGAGCTCCAGGCGCACTGTTTCCAACAATAATAGTTACCTGTGGCCGTGGTCCGTGGTCTTACAATGACATTGCGCCCACTCCTCTTTTTTCACTCGTCGGTTGTCAGTCCTATTCGGCTTGCCATTCAACCTACGCGTCTTTTTCGGCATGGTAAATGCACTTGAGGTCTCTTCTTTACAAGGGCACTACAAACAATTTCTGTGCGAGCGGGCTCGGGGTTACTTAGATGCCGTAAAAGCATAGCGACACACAGCCACAAATCAGTGGAACATTGATCGGCTTCTGCAACCTGTCTGTAACTGTGTTATGTATCCCGGAATAAAAATGGATCAAAAAAAAAAATCATCGATCGGCTTTACCGTGTTGACCTCGTAGGAACCATTTCACCGAATACTGGCCCAGCTGGCCGAGACGCAAGGTGCAACGAAGGAGTCTCTTCTCAAACACTTTACCATTATCAATACATCGAATTAACGGTTTCAGTTGCCACTATCATATCATCCAAAACATACAGAAACTCTCCTCGGCCATCGAATTATTTGCTAGTTTTGCTAGACATGGCAAATCAGAGTGCCATAAACTCTTACTTCGTCATGGTGCTTACTGGTTCACGGTATGTGCGAGTCGCGAAGTCTCGGAGGTCCTTTAATTGCTGAGAAGTCATCTCCTTGAACATGGCAATCTCGGTACTGTTCTTGACTATGGCGCGAACAGTCTCTTCTTGCAAACGCGCGATCTTCTGCATCTGTTCCCGATACCTAATCGGGAGAAAAATTGATGGACGGGAAGCGGTCCTGAATTTCGTACGTACGCGATCTGCAGGGTCTGCAACTGAGACTCTACACCAGCACCACCGGAGAGTGCCGCTGTCCGAGCCAGTGTAAGATTCCGCTCTAATCGTTTGATTTCGGCGTTGTTAATGAGGGCTTCTCGCTGAGCAGTCTGTAACGGCGATAAAACGTGCCGGTGTTGAACGCGAAAGCGGTGAATCTTACCTCTCGGAGATCTTCAGCTTGTTCGTCCAAGACCATCACCGTCTTTTCTGTCTCGTTAATCTCGTCTTCCAATTTCTCGCACTCCGAAATCAACTCGTCGAATTCGTGGTCCATTTGGATCCTCTGGTTGTTGACAGTTATGCGCTCGTCCCGTTTGGCCTCCAGAATATCATTTAGTGTTGGTCTTATGATATGACGGATGTCTAGACCCTTTAGTAGGTTTTCCGGTTGCGATGCCGCAGTGTTTAGCTCCATTCGGAGGTCGATATCTTGGAATGGTCGGGGAAGCGGTGGGAACAGCCCCAAATCCGAGAGAAGCGTCGTGTATGCGTCAACTGCTTCCTCAGCAGCGGCACCATGGTTGGCGACAGCTACCTCGAGTGAGTGGACGTCTTTCTGGGTTTCAGCAATTTTAGCCTTCAGCTCGTCTATACCCTGAGCGAGTTGTTCATGTTCAGTGTTCATACGGACAACTTCATCTGGCGATATATTCTGCTCCTTGACGACCTCGGAGAGCCGTTCCTGCTCTGCTTCCAGCTGCTCTAGGTTCGATGCTGACCAACGATCAGACCAACGTACTCCAGTAAGAGAATAGCACTCTCACTCACATTGCTGTGTAATGTCGATCTTGAGATTCGCAACGTGACTGATAAGTGTCTTCTTCCTTCCTTCCCAGTTATGTATACACTCTTGGAACTTCTCAAAGTCCCGCTTCATGCATTGGTTATCGGAGAGAAGCTTGTCGATTGGCGCCTTGCAGAATGTCAACTGACGGTTTTTGTGGAATATATCGCGTACGTACTGGCGAGGACTGTAGTTTGTCATACTTGGCCTTGACCTTCGCGAGCTCTACCTTCAGTTCCTCAAGTTCAACCTCAGTCTGCTCATCCTTCTTGGCTATCGCGTTTCAATAAAGGCACTGGGTCTATATGCTAGACACTTACCGTATCGCTCTTCCAATTTTAGTTGTTGATCTACGAAGACGTCGGACCCCGTGCAAAAGATTTCGTAAGCTTCTGTGAAGTAGTCGAAGGCGAGAGCGGAGTGATGATCGGGGTGATCGAATTTCTCTGGAATGATTTCGGAATATTGTAGTGTAGGGTGCCCGCTGTCCATATAGGCCAGTCTTCCCTGCACGAATGATGAGAAATCCCTTTCAAGAGAACGGACCCCCACGACGCACCTTGCACATGCATACGAGCCAATGCAGAACACCCAACAATGAAGGCCATGAGTGCATGCTCGCCGGAGCGGCGAGCCATTTGGGGTCCACTTGTCCGACGAAAGGGTATTGAACGCACTTCAACGCCGAAACGAACTCTTCCTCAAAACGCACTTGAGGATCGAATGAGTAGCCCGGATCAAGCATGGAGAGCAAGAACTGGAAAACGTTGCGATAATCCTTCCCAGTCATGTTCGTCAGGGTCTGGATTGATATGTCGTACTCTGTGCCTCCGAGCCAGCTAACGATATCTTGACGCATCTTGGTTTGGTACTGACGATCGCGGAGAGGGCGAGTGTCTTTGAGAACCTGAGCAGTGACTGGTGGGGGCGCGCCTATCCCGCTTCCCCAGAGCGATCCTCTACGCGTGCTCCTGTCGTCAGATATAAGCAGACTGCGCATAGGACGGCGGGCAATACCATACGATTTTAATGGCGTCTGGCCATTTTTCGAAGCACTCGCGAGAAGCGGGTCCAAGTTCTGTGACCTGTTTAGAGATGGCGTAGGGATGCGTTGAAGGGACTGCGAGAGTTGCTGGAGGATAAGCACCACGGGAAGCTGGCCCAGCAACAGAGAGCCGCTTATTCTGCGTAAAATTCAAGGTATGATTCTTCACGGCAGATGAAGGCATTGGCATTGGGATCCCCGATCTTGCGATATCTTGAGGGGGGAAAAGCATGGATCTACGCGTGGATTCGCTCATCGTTGGTTATAGCGGGGTAATCGACCAATCCTGACGCTTGGCCTGATGCTGGACGCGTTCAACGAGCGCGACACGATCACGTGATATGTATAGAAGTCGACCCCACTTGGTCCACCACACTCAATCAAGCCAAAGAGCCCTCGGATATTCCTCAGATGTCTATGGGTGCGGAGGTGATGGGAGAAGGAAGATGACAACTGAGTGGGACGAGAGCTGTAGAACTCGGACATATAAACACTTCGTATTTATATATTCCAAGGCTCTTGCCAAGGCTCAAACATAATCTAGATATCTAGCACTAACGCGTACAGTACGTCATCGCGTCATCTCATGGAATTGGGTGTGACATATGAAAAGGGCCCTGGGGCTCAAAGGAAGTCATGAGCGTACTCACATGTGATCATCCAGACTTGGACAAGATGTATGAGCGAGTCGCACTGAATTGGTTGGGGATCAAGCACAAGATCTTGAATGGGGTGTTACCGAGGACACACCATTTACGATATGACCGCTTTACTTCTTCTTTCCGTTCTATCCCACTTTCATATAACGTTTGTGTTTGTTCACTGGCGGAGGTGTCCCAGATGCGCGTAATATCTTGCGCGATATGGAATCTGGGTATGCATACCAAGGTGCATACTTGGCGTTTTGTGTTTTTAGCCAGAAGTATAGCACCATGGAAGTTTTGATACCGGGCCTATCGGCTCCTTCCCGGACCGGGCGCGATGCATCGCCCTCGCTGCGCTCACTTTGATAAATACGGAAAGACTTGACATCAACGCCTTGACGTCCAAAATCAAGGCAGCCTTCACCCTCTATTTTCGTTCCAACACATGTCTGTACTATCGAAACTTCCACAGAAACTTTCTTCCCCGTTTGCGTTGCTTGGTGATGAAGCAAAGCTTGCCTTTCGCAGTCAACCGAGTGGAATCGCGAAATTGGCCTCAACTCGTGTGCGTTTATTCCAGTGCATCCATGGGAGAGACGTGCCTAAATGAGACTGAATCGTGCAGAATATAGCAGAAAGCGACGTTTACTGGGATCAGGTGCGTGCAGTGCATCTACCATGTCGCCGGACGCGGGTTGACTCGGACTTCGTTAATAACTCTCAGTACACCGTTCTTTTCGATTCGGCTTCCGACGTATTTTCGCTTGTTTCACCTCAAGACAGTGAGTTGTCGACTACTTCGTGCCGCTCCGTACTCACCATATCCGAAGTTCGTCGGGCACTGATCGAAGCACCAGAGAACATTGCGACCCTCATCCGTGTCATTACTTCTCGCCTTTTTAATCTTGTCTCCGACCACACGTTCCCTTCCGTTCCAACGACATATGTCACTTCTTTTGCCTCTTCTCTCATCAAAGGGGGAACAACTGAGCGTAATACCACCAAGGAGGTCCTAAATTGTCTACGGGTCCTGCAGCGCGTCCTTCCCGTCATTTTTGAACTGGAGAGTGAACCCAGCGTATTTGAAAAAGAGGTATTATGGAAGAAGGACGTCGTCGATGACCAAAACCTCCACGAACAGACAGAACAAATACCTCAGTTTGTCATCGAGGATGACGACGACGACGGAGAGGTTGGGTCACCTATGGCCGACACATTGCCCACACCTTCTCAGGCGAAAACGGCGCTTCCTTCCCTTGCGGAAAAGCTCTTTAGTTGTTTGGTAGATCTGCTGTTCTGTTGCGGCTTCACTCTCCCCTCCAAGCTACAGGTAGATCACTACAAAATTAATTATGTTATCTGGTGGGTAGCTCAGTCCACCACGGGGGCGCTCTTCTCACGATTTCCACAGGGAGAAGGGCGTGGGTTCAACTGCCGATCTTGGACCCACTCAAGCATATGACACCAATAAGGCAGAAGTGCTTCGCCTTCTACTTGTCCTTCTCTCTCGTCAGATATATACGCCACCATCGTCCCTGTTCACGACCCCTTCCTTGTACACCCTTCATTTCGTTCAGCATACCCAGCGACGAGACGTGTTGACTATCTTGTGTTCTCTGCTGAACACGGCTATGAACTCATCGCAGTCGTCGAACACCACCATGATCGGAGGCGTTGCAGGTCGACTTCCGTACAACCACCTTGTATTCAAAGGCGAGGACCCAAGAGTCAATCTTGTCAGCCTCTGCTTCCAAGTTCTTTGCGCTCTCTTGGACTTTCAGGGCGGAAGTGCTAGGGATATTCCCATAGGCTCTGATGAACTTCAGGCCTACGCGCCCGCGTTGAAGACCAACGCATTTAGATATTTTCTGGCAAAGGTGGTACGTCGAACATCTGATCGCTTTCTGGGCGGGGCTTAGTTAATATCGCCATATCGCCAGCACCGGACCACGGACTTCGCGTTCGTCATTGACGGTGTTCTTGGAATATTGGAGCAGCAAATGGCATCCACCAACAACATGCTTCCAGGATCTAGGAGATCTATCCCATATGTAGTGGAAACGAGTGAGGACTACGGACTTTCACTCCGTGACCGCGATCTTATAACAGCTTAGTCGTCCTATTCTGGAAAATGATTGAATTGAACAAGGTATAAGCAACTTTCCAGAGCTAATGTTACGAGGGGCTGAACACCTCTGCTCTCGTAGAAATTCCGGTCGTACCTCTTGGAGCAAGACAAGTCGATGGACATCTTGGTGTATCTTCTATGTTACTTCCTCGAGATCAAGGAGAAACCTGGTAACGACCTCAGCTGAAACTTCTCCATATGCTGACATAAATGTGATAGAACAACATGGGCTCTGCCGAGCGTTGTCCTACATTATCCAGACACTCTCTGCTGAACCCGCTTTTGGTCTACGACTAACCTTCCCGATCAAATCGGCGAATATCCCTGCCAAGTGGAATGTCGGTGGCGCTGCTGCAGATTTCATGATCAACGTACGTAGATCGCTAGGGTAGGTTTTACAGAATTTTTTGTTGATGACACCGCATACAGGCTGTCTATTTGATCATTGCGACAACATCCGGCTCTCTCAGCTCGATGTATCCCGCGCTGATCATAGCACTTTCCAACTCGTCGCCTTATTTCAAATCTCTCAATGTCAACTCTGCAACACGTTTACTCCAGCTTTTCAGCTCGTTTGCGAGCCCCGCTTTCCTATTAGCAGACGAGGGCCATCCGAGGCTTTTGTTCTTCATGTGAGTCATCATACGGACTTGCGAGGCGACGTCATCCGATCCGCGGCTTTAGGTTGGAAATATTCAACTCAGTCATCGTGCATCATCCTTCCGAGAACGCCAACGTTATCTATGCTTTGTTGAGAGCGCATAGAACCTTCGAGGACCTGGGGACATTTACGTTAGCGAGCGGTTTGCGCGACGTGCGACGAATTCAACGAGCAAAAGAAGAGCAGTCTCGTGCCGCGCCGGATACCAAGGGTAAGAGCCGAGCGGCGGAAGAAGTGTACGACCAACCGCACGAAGAGAAACAGAAGATGCTCGAACGGGAGAATTCTCTCGGAATCTCAAGCCGGGAACAGTCCGCTGATAACCTGACGGAAGTTCGCGTGGTACCGCGAGATTCTTCTCCTCAGCAGCCTGAGGAAGAGACCGTCTTGTCACTCGTGTCGCCTACCATAGAGCAAACGACGCTCTCCAACTTCCCATCTGCAGTGTCGGAGAAAGCGAGAGGCAAGATGCGGGAACGCCGGTCCATGTCGTTGGACACGGACAACAGTTTAGATCGTGTGACTGCCACTGCTGTTGGGCGGAATGGGTTCGTACCAACACAAGAATGGGTAAGGACAGTTTCACATTGCGTGATTGATATATGGCCGTTGACCATCACGACCACAGGTGACATCGTGGCAGCAAGGGTCTGTCGACTTATTATTATCTGGACTTGACTACCGTCTTTACCTCACGATTTGCAGACTCCCCCTCGACTCGGTGATGCTGATGATTTCCGAGCTGATGCCCAAGATCCAAGATCTTCAGGCGTCGCACAAACCGAACTCTACTGCTGGAGTTCTCGACTATCTGAGCCACATTTCCCTGAAACAGATCCTTCCAACCCCACCGCCTTTAAACCCGCGGAGGTTCATTGTAAGCTGTCATACTCCTCTCGTCAAAGATACGTAACTGATCTTATTTTTAGTGGAGCGAGTCATCACTCGTTTGGCTTTCTTCATTGACATGGGGCGAGATTTACGTGCGCGGTATGACCCCGCTCGGGATCTGGAACTCAACTAGCGTTCGATTGTTTTACGTGAAACACGCACAAAGTAATCAGCGTCAGCTTACAGAGACGGTATCCAGTGTGGTGGGGGGGCTTCTAAGGCGAGGGAGTACAGAGCCGTCACAGTTATCGAGACAACGCTCGGATCGTTCGTGAAGTACCTTCCCTACTTTCCAGGATAAATTCCCCGTGCCGTTCTTCACCTTATGGACTAAAGTCGTATCACATTCCCAATGACAATCTATTTAGTAGTCCTCTAGAGCGTGCGTGTACTCTTGTTGTTCCAGGTCAACGTCACGGGTTTACGAGGAAAGCACGGCGACCTTCAGTTTCTGGGTTTCAGACGTCCAGGTATGGTCATTGAAACCCGAAATCGTCGTCTTCGACGAACGATGGTGGTTTTCGTCCGCTGTTTTGCCTGATGGGTGTTCCCGACGCGACCGAGCGTGAGCTCCCGGCGTAAGACCCTTCCCTAGTAGTTAACCTCGCTAATGAAGGGAGATCGGGTGGCAACCAAGGGTATAACGCACCGGCCAAGGGGCGGAAGTCTGCCAAACTTTTTCGATTTTGCGGGGCTGCCTCTCTCCCCTTGTTCACTCTCGTGTCGGGCCACCTGCATGTCAATCTCGGACATCCAGTTCTGATAAAGTGTCCCCTGTGCTGCCTTGCGCGCGCGCTCATCCATCTTCTCTTTGACGGCTTCGGAGCGTTCGAACGTGAGCCTATCGTGCATCGGCGTTGAGGCCAATAACGTTATATCTATTGACTGAGACTCCATGGCCTTCAGGAGGCGTTGCTTTTGCAGCGAGTCGTTCCAGCTTTCGACGAGGGTAGATTCGCCTTCGACATCGTGCATCCAGGTCGTGTTGGTGCCATCTGGTCGACTCCAGTCCTGCCAACGGATCTTGTAACGTCATTGATAGACACTGCATTTCAGTCGATGAATATAGATAAAGTGATAGAGCGCGAGCTTGCCTCGTAGCTGTGAGCGAGTAATTGAGAGTGTGGAACTTGGTAGAGTATGTGCCAAGCACGTACCTCGAGATACCAAAAACATCAACATCTTCGCCCACTACTCCATACACTGGCCATTCTTCATCGCCATCGTCTGCTTCGGGCGGGCTCGGAGAGCGGCAAATCATCTTCGACTTGGGAGCCATGAAGGCGGTCACGGACCGCGTCTTCCGCACAGATACACCCGCGTTGCAGGAAATGGCTGATACCCTTCTGTTTTCTATACCCGGGATATCACCCAGCCGACAATTGGCTCTGAAAAAAGGTGTTTCTACTTCCTTGTAGTTTTCGTACAACTGATGTCGCGTTGCTTCTTCACAGGCGGCCTTGTCACCGTCTCCGACGTGCTCTTCTCACCGGTCTATGACGTTTCTCAAAAATGCTAGATTGGCACCGCAGGCCGTGCAGGAGATTTTTGATGCCATTGCTCACGCCGTCGACCACCCACCCTAGCCTTCTCAGAGATGTCATACGCGATGGCAGCGAAACCATTACTACCGGCGATGTTCATCTCGATAAAATGCTCGGGGGCGGCATTAGGGTCGGCATGATATGGGAACTCGTAGGAGAAGGGCGAGTCTTCCGCGTCTGCATTCCTGGGATTCGCCCTGAATAATGCGGGGAATGCAGCGCGTCTGGGAAGACACAGCTGGCCTTGCAGCTCTCACTTCTTGTGCAGCTCCCTGTCACTCAGGGCGGCCTCAACGGCTCAGCGTGCTATCTCACCACTTCCACCGGTCTTCCGACACCCCGCCTAATCGAGCTTCTCCACGAGCATCCGCTTCTGGTCGGCTCGCACTGCACCCTCGACAACATCCAGACGAGCGTGACCAAGTCGGTGGACTCGCTCTTATTACGCCCTTTCCGAGGTCCTCCCCGCTGCTAATGGACGCCGCCAACGCGCGGTCCATGCCGCTCAAGCTGCTCGTCATCGACTCGCTCGCCGAGCTCCTTCTCGAAGACAAGGTCTCCACCGCGACCCTCGCCGACCGCTCGCGCAACCTCTCCGCCATCGCGGCGCAGCTGCACGCCCTCGCAGCGACGCGCCAGCTCGCCGTGCTCGCCATCAACCGCGTGACGGACGTCTGGGAGCGCCGCCCCGACGCGGACCCCGGCGTGCCAGGCGAGCTGATCTACGCGGAACACGCGCGCATCTTCGGCCGCGCGGAGGGCGCGAACAAGAGCGCCGCGCTCGGCCTCGTATGGGCGAACCAGATCAACGCGCGCGTGTTCCTCGCGCGCACCGCGCGGCGCCATGCGCTGCTGGCGGAGAAGAGCCACGACCGCAAGCGCCAGCGCACAGAGGGCGGCGGAGCAGCGGGCATCGTGCGCGCATGACGACGTCGTCGTGCGCCGCTTGAGCGTGGTGTTTAGCGCCGTGTGCGCTCCCGCCGAGGTCCGATTTTGTCATCACGTTCAGAGGCGTGGAAACGTGTAGCGGACGACGCAGAATCATGGCGGCGCTCCTGGGCCTGCCGCCCTCTCAGCGGCGGCCCTTGCGCTGGCGACGAACGTGGTCCGCCCGCCGCTGGCGGAGGTTTCCCCTCTTGGACTGTTGGCTCGGTCGTCAGTGACCTCCGGCCTCCACATGCCTGGCTGACGAACCTGTCGGGGAGGCGGACGGACGACGAGGAAGCATATTGGCGAGACATGGACGATTTCACGGCTTTCGGCGAGGGCATCGATCTACTGTGATCAGGTTCGGTTCTAGAATTCAGCGGCCTCTTGTGTGTTCCAGAAGATACATGTCTATTTAAATTTGGATCACAACACCAGCATACAAATTACAAGCTACGTTGGATGCATCGCTCATGTCGCGGCCCTCCTATGCTGTCTTAAAGGGATTTCCGTGAATTTTGTGTCGTCTTCTTCTGGCAGTGTATTCGGAGAACTGCCCCGCGTGAATCATGACTGGATCAGAGATGGTTCGTCCAGGCAGGTGTATCGGCAGTGTGGATGTTTCCTTTTTCTTTTCCACGTGGTCAGCGTACACACCACCACCGTAAGCTGGACGATGTCGTTGAGCGTTCAAGGAGAAGCATTGTAGCCTATTGTGGTGATACGCACCAACTATGGTAGATATCCAAGCGAAAACAAGAGCAACGGCGACGAGCGCGGTATGGCATGGACCTGTATGGTCAGCCGACTTTTCACAGAAGCCTGCCCTGTCTGTACGGATGGACCATCCGACTGCAGCACCTGCGAAATCGCATTAGCTTAGCCTGTAGCGAGGCAGGACTCGGCCACTCACAACCATCGAGGATGGCCACGCCGAGAAGACACTTCCGGTCGTACTTGAGGTCGTTGAAAACACATGACCTCGTGAGCATCTTGTAGAATAACCTAGGGAGATGTCAGAAAGGGATGTGGTAGTCACAGCGCAAGGAGGAACTCGCATTGCGACGATAGCGACAGTCGCTGAGGAGTTGAAGGTCACCAGAGCAATCTCGAGCCCTGCGCAAATGGAAGTGAGGGTCAGCAAAATTTCAATTCGTGGAAGAGCATCTGACAGACCTGTGGCAATGCCGTCGAGAGCGATGATGGTGATTATGGGGAGGATAGTATTAATGACAAGTAAAAAAGCTATTGACCGGGGGTGGTGTGATCAGCATGTCTCACCCTGACCGCGAACAACGTAGAACACACAATAACACAAGAGACCGGGAAGCCAGGAGGGATAAGTGAATGTGGGAAGAGGCATCTTGTCGCAGACAAGTTGACCGAGTTAAGGAATGCAAACAAGACTTGGGTAATAGGTAGAAAAGGGCACAGGAGACGAGGTATACCGTCCTAAGGAGAGCATCCGCTATTAAATCGAGGTCGGATGTGGTCGTTGCGGGTTGTTTGGTGCGAAAAAAACACAAATAGCCCTGCACAGTGGTCAAGACGCATTGTTCATCAGTTCGTGGATAGTGGATGACACAGAAAGAGCTAACATCACCATCCACTGGGTGGCCTAGTGGTTGTTGATGTTAGCTCTTTCGGTGACCTTAGCTGCGATCGACAGCGTGTGGTTGACAGTGTGACCAGAAAGAAAACACAGTTCAGAAGCCCCCAGTGAACTGTTGAAGTTCCACCGCACACTTTGTTGTACTTTTTACGTCGAGGGAATCCTACAAGAGGATCAACGAGAGGAGACCCATGTGGAACTGCTGACTGTCACTGCGACGCTCGCTGTCAGTATGATGAAAACCGATATCTGTAATAGTATTTGGGTGTGGAAACACAGGTCTGTTTGAGAGGTAACTTAGGTACGAAGAACCGATGCTGGCCAGTTGAGTTAATCTAATCATACGAAACGGCTATCTCCGAACCCAATGTACACTTGTTTGGTTCCATCTCCCTTTCTCGCTTCCGAGTCAGTCTCTTGTGAGCGATGCATGGGGCTTAACATATTACGGACGCCTAATTGCGACAAAACACGGTCATGATAGAATACAGAGTAAACCACTACGCAAGATATGCAAGACATAGGGACACGAGCTGCCACGGATGCCGCACGCATCTACACACGAGGTCTGGTCGGCGCTGCATGCCTGTTGCCCTCTATGTCCCAAGGGCTGCCATCATAACACATAATTATAGCTGGGATAATAAGAACTTCACGCGTCCGATGGCAGTTCCGACCAAGCCTCCTGACCGAATGTGTTCTCTCCCGAATAGCTCACGTAAAGGAAATTATCCTCATCCCTGATATTCAGAGCATCAGCAACAATAAGACAGAAAAATGATTTGGAAACTGACTTGTGTTCCTCGTAAATCGCGCTCATCAGCGCTGCGGTCGGCGGCAGGGTCTCGTCGACGAAGATGAAAATAGCCTTTTCAGGCGCGAGCTTGATACGCTTCCGGATCACGTAGACGAATTGACCGACAGTCAAATCCTGAGTACGAAGGGATGGAAATGATATTAGCAGATCGTTTATAGTCACCAATGGTAGGGCACGCACCGAGGGCACTAAGTACTTCTTCTTGTCGATCGTTGGGATGTCCGTCCTATCCGCCTTTTCGCAGATGACCTGTCCCAGCGGTTAGTGGGCCACCTCCATAGGGCGATATGAGAGATGACGTACGGGAATGCGATCGGGATACTTCTGACGAATGCGCTCGGCCTCGGCCTTGCGCTTCTCTGGAGAGGGGAGGACACGACGATCAGACTAGATCACGCCGCCATTGGTATATATCGCTTACCAAAGGGGTGTTCATCTTTGAACTTGGAACGCATTGTAGTGTGCAAAAAAGCGAAGAAGTGTTCTGGGTGTGGGTTAAGTGCGAATGTGATGGTAGGATTCAATGGATGTGACGGATGGCTTATAACGTGAGGTGGCCCGGGGCTGCGACACTGCTCGAGTCAACAAAGCACAACAACCCGATCTTGCTTATTTAGTTCACTCAGCCCACAGCCTCACTGACTCGACTTTCTGGATTCCTATAGACGGTTTGTGTACCACATCTTCTCCGAGTTCTAAAGTTTGGTCAGTCGGTCTTACATACTGGGGTCCCATCATGGCGACCACAGAGGACAATGAAAGGACTGGCTCTAACAACCTGCGGGGTTGTTGCACGCTGACTACACCGACTGCCCGACTGCCCCAGCCAAGCTAAATGGGCCTCGACATCTCACAGTCCACCCAAGTCACCTCTTCACATGTCCCCCATTGATAGGAAGCCCTAATGCATACATCGCACTGCGGCGAATTCGGAAATTATAGTCCGAGTCGGAGAGATGTGCAGTAATCAATGGTACAGTAATCAATGATCTCCAAGCCAAATGTATTATTTACCGAGTACCCCTGGCATGGGCTAGTCATGGTTCCCCTTGTTCGAGATCGCCCCCTTCAGAACGCCTCGCAGCATACGCCATTACCCCATCAAGTCTCCCTCCGTCGCGCCAATGCTTAAACTCAAATCGTTTCGATTCATGTTCATGCTGGGCGGCGCTGCGTGTTTATCTATCCACGTGTCTGCGCCAATACTTCGGATTACATTTCTGAATAACCCGCTTTACCCTGCGGTGTGTACTTAACTGGCGAGTCGCCTGACCGCGTCTTGTCCTCATAACTGTACTAGCGACGTCTTGATACAATAGCGACTCTGGAAATACAGTACAATATTTTCGTTCACGATGCACGATCCCGAAATACTGCTCCGCGAGGGTTGCGTGTCGTCGCACCTTCGGCTGCATGCGTTTCATGGCAGGTTGCTTCGCACTTCCCGGACTTCCACGTTATGTCCTCGTGGCTGCATTGTCCCAGCCCTTCACATCGCTGACCTGCTGCTCTCGCGAGAACGAGACGTGCTACGGTCATTTTATTTACGGATCCTACAACCATTCTTGGATTCGATTCGATGACAGCTATCAGCACGTAATGCTACCCCCACTTACCTCGTTCCGGAACGCCCTAAAAACGGCGGCCGATAAAACCGTCCTGAGATGAGAATATGCACGCGCCGTAAAGTGGCTATCCCAGTTGCATGTACCCCAAACTGATCTTGAGTCCCAGAGAGATCGGATTGAAGAACCCTGGGATTCCCTCATCCCGCAGCTCTTAGTTCAGCGGGATGACTCCGTCGGGAGGGCCCCGCGGATCGGGTTGCGACCCTGGCCTAGTGTACGATCCTGTCTTCGGCAATCATCGCACAGGAGCGAAAACAAATTCCAAATTAAATGAGACCGCATGGGTTCACCGAAGTTATTTTTACTTCGCTGTAATCAGTAACACTTCCACACTCCACCGTCATTAAGTGCTGTACTGCCAAGGCGCACGTCTGAATTTTTTTAATAGCAATGAAAAATGATCATATGTGGGCACAATCACGATTATTCCAATGCTCTGAAACTCGCTTGTCGCGGTATTATAGGTGGGACGCTCACGATCGCCCACTGGCATGGCCCGGGGTTGGCCGTAGAGGTGCAGAGCATGGTGCAAATGTCGGATCAGCGCTCACCGGTACTCAGGGCGGCATATAACTTGGGATCTGGCCATAGCTAACCCGATTTGTGAAACGGGCAGCACAGACCTCTGCATGCAAAGACCGAGAAAGAGAGGCGATACGGCGACCACATACACAGTACCAGAAGAACGATCCAAGCGAAAGCGGTCCACCACAAAGAATCTGCGACGGAGGTAAAGTCAGTACCTGACAGCAGTATCTGGTCATGTGTATGAGGAAATCAGGGGGATGCATCCACTTGTCGACACCAAAGTTTGTAAGACAGGGATAACCGAGATCTAGTCTTGTAGGGGTCCGGTCATAAGTCCAGATCAGTGATAGGCGTTTTGTTAAAGCATCGGGGAGGAAATAGCACACTTGGATTAGAATCCCTTTCCATCGCCAGTAACACCTCCGTGCTCGAGCAAAAGTCATGCCTGTGATATAGCCGAAGAGTGCGGACGACGGAGCATATGTATCAGGGTAGTAAACCAGAAGATCTGCCCTCTTTCTGCGCGGAAGAGGACGCCCACTACACGGTAAGGTCTAGGGTCCTCACCGCCCCCCACTCCACCGCAATCTCGCCGCGCGTAACGTCTCCCACTTGAGGGTTATGCGTTAGTGTACACATAAACTCCGTCGGCACAGTGAGCGTCGATATGGGTGCTGTAGGTCTCTCATGAGGTTGTAGGGGTTGAGTGTTGCTTGACTCGAGGTCAGAAATGGTGTAAACCGTTCGAGACGCAGACGATATCGAAGCGACGCACATCGTGTAAAAAAGCGAAAGAATGTAGAGCTTCCCAATCATCGCCTGAACAACAGGGAACCAGAACTGCACTGCCATCTGAGAATGGGAAGCCAGTCGTCAGCGTTCCATCGCTCCGGTGAGCTCCCGCAAGCAAGACGCCAAACAAAGTCCTGAACAGAGGCAGAAATCGGTGGCACCTACCCGAGACGCGGTCGTGAATAGGAGATAGAGCACGAACGTGCATATGGCGCAGAGAGTTGGTGGTAGTGCAGATTGCCACACGACGTTCACAAGATGAGTGACTGACTATAGTTTTCAACAAAAGGTGAGCACACACAAGACGTTCTCCTAAACACAAGAGACACACCTTGCGATTACGGGGAGAATACACCCGCTTCTTCGCTCGAGTGAGGTAATGAAGTACTTGGAGTAGGAAATTTGACGATAAGCGCATCAACACAGTGTCACAGGAAGCACGGACGACGCACAGATACCAGTAAGAGCAAGGTCGAGGACTGAGAGGGGCTGGGTGTTTGTAACGTGTCATGAGATACGGCAGACTTACTCGAAGGGAGGAGGAGAGTGATCGTGTCTATAAATGTTCCAGAAAGGGCTTTCTCAAGGAACCGGTTGAGTGCTTACAGGGCCAAAGTATGCCAACTATTTGGGGTAAACGAACCCAGTCCTCCTCCGCGAAAGCGGTCAAATAATGAATCAGTAAAAATACTGACCACGATGCCATGGCCACTGAGGCCACCAGAAGTAACACGAGCGGCATCTGAGCAAGGAACGGTTCAGCGTACTCTCAGTGACGGGCGAGCTACTGACGATGATGAACATATTCTTCCCCCCAAGCTGTTTGTTCCAGTCAAATGGGAACCTATTCAATATGATTGAGAACGAACCCAATAGCAGCGTAAGATCATCAAAGCTTGAACGGGAAACGATATGAAATAGGTCTACAAACGGGGTTAGGAGTTATGAGACAAGGAAATTTCTTCACGCACCGGAATTGACTGAATGAGATCCTCCCAGTCCGGACGCAGCTGAGGTGCAGCTCGAGTGTAAGAGGTGTGTCACTAACGCAGCGGGCAAGAGAAAAGCGACACGTACGGCCATTCCAAACCGCTGTACGTACTTACACCAAGCAGACGCAAAGCATAGCCCGGTCTGCGCACTTCATGAACGGGAATAGCTGATGAGGCCACTTAGTAAAGAGTCTGGAAGAAACGTACAGTCCAACCACGGTCACGAATATGACGACGGCGGATAAAACGGTACTTCCGCCGCGATCAGGTCTGGAGAACCACCGAGAGAACTGGGCGAAGACGAGACCGGTTTCTATCCCTTGAATTAAGATGCCTACGAGACCTGGACCGAGCATCGAGGCTTGACTCAGCGTTGAAACCGATGGCGGCGGCTGCGTTGGTGGGACCGAACTGGACATAATGTTGTCCCTGAGAACTGGTGCATCCAACGCAGCGACGGTAAGAGAGAAGGAACGAAGATACGGGCTTGGGGTAGAGGTTCAAACGTTCAAATGCCGCGATGCATGAACACAGGTTTTAAAGCCGATTGTGGATGCGGACCCGGCCATTCGTGTCGATCGCGACGATCACACGAACTGGACGGTGCCTGAAAGATATGGGCGATGGTCGGCTCAAAAACAAATTTCCCACGCTATAATTACGCGAGGGCCCTTGCGAGGGGCCCCCTTGGGGCTCGCCTAAATTCATATGCAGGTTCTCTTCCTTGGTTGGTCGATGCTCGTAACATAATCGTGTGGCACGAATAAGTTGTTACAGAGTGTGTTGCGCTAATTGAATTGTTCCCTGCAGGCATGCATGGGCGGCGCTGGTTTATTGGTGGCTGTATCCAGGACGTGCTCAGAAAGGTGTGCACCCAAATGGGGTGAGCGTGAAAAGCAAATTGTCGAGCTGCACAGAGCAAGGTGGGAACTTGGCGAAAGAGGAGAGGGAGGCATGAGCGCAGTTCCCATTTTTACAGGCGGCAGAAGCAGAGATGGAAGCACATGTGCCAGTCGCGAGCGGACAGCAAGGGGGGCGATCGGAGAACAAAGACGCCGTATGCTGTGTGCAGGGTAGGCATGATCGCAACTCGCCAGAATGCGCCACAGATTTTACAATCAAGTGGTGATAAACTTTTGATGCCACCGAGGCAACCGTACGACAAGCCGTAGTCAACGCGTAGTTGCTCGTGAAGGCGATGTGCGGATAAAACGATTCGTTCGAGTGTTAGCATGTTAGCTTTGAGGAGAGGGGCACGAGATTGAAACGAATGGTAAATCATTGATCATTGACGATGAGCGAGCAGTCAGAGAGGTCATTTACGTCATTTACGCGTTTACGTAGAGCGTACTGACATTGTACTGTACGGTTCTTGGTAAAGTTACTGTACTGTAAGTTAATCCGTGAACTGTGCGAAATAAAAGCACCAAACATCTTCTCTTGTCATAAGGACCGTGACAGTACAATGTGGTGTTTTTTTTCCAGATTTTCCGGGAAGTATAGCAGACTTCTAAGTTGTCTAGTACTGTGTTTCGTTGCTCTTGCCGTGCATGTTCTTGGGCAGTTCGGGTTACAGATGTTCGTGGAATGTGCTTCGTTCTATGTAGACTAATCATCTAGGAGTCTGAGTCCTACATGCCGCTGGAATCTATCGGCTTCACGAGGGACATCTTAACTTTCCCTCGTTGAGTGTTTTTGTCCTTCTCCACTTCTATGCTCACCACCACTTTGTCGAATACGGCGATCTCGACGTCTTTGCCTCCTGAACCTGAGCATGGTATCGTGAAGGTGTAATTGTCCGCATCGAACCTCGTCTCACGCTTAAACGTGACCAGTCCTTCGATGCCAAGCCTTTAAAACGAGATCAGGTCTTGTATCAGGGAAATTTTGAAGATGAGAAATAGCACTAACTTTGAAACGAATACGTTGAGACCATTGCGGAAGGTCCGGATGACAAATGCCTCCTCGGTCACCTTGCTAGCTCCTAGGGACGCAGATCTCTCTGCTCGGGCTTTGAGGGCGAGGCCGACGTAGAACTCTACGCTAGCACGTCCCGCCATCTGTGCCATGCGATGTCTTCTGTTGACGACATCTAGCACGCGCTCTACGTGCGTCTTCGAGTGAAGGGACGCATGCAACGGGCTATAGGATATTGCGGCCGCAAGTTGCCGATGTACCAAGACGTCTATTTATTCCGTTGAAAATGCAGGAGGTATTAAGAAAAAGTCGCTTGCTTACCAGCATACCGTCTAATGGGGCTTGTAAAGTGCGTATAAATTGGACTAGCTAGGCCGTAATGCCCGAAAGTTTCCTTGGAAACGCTTCCAGAGCAAAAGTATTCTGCAGAGAGCATGCATCGCGTTGCCATGATACGGACAAGTGTATTGAACGCGGGCTCTTTGGGATCCTACAATCGCCTTAGTTCTCATATGCACGGAAACCAGTCGACATACTCACGATGCACTTATCCAGCGACGCTGCCAGTGTGCCAGAGGAGGACACATCCAGTGGTATACCACGACGCTTCTGGAGAATATCCTGGAGTTTCTCGAAGTTCGTTTTTGGGGGTGGCATGTGCCTTCTGAGAACAGCGGTTTGCGGGAACGCTTCCTGGATTTTTTGGGCAACGCTTATATTGGCGAGCAGCATGAACTCTTCGACCAGACTGTTTGTTTCACGCTGTTCCTTCTGCTCGACATCTATCGGATCGGATGATTCTGCACTATCCAAATGAATCTTGACTTCTGGCGATGCCAGGTTAAGCGCTCCGGCTGCCATGCGGCCAGCTTTCAACTTCTGCGCGAGGGTGTTGAGAAGGCGAATGCTGTCCGTCAGCTCGTCTTGTTGGTGTCTACGCATATACCATGTGATCATATGATCGAGAGAAGGGAGCGAAAAACGAACGTATCATCTTTGCGAGTCTGTGCTTCCTCGTAGGTGAAAGCACATTTCGACGCGATAACAGACTTGGTAAATCGGACGTTCGCAATGTTCGCCTCGGGTGTCAACTCCTACACCGAATGCCGACATCAAAAGCCGCAAGTAACAGAGAAACACCCCACCTACCCAGATTACGGAAAAGGCCAGCCGCTCGACGAAGGGCCGAAGGGAGCAGAGGTTCGTTCCTAGAAGGGCTGGCAACATGTCTATGCGCTTGTCAACCAGATAAACTGTCGTTCCACGCGCTGCGGCTTCTGCATCCATCGGGTTGTCCGGGAGAACAAAATGGGAGACATCTGCGATATCTGAAGAAGAAAAGAGTAATTAACGAGGGAACTTGACACTTAAACAATAAATAAATCGCTCACGGACACCTGCTTCGATGTTTCCATTCGGTAATCGACGAGCATGCAACGCGTCGTCGATATCCTGGCAAGCTTGGGGGACGGGTGTCAAGCTGCTTTTTCCAGAAACTGGACGCGGCACACGTACCGGGAGGATCAATGCTACATATATTGAGTTGTCGAAGGTCCTCGCGATCTCTCCAGGTAAGGTCGTCGGCGCTTTTAGGTGGCACGACCCACTGCTCGCCTTCGGTTGGCAAGCAGTCCAAAATAGCCTTCCCGAAAGGCCTATATGGGACATCAAACTCTAGCAATAGGCTCTCCTGCTCGGCCTCTTTGCTTTCAACCTTGCCGAGAGCTCTCACGAAGTGGCCTTCTGGATAACGCGAAGTGATATCCCACTTGTCAATAGTGACAAGAATTTTTTGACCGAGGAGTGCGGGCGCCTGGCGGGTGCGCATCCGAATGCGTGGAAGGAGACGCGAGACCGGGGTTGCGAATACAGTCTGTTGAGAAAGTGAAGTCGTCGAGGATGAATTTAAGGACGTGCTATCTATGTGACAGACAACGCTAGGAACGAACTGTTAGGACGCAGGGTATAGCGGGGCACTGACCACTTACGCTCGCCAGTTCCTTTTGACGATACCGACAATGCGGCCGGTGGGCTGCTTCTCGGTTGGTGCTCGTGAAGGAACTTCGGTTCTTGGAGTCTTTTCTTCCACGACGACCCTTTCTCCCTCCTCATCCGATTCCTCGGCGTCGTCATTTTTAAGCGCGGCTTTAGATTGATCAGCGGCTTCCGGCGAGATATGATTCTAACTCACATTCTTGGTCGACCACCTCGTCTGTCGGAGCTTTCCATTCTTGTTCGTTGAATACCTCAACTACAACTATATCCCCGTGTACGGCTCTGTTCATATATTCTCGTCCACTAAGGAGAATTGGTTTGCCAAACGCCTCCACATTGACGCTCCCCTGTAGATCTGTTGATGACGGAATTACTCGTAATTGCTCACAATACTGACCTCCAAAAAGTTGAATTGGCTCGCGTTGAAATGCCCTTGGTGCAATTGGCCGGCTTTGACTCCTGCCGTGAGAGCACCTGTGGGCAAGTACTTGATAATGACCAAAATTAGTAACCAAGAACGACGGGAACGGGATCATCTCACTTCGGAATATAAGGGAGGACGTCCTGCAGCTATTGTTGGTTCAATGCTATCAGATCCTGCCGATAATAGGTCCATAAGTTGAGTGGATTCAGGCATGCCTTCGAGATATTGCCGAACTACAAGGGGAGATAGTTGAGGAATGATTTGATCGTGTAAATGATAATGACAATGAGTTACCTGAATGACAGGGTATTGAGTCCTTCTCAGCTTTCTGCCTGTTACCGGCGTCTTCTGTCAAGAGTACAATTGTCGGTAGTGTTGGTTTCGGCTGCCCTCGAATTGGTGGACGGGTAAGAAATATATGCGAATTGTACCAGGCAGTTCCAACGCGAATTGCTTGGGCTTTGAGTCAGCAGGTGGTATAGATTCATAGCACAGGACTGCTTACCTCTATCGTTGCGGTCGTTCGGGGTTTCACCCACCTCACGGACTACGGCCGTTTCTCTGTCATGGATGAAATTACAGCCCTCTATCATGTAATGGTACTCACGAACGAAATTCATTATAAAATATCCAGGTACGTTTCTCATCCATCTTCATTAGCGCCTTAAGTCGGTTAAAGAGTGGCAACGACCGGTGTCGAACTTCTTCCAGCACTGTCTGTAATAGTATAATAGGAGTCCTGAAATAACTTGACTCTATTACATCCATCTGGAAGGTGAGGCCGGTGAGGGCTCATCGTCAGCCCAGATAACTACGTTTGTTTAAGAGACGAACCTGGGCGAGGAACACATTTGTATCAGGTAAGACGAAATGACCCTGAGGGAACAGCTTGTGGTCTACGACGCCACCAAACGGAAGATGTAGTGCAGGGGAAGAGATACATTCTCTACACTTCTCTATTCCACAGGAGACGTCGTCCCTGAGATATCTCTCTCGGATGACTGAAAAAAAAGATCTGATGCCTAGTTACGAAAGGTCCGGATAACAGCGCACCTTTGACCACTTTACCCCTAGCAGTTTTCTTGAAGAACTTTCGTTGTGTCAATTCCGCATCCTCTCGTTGTCGCTTACGAATGGTGATCTCGACCATGATGAGTGTAAAGAGCCAAGAGCAAAGCTCGGCCGTATTTGGTGAGATCCGATCTAATCTAATTCTGAACACCGGCCCCATCAATATCGCCGTGGCCACGACGGTCAATAAAAAGCTACGCGGTTGTAGTTTGGGGACCAATGCAACTATTCTGGCTCCTCCTCACATTCGCCCCCTCTGTCACACCGTACTCCTTCAACGACACTAACTCGCTCCTATGGGGTACTTATCGTCCCAACCTTTATTTTGGCCTTAGGCCGCGGATACCCCAGTCCCTCATGACTGGCCTTCTTTGGTTCGGTACTCAGGACTACCAATCTTTTACAAGCGCGTCACCTTTCAAATGACACCTTAGTAAGACCATTTCTGACGCTTTTCACAGAGGCACGCCATGCTTGCGACCAAGGAGATGGGTTGGATGGGTACACGTGGGCACAGTTCGATCCCCGTGAGGGAGGCATCCAAGTCATTAAAGATCCCCATAACAACGTCAAAGTGACCACCGAGCTATTGAAAGTCGCTGGTGGTGAGCATGGCGGAAGCTGGGCAGCGCGAATCAAGGGAGAGCCTATCTTCGAAGGTTTGGGCATTCCAACTGGTACTTATTGCCTCCGCTAATCATAAACAGGACAACCTTCACGCACCTCTTTTGTTTTCTACGCTGGGCTGGAAGGGATGGGGGGGCTTGACCTAGAAACGGATGAAGACGAGAACGTACGTGTACTGTATTTCCGCCCACTCTATCAACTGAATGAAAACTTCAGGGTATTGACGGTCCTATCGTGCTCACCGGGTTTACACCCGAGCTTGATGACTTTAATATCCGAGTCGTGGATGGTAGGTTCCCGCTGTCCGCCTCTGCAACATATCTCAACAGAGTTTGTAGGCCCGAATAACAAGGTTTTTTTTGGTGGCCCATCTGCTGATGCCTTCGCCAAGCGTATCGGGAAAACGCACTTTAACGGATTTCGCGTTCCTGCGGGGAACATATGGCAAGCTAAAGGTATGGTATACGTGTTGCTCTAGGTGTGGAAGCTTAACGCGAAGCAGAACTTATCATACAACATCTCGCCCAAAATGCCGGAAAGGCCGTCGAAGGCAAGACGGATCCGAAGCAGGCTCCTGATCCATCGTTCACCCTTCAGCTTTCCGACGAGACATTCTCAGGAAGCAATCTGTTTGCTATCCAGAAGTTCTTTGATGGCAAATTCCAATTTGATGTATTTTTTGAGAGCCGAAGCTCTCATGCGAGTCTGAACTGTGCGTGTCTCAGCTGTAGTCGAGACGCGTGCAAGGCTAACGTTTCTCAGCCGCAACTCTCGATGAGGGAATGGTCGCGTTTTCTGCCTCATTCACCGAACGCTTTAATAGGATATTTCCTATTCCAGATTCCCCGAAACGAGATGCACTCGACGCGTTTTCTCAAGCAATTACTTCGAATCTCCTTGGAGGTATTGGGTACTTTTACGGAACGTCAATCGTAGACCCTACCTTCTCCAATGAATGGGATGACGATGGCTCGTCGGCCGACCATGGAGACGACAAGATTCCCAAGGGCCCTCATTTGACAGAGCCAAAAGCCTTGTTGACTGCAACTCCCAGTCGCAGCTTCTTCCCGAGAGGCTTTTATTGGGACGAAGGTTTCCACCTCTTGCATGTTGGGGAGTGGGACAACGATCTTAGGTGAAACCATCTCCCTCCCGTGTCCTCACCCGCTGACCTCACCCACCAGTCTGGAGATCCTGAAGGACTGGGTAAATTTAATTGACGATGACGGCTGGGTTGCCCGTGAGCAGATTCTTGGTGAAGAAGCACGCAGTAAGGTATGTCGTCTGAACTCACAAAACACTTCACTCTGTACAATGATTATCAGGTCCCAGAGCAATTCCAGACACAGGTTCCCAACTTCGCCAACCCCCCTACGCTGACCATGGCAGTAACTGCTTTTATCAAACGCCTGAGGCGTCGTGCTGGGCCCACCGACCAGGACTTAGGTTTGGATTTCGCCACAGGAGGCCTTCAGGTTCCTCTCGCAGCTTCGCAGCCTTCACATAGCAGCCGGTATCTGGAAGATCAGTCCTTAGCGTTATCTTTCTTACAGTCGATCTATCAACCACTCAAGCGCCACTATGAGTGGTTTAGGCGAACACAGCGCGGGCAACTGAAGCAGTATGGGCGCAAGGCTCGTTCAAGGACTGAAGCTTATCGGTGGCGAGGTCGGTCAGAACAGCACATCTTAACGAGCGGCATGGACGACTATCCTAGGGCCCCGCCTCATACCGGTGAACTTCATTTGGACTTGATTTCCTGGATGGGATTCTTCTCCAGAACAATGAAGGAGATTGCCGAGTTTATCGGGGAAAATGAGGACAAATTGTATTATGCCAACGTTGAGAAGGCTATTATCGATAACATCGATGGTCGGGCGCTTTCGCACCCTATTCGCACGCTATGTCTTAACCATTGTTGTAAACAGATCTACACTGGAGCGAAGAATCACAGATGTACTGTGACATTGGTGTGGATGACGACGGTGCGACGACTCCCATGGTTCCCTAGACAACTCGACAACTAATGCTTAACAACAGACGAATCGTATCACGTCTGCAACAAGGGTTACCTCTCCTTGTTCCCGTTCTTGTTGTCTCTGTTACCACCAGACTCCCCACACCTTGGCTCCGTTTTGGATCTACTGCGTGATCCTAACCACCTATGGTCGCCCTACGGTCTTAGGAGTTTATCTGCATCCCATCCCGAATTCGGGGTAGGCGAGAACTACTGGAAAGGCCCTATTTGGATGCAAATGAACTATCTTGCATTACAGGCGTTGCACGAGGTGGGCACGAGACACGGCGCGGCGTTTTTGTTTTCTTACGAGGGCACCTTTTTTATAGACCTATACTGTGCATGAGGGACCTCACCAGGACAAGGCTCGATCAATCTACACAGAACTCCGTCAGAATGTAATTGACAACGTTTTCAAGGCACGTAAATTACGGATTTATTGTCCTAGTGCTGTCTGATCACCTGGCGCCCACTTAAAGGAATACGAACGTACGGGCTATGTTTGGGAACAATACGACGCCAATACGGGCGAGGGTAGAAGAAGGTGCTGTCTTCCAATCACATTCCGAAAACCCTGACTGATAGACACTCATGTCCTAGTCATCCCTTCACTGGTTGGACTTCACTGGTCACGTTAAGTGAGTATGGTGCCGTCATACACATCCCCTTTCTGATTCCGGACTTTCAGTCTTATCAGAGAAGTATTAAATTCGGCCCGCACGTGCCAGCGGCGGTTCATAGCTTTATACCACAACACTCATCCAGGCTTCCATATGTTGGCACTCAGACACTGACACACCTGTACATGCCCATTTCTAAATACACTTATCAACGAGGGAAGGGCCCAAGTACTATTTTCTCATGCCTTGTGTTCGACTTGGGAATACAAGCTGCATATCGGCGAGGGTCCAGTGTCTGATCGTGGATAAGCGCCGTAGTGAGAGTGCTCAGCCACGAAAAATTCCCAGCTGCTATGATAGGTCGGCTGATGCTATGAAATACTGTGAGACGTCGAAGTCGATAGATAGTACTGTGGGAGTCCTGGACTTGGTCCTGGAAGCTGGACCGGGGAAATGTCCCTTCATGTTACGAAAGTAGACGCCCATCGCCCACCTCATTTACTTCTACAAGTATTGTCTTAATAGGGCACACCCTCTACTCGACGAACAACGCCCACGTCACCAACGCGAATAGCTCGCTTCTGAGATATGTGAAGGGCTCAACTTGTTGCGGTGTATAAACGCGGTTTTTTAACAAAGACAAAAAAAAAGAGAGAACACGCATACAGTAAGGGTTGTTCAGAGCTTCCGGCAAATTTAAATCAAGGGGTGCAACAGTGTATAGCCAACCGGAGCATTGCACACAAGATTGTACAACTCAAATATGACAAACTTGAAGTCCGAGGCACTGGCACCGGCCTCGACGGGGAACTCAACTATGTGGCGATACCTCCGGGACGGAGTGCACGATCAGAATATTCGGCCAATTAACCTCTATGTGTATATGTATTGTATATTGAAAAGTCTGCACTTTGGTGGTAACACTCAAGTCGTTTGCAAGTCGTCATCTAAGCATGGAGTGCCCAGAATAGATGTGGTGAGAACGAAATATTATGAAATCCAAGTTGGAGCATGTCTCTTATACCCAACACGGCGAGCGTCCTGGATAGCGTATACCTCCTAGGCCCCTGCAGCGACCAGTAGCCGCGTGGTCAGACCATGCTGTGGGTCCTGCAGAGCCTCATGACTACAATGCCCCAATCGCGTGGCACGCGCTAGGTGGCTTACATTCCGGCGTGCCTAGCTACATTGTAACCGCTGACCGCTGGAGCTGTTTGCACCCATATAGCTTGCATTTGCGGAGTATGTGTTTTTGTAGGGAATGGTTGTCCGCGGTCACATAGGGCCCGGGCTGCGCAATCGGTTCCGCACTCCACATCCGCATGGTGACTGCGCGTGATGCGGATGCATGCCGCATCATGCATCATCACTGGCAGGTCTCGCTGTTTCATTATACGTGTAGCTCTCCAAGCGCCTACCCGATACTTGGCTCATGTTCCTGCAGTGAAAGAGGCGGGATGTGGGCGCCCTAGGATACAGTATTCTCAGCACATTTAACTTACTCTTGTCTTGTCATCTTGGCACTTGGCACCAATATTATTTGCTGCCGAATATTACACCGGATTATATAAGGAGGTTATGCGTCATTTTGGCGGAGCTTGACAAAAAAAACGTTCCCCAACAACACCCGGAAAGATGCGGAAACTCGGTAGTGTCACACCACTCACACAGCAATCACCGTCCCCGTTTCCAGGACCTTGGTTATTCAAACGCACTCCAAGTGTAAATACCACATCCCCACCCCGAATTGCCCATCGAGCCCTGGGATATGTTGCCACACTTGTCTTCTGAATGCATCATCAAAGGTCTTTTCTCGTCGCTGGTACATTCGCTACTTTCGTGGGGCCATTCAGCCGTCTGACGCCTCGTGTCCGCAGACGGGTCTCTACGTCTTCGTTACCTACAAGGATACCCAAGACCGCACCCCATCCGACTCTTCTTTGACAGAGTGGGATGTATGCTGGCCTGTGGCGACCTGGTACATCAGTTGGCACGTGGCCATATGCCTCTCTGTGGTCACCCTCCCATCCAAACTCTTCAAACCAGGGTGCGGCCTTTCTTCCGCACTTCGGCCGATCGACCTTTCTGACTTACGTTTTGGACACCAGCGTGGATGAACACAACCTCATTCCATCTCCCGATTGGAGGCGATTGACCATCCTGTCACTCTGGTACCTCACTGGTATCCCGGTCGCCTACGTAATGCGAGGTCCTTGCAGCGTAGAGGCTCCTGGGACGTGGGGACGTGGGATTAGAGTAGTCATCGAGGGCATAGTAGCCTTCGGGCTAGCAGGTTGCATATACGTTAGTACTTTTCTGATTTCCACTAGCTTGATGAAAGTGACAGAATCTTCGTCGCTCCGGACATTCAGGGTCTTGGGCAGTGTTTACTTCCAGTTCAACCACGTTCACGAGCGGTGGTATTACCATTCCTCCCCGAGAAAAAGTCGCCTACTGCATCAGATATGGAACCTAGCTGTGCAGCTGTGGAAACCGTATAGGTATAGATAATTCGGTGTCCTATGTTGACAACAACTCACGTTTCCGATCCTTCTTTTCCAGGTGATCCGCGGAGGGGCAATGGCTACCAGTGCCAGTGTCAGGCCCAGAGCATGGCTCTCACGTTGCCGCATTTTGCACTCTCGGATCAATTGATCACCTCCGAAGTTGAGAGTTCCCACTTCATGTTGTTCGGCTTAGGCACTGTATGGCATTAGGTCAGAGTCCAGAGTAAAGCGGATGTCTCGGATAGTAAACTTAGTAGCACTGTGAAATCTGTGGTGGTTTCTTGGCCATATTGATTGCCGCAACTGTCCGTTTAGTCGGATCACCGCTTTCCGTTGGCACAGCTGGTGCATCCTGACTAGGATGTCGCAGGGCACTGTGCTATGCGATAGTTACGTGAATCAGATAGTTCATCAGACTATAATAAGTTCATCCCTTGATTCAATGCCATCACGTTGCATAACTCTGTGGGTGTTCTTTTCCTCCTTTGTGTAGGGCTCTCCTAGGGAGGTGCCACTTAAACGCCACACTCAGGCTGTACCGTGCATTCGCCTTGGCCACCGACCAGTAGTCTAGCGTATCTCTATCTCCATCTCTAGGAACTAATAGATACATCAATGGAAGCATTGGTGTCTCAGGCATACATAAACAGCTTCCTTGCTAATAACATGCGCATCGCTGCAATGAGGCCTGCACTGGCCATGGCCAAAGAGCCGGCATAGTAGATAGCGGGACGGAAAGCCGCGCGACCCGCACTAGAGCCTCCGTATGCTTGAAGTAGCCATCCAGCCACAGGCGAGCCCTGCACCGACCAGTCAAAGTCCGCACGGACCTAAGATGGAAAGAATGGACCAACCAGGAAGTAGCCGAATGCCCATCCCGAGACGGTCATGGCCAGGGCGTTCGCCGTTCGCGTATTGCCGTATACACTACCGACGACACTGGGGATGAGAGAGAAGAACCCTCCAGAGCCAATGCCGTTTATCACGATGAAAGCCACGAGCGGGGCGATGCTCGACGACGCGGGCCAGATCGTGAGCATGCTGAGCGCGTTCACGGTCAGCGCGAGGACGAGGGCAGTGATCGGGCCGACGGAGTCGCCCAACACCCCGAAACCGACACGCCCCACCGCGGAGGCGAGATTGAAAGTGGCTAAAAGACCCGAGGCGAGCGAGGCGGAAGCACCGACGGAATTGGCGTAGAGCGGAATGAAGAAGGGCGGAACGAGGAGTGGAAAGGTGGCAATGCCCGAACCGAGGAAGAGAAGAACAAATTTCGGATCGCGGAAGAGACCCCTTCAGGTAGCAGGTGCGTGCGTGCATGCGTACATGCCAATAGCCCGAATCAGCAAGAGCAGGTCTAATTAAGGAAATGTCTCGACGGACCATTCGACTGTGACGGCGCTTCTCCTCGTCCGTTCCTTGAGAAGTAACGCGGCTGGTATCGCCACGACCCACGTGGACAGTCCGAGGATCCTGAATGCCCAAGCCATCCCGACGCGATCTATGAGAGAGTTGAGTGTGAGGGAAATCACCCCTCCGCCGAGACCATTCCCCGCGAAAACTAGGCCGTTGGCGACGCCACGTCGACGCTTGAAATACTGAGATGGAAGTGAGCTGCAAGCCTATCGCACCACCACCTCCGGTCAGTAATCGGGAAAAGCTTAATATATACTTGGCATCGCTCACCATGAATGTCAAACTAGTTCCGAACCCCAAGATGAGGCCATTGGTTACGAACAAGCCCCCATAACTCTTTGTTGCGAAGCCGTTCAACAGTGGGCCTAATCCAAGAAAGAAGCAGCCCAACACGCATGCTTTCCTCGTCCCCAACCACCGAATAAGGCGCACGTTAATCAGGGCCGCCACAGAGATGAGTGTAATTGCAGTTGACCCAATGAATGACAACTGCGAGTCATTGGCGAGTCGTGATTGTATCAACCGGGCTTGCACGATCCCCCAGGAGTACGTCAAACCTCCAAAGAAAAAACTTGATAACAGGAATGGTGCCTCTTCAGGAACCTGTACACCAGCAGACGCGTCGTGGCGATGATTGCGTACCTAATAACACTGCACGCCAGGACGACGACCCACCCATAACCGCCCTCGGGGAAATCGTCTGGTGCGTCTCTAGTGTGTGGCAGAGCGGCAGACAGATGGCCCGAGCCTGTCGATTCTGTCGTCTCTCGTACGGCAATGGCACCAGACATCGGCGAGTCCGGCGACGGTAGCTGGGCCCCGCCAAAAGACTCGGAGAGGGCACGTCCGCTCTTCGGCAACTCAATAGACTCGGAGTGTAGGGGTGCCATTTGATCTCTGCTGGAAGACCTGTGCAACGGACGACCCAACCTGATCATGAATCCGTAGTCTCTTTTTGGATGGACGAATGACTCGATTTTGCGTGACTCACAGGTCTGCCTTGGCAAGGTACAGTATAAACGACCACACTCTTCTTGCGGGTCGGGAAGCTATAGATAGCCGGAACAGTAGGCAGTAAGTTACGCTTCAGCAAGGAATAAGTTCCCAACGGCATGCCCGATGATCTGCTGTATCACCCGTGTACAGGCCGGGTGTGCAGCGGCACAGCACGGGCTGCTTTGCTGTGGGCAGTGTTGTACAAGTCAGTCAGCCTGACTCGGGGTCAAATGGGTCATAGTCAGCCGGGTCAGTCCGGGTCAGTTGACCCCGGTCAAAGGTCTGACTGAGGGTCAGACCATTTTTGGAATGGCCTGCTTAGTCATTACGGCTTGTGCCGACGGGGCAATGGCCCGCCCAGCGAGAGGGACGCATCCAGTGACATCCCCAGAAAGGAAGGTGCCAAGAACATCACACTTTTCCTGTCCTTACAAAATGGGCGTCCCTGAACAGTATTCGAGCTCAGTAAACTTTACTCTTAGTAAGCGCAAATAAAACCCTTTCCTTTAAAAATGCTATTTCCTTAATTGTACACTTTGCCTTTAGTCATCAAACTTAAATCTCATATGTTTTTGTAAGATATTCACAGAACCTTAACAAAACAATAAATATATTTTTATTATCTAATGAGTCTACATCTATTTTTTTTGTCTAAGTCGTACTATGGTGCGCAAAAGCGGGGTGCGGGCGTGGTGAATGCGGACGCACGGAGACCGCGCCACCCCTGCTGTGCAACACATGGGGAGGCGGGCATGGCTTGGCCTTGTGCGCCCCTTCCCACACGAACGAGGCGGCGTGCCCGCGTGCACCCCCCATCCGCGTGAATGGGGAAGGGTGGGGCCAGGGATGGCATGCCCTCGCATACCCCCTTCCCACGTGTATGGGGCGGCGCGGCCAAGGGGAATGGGATGACGGGGGCAGCGTCCCCATGTGCATCCCTTCCGTGCGAATGGGGAAGGGGGGAACCGGGGGTGGCGTGCTGTCGTGTTCTCCGCGCATACGGGGTGGCGTGGCCAAGGAAGGGAGGGGCTGGGGGTGGCGTGCACCCTTTCCGCACGAACGAGGTGGTGCGAAGAGGGAAGGGAAAGGGGGTGGGGCGACGCGGAGAGGCGGGGTGGTGTGCCCTTGTTGCACCCCCCATCCATGCGAGAGGGGAAGGGGGGAACCGGGGGTAGCGTGTGTCATGGACGCGTATTATTTTCCCTATTTTTCTGTATTTATTACGGATTTATATCGGGAGATATAAGGGCTAAAGTACACAGAGACTTCGAGTCAGTCACAAGGGTCTGCCACCCATGTGCATGTGATCGTGGGACTTAGGTCCCTTATACGTATGTTAGTTCTGATTGGTAGATAAGGATGGAAGGCTATAGAAGGTTCTGGAAGGATCCAGAACACGCTTAGTAGTTTACGCTTACTCGCTGTATTAGGTTTTACTCAGCAAAGTGGAGCCGCTCATAAGCGCTATGACAAGTGCATCAGTCAGCACAATAGATAGTGCTATTAATAGACACGACGCGTCAGCTCCTGAGTCATGGAGTCTTACTATACACTTAGTAACAGTGTTCAGACTCAGTTCGTACTCAGCCGCAGTAGTGTATATAAGCTTCCCTGTAGCGTCCTGAGTGGAACCAACTTGTCCTCTTGGTTCTCCACTCAGGTGCGTATCCCTCTGTATTACCTTACCTCTTCCAATCTAACTTGTCCTCTTGGTTCTCCACTCAGCGTGCCACTGTGTGATATTTGACATCTTTGGTCTTGCACAAAGACCGCAAGTTGATTGTCCCTCCACAGTGACTGTACGTCTAGCGCGTGACTTGTCTCCGCGCTAAGTTGAGTGTGCCACCTCACAGTTCACACTATTCCTACACTTGACTTGGCGTAGCACGGCAGTCGCACCGCTACATTAGGACAAGTTCCTCTTACACTCCTGAGCCCCGTGCTCACCAGCTTTGTTATTATCCCTCTAGGTGGTTGACGACCATCAGTCCCTTGTGTTATCCACCTCACTCTTTGCCTGTGGACCTCCGTAAGCAGAATCTGTGCATTCGTGGTACAACTCTAGTGTCCGTAAAATCGGCATAGATTGTGCTTGCCTTTATTTGTCGTATCTGGTCACAGTTCGACATCTGGGTACTGGCTGCAGAACTGGTCACCACGCCAGATAAGCTGCAGTTAGACGTTGAGCCAGCCAGGCCTAGCCTGCGACAGCTGTACGCGTAGTAAACAGAAAAGTCTGAGAGCGCTTCAGCGTGAGAGGCAGCCAACAGGTCGAGAAGACTGAGGCAGACAGCCTTGTGGCTCTACACATACCCCTACCCCATTCCTGAGTGTCCCTTTATCGCCACAGCCTCGCGCAGTGTGAAACAATCACTGTGTATTGGTCTCGCTTGATAGGGCATTCCATTCACCTTCGAGTTAGCGTTTCGCGCTCGTTGTAACACGTCGTCTTAAGTTCCACCCATCCCACTCTCCAAACTGCCTCGCGCATTCGCAAACCTTCGTGCCCGTCTTCGTAGTGTCTTCAGGAGGAGACAAGCATCTATATCACCTATCCCCACCCCCGAAATTCAAACCTCTGCTTCGGCATCGCTTCACGTACTCCGGGACCACCAGTCTGAAGAAGACCGGGTCCCCTCACCGATTTTTGCATCTCCTACCATTTCCGCGGAATCCTTTCACTCCGCACACTCCTCCTCCCAAGAAACACTCGCCCAGTCAGGCGAAGACGCACTCGACGAAGACAACGTCGTAATCCGGATCCCAGTCTTCCAACTACAGGAAGCACCCCGTAACCTTGCTGAACAATACGTTCAAGCAATTTACTTCGACCCGGATTACAGCAGAGCTCTCCTTGAGTTGTACGGCTTGTACGGCATAGTCGAAGACACCGGGTACACCACCCCGCAACTAGTCGGTTTCGCAGCCAATCTAGTCCCTCACCTCCCCTCTCCCCCCCCATCCGAACGTGGCTCCTCGCAAGGGGAAGCAAGCGGCTCATCTAGCACAAGCTCAATATCCACAAGGAGCTCGCTCGAAGTTCGCCCTTCCTCCCCCAACTAAAGCAGAGAAGGAGTTCATCTCTCGCATCCAAGACTGGGACGAGATCTCGCCAGACGAACAGCTCACTCTATTAGAGGACTTTCGAAAGGCACAAGAAGAGGCGGAAAGAAAAGAGAGACAAAAAAGGCTAGACGAGATGGCTAGCAACCCCAGCAGTTCCACATTACCCCCCACAGTCCCTCCAGTTCCTGCTCCCCCACCTACCATTGATGACTGCCTAGCACTCATCAACCAATTGGGCCTCGCCATGGGTCAACTTGCGCAACAGGTCGCCGATCTGACCACACAAGTAACCATCGGTGCAAGTCGCCCCTCGTCCGGAAAACAGAAGGAAGTAGTGGCCCGTCCCAAAGCCTGGGATGGGAAAGGCGACTCTACAGATGCCCGTCACTTCCTCGCCGCGTTCCGTAACTGGGCAGGATCATCTGGAGACGCCATGAATACCTGGCATGCTGCTGACAGCAAATGGTATATCGACGAGCACCGCTGGATCGCGGCAGCTCTCAACTTGATGGAAGGAGACGCAAAAACCTGGGCCCTCCCATTTTTGGAGCAGGCCAATGCAGGCGGAACTCCATTTGGGGGAACCTTTGACGGGTTCACCGAACAGTTCAACCGCAGGTTCAGCCCTCTGGACGTCAAGGAAACAGCTCGTGAGGAGCTGAAGAAAGTCAGACAAGGAAAGAAGCCAGTCGCCGACTACACGTCAATATTCAAACAGTACTCAGGGCAGACTGGGTGGTCTGAGGCAGACCTACATACAAGATTCTACGATGGACTCAACGAGGACATCAAAGACGTCTTGTCATGGTCCAACCTCCCCCAGAAAACCTATGACGAACTGAAGAAAGCAGTGCAAACCATAGACCTGCGCATACGTCAGCGCAAGAACGAAAAGAGCGGGAAACCCTCTACATCTCACAACGCACACCCCCCGGACCCTAACGCCATGCAAGTAGACGCGACGCGTCAGCAAGGCACCCAGAAGAAGGGGGAAATCTTCAAATCGATCGCAGAGTACCAGAAGTGGATGAAAGGCAAATGTTACGGTTGTGGATCAATCGAACACGTCAAGAAGGATGGAAACCACGAGAGAGACGTGTGCAATCACTGCCAGAGAGTTGGGCACCGAAGCACCGTCTGTCAAGTGAAGAAAATGGGGAAACCAGCTAAAGCGAAAGCCGCAGCAACTACGGAATCCCCTAGCCCACCTTCATCATCCTCGAATATCGCGGCAACAGCCGCTTCAACAAGTACAACTCCAGCAAAGACGCCACAGGTAGACGTAGCTAAGTTAATGGAGTTGATGAAAAGCCAACAAGAACAGCTGGACGCTATTCGAGCGGCTTTTTAGTTAAGGGGTCGCGTATAGCTGCGACCGGCCCCTCTACAGTAGATGACTCGGCTTCATGTAGTTGTAAAATATGTTTACGTTCTTCTCGCCTCGTTTCGGACTCATCTTCTGTAATTCATACAATCTCTTCCTCTACCTGTAAGTTAGATAGTAGTGATGTTTCTCTTTCTGGACTTTCTGAAACCACATCTACATCTGCCTTGGAGATGAACAATATTAGTAGTGTTCCTGTTGCTCCACCTTCTTTCGAAGCAGCGCCGCACGTGATGATTTCTGATGCAGCACTGTCTTCAACTATTATTCCCGAAACAAAAGATAAAAAATCACATTTTCATATTTCTGTGTATTTAAAAGGACGTCATCGTACTGTAAAAGTAGCAGCAATGGTAGATTCCGGAGCAACTTCGTTGTTCCTGGACAAGAAGTACGCTGACCGCCACAAGATGTTGCAGGTTCCCCTTGAACATCCCATCACCCTATACAATATAGACGGGACGCTCAACGAAGCCGGTAGTATCACCCATAAAGTTAGACTTACTCTACAAGTCGGCCCTAGTGAAGATAGTCATGACTTCTTAGTCACTTCACTAGGCCCAGAGAACGTCATATTGGGACTACCTTGGCTCAGACTACGGAACCCCAACATAGATTGGCAGGAAGGCACTATGCGTCTCAACTCCACCGCTGAAACAGCGCAACCGGAGCTTGAGATAGAGGTGACGCGCATTATGGCGAACCGTATGGAACGTCGCCGTCTCCTTGCGGAGAAAGTGTTAGACACGGCCCAAGACGAAGTTTTCTGCCTGGCGGGCTTCACATACTCTCAACAGATCGCAGAGAAAACCACAGCCGCCAAACCTAAGAAAACATTCGAAGAGATGGTGCCAAAACACTATAGAGACTTCGCAAAAGTATTCTCTGAGGAGGAATCCCAGAGGCTCCCCGAACATCAGCCGTGGGATCACGCTATAGACCTAGAACCAGACGCAGTCAAACACTGGAAGGTCAAATCGTATCCCATGTCGCCAAACAAGCAGACGGAACTAGATAAGTTCCTGGAAGAGCACATCTCTAAAGGATACCTGGTCCCATCAAAGTCACCGATGGCCTCACCAGTATTCTTTATAAAGAAGAAAGACGGAAAGTTACGTCTAGTGCAGGATTATAGGCGGCTTAATAAAATCACCATTAAAAACCGCTATCCACTTCCGCTCGCTGCCGACATTATCAACCGGTTGAAAGGAGCCGAATACTTCACAAAGTTCGACGTTAGATGGGGCTACCATAATATTCGAATCCGAGCTGGAGACGAATGGAAAGGAGCTATTGTCACCAACCGTGGGTTGTACGAGCCAAAAGTAATGTACTTTGGCATGACAAACAGCCCAGCTACCTTCCAAGCCCTTATGAACGCCGTATTCGCCGATCTCATCGCACAAGGAGAAGTCGCAGTCTACATGGATGATATCCTCATCTACAGCCGAGACTTAGAACACCACCGTCGCATAATTCGCGAAGTGCTCAAACGTCTCCAAGACTACGACTTATATCTCAAACCAGAGAAATGTGACTTTGAGAAATGCGAAATGGAGTATTTAGGGATGATTATCCGTCCCGGAGAAGTGCAGATGGACCCTGGCAAGGTCTCTGCAGTAAGGGAGTGGCCTACACCAACGACGCTCAAAGAGGTTAGAGCTTTCGTAGGGTTCGCCAACTTCTATCGTAGGTTCATAAAGGACTTCGCGGCCATCGCCCGACCCCTACATGACCTCACGAAGAAGGACACTCCATGGCATTGGCATTCTGAACAGCAGGAAGCCTTTGATAAGCTAAAGGAGCGTTTCGTACAAGAACCTATTCTAAAGGTGTACGACCCAAACCTCCCTACGCGAGTCGAGACTGATGCTTCAGGATTCGCTACTGGCGGGATACTCACTCAAAAGTACCCAGACGGTCTTTGGCATCCAGTTGCGTATCGCTCAGAGTCAATGAGCAAAGAAGAACGCAACTACGAGATTTACGACAGAGAAATGCTCGGCTTAATCCGCGCCTTAGAGGACTGGAGACACTTCCTCGAAGGCATCTCCTTTGAAGCAATCACCGACCATAAGAATATGGAATGGTGGGCAAGCATGAAAGACTTAAATCGCCGGCAAGCACGCTGGGCGTTATATTTAAGTCGCTTCGCCTTTAAAATCACTTACAAGAAAGGAGATTCTATGCAAGCCGACGCACTCAGTCGATTCTCAAAAGACCACGTTAGGGACAATGAGGATAACCGCCAGGTTCAGGTTTTGCAACCTAAGCATTTCCTCAATGCCGCCAAAGCACACTTCCGCCCAGAAGTGGACTCCCTAGGCAGCTGCATCAAACTCGCGTCTATTAAAGAAGCCGAAGTCATAGAGGGTCTTAAAAACCTACAAAAGACCGCTCCTAAGGCTCTTACAGACGGAGTTGCGCTGTGGGAAGAAGAAGACGGTTTCGTTTACCATAGAGGAAAGCTCTATGTACCCAACAACCGTGCCCTACGTAGAGACGTGGTAAAGTCATGCCACGACAGTATTACTACAGGACACCCGGGTAAAAACGGAACCATCGAGCTAGTCAGTCGCTACTACTGGTGGCCACGCATGGCAGGCTTCATAAGTTCATACGTAGAAGGATGCGATCGATGCCAACGCTATCGCAAAGATCTGCACCCCAAAGCTATCATCCAGCCGCAAGAAGTACCTGAGGGTCCATGGCAGCTAGTCGGAATCGATCTAATCGGTCCACTGCCTACGTCACGAGGAAAGGATATGATCCTTAACATAGTGGATCATTACACCAAACAGATCCATCTATTTCCCGTGACCTCTCAAATTACGGCTGATGGGGTAGCATCCATCTACTTTGAACAAGTCTTCCCCTTGCACGGGATCCCTCGCAAAGTCATCAGCGATAGGGGACCCCAGTTTGCTGCAAGGAGCATGCGGGCACTTTACAAGCGACTTGGAATAGACGCAGGTCTCACCACAGCCTATCACCCTCAGGCTAATGGACAGGTAGAGCGCAAAAACCAAGAAGTAGAAGTCTACTTGCGCTTGTTCATTAGTAAGAGACAGGATGATTGGGCAGACCTGCTCCCTACAGCGGAATTTGTAGTCAATAGTAGGCTCAACTCAGCCACGGGTCACACACCCTTCGAGCTACTATATGGCTTTACGCCTGACTTCACAATCCCCGCTGGTAGGCCTACTGGTATTCCAATGCTCGATAAGCGTCTTCAACACTTAGTTTCCTCAAGAAAGGATGCAGAGGCCGCTCTACGCCTAAGTAAACGGCGAATGCAGACGGACGTTGAACAAAGACACAAACCATACGTCTTCAATGTCGGGGATAAAGTTTGGTTGCAAGCCAAGCAAATAAAGATACACCAGCAGTCGTCCAAACTGGGACCCAAACAGCTGGGCCCATTTGAAGTCACTAAAGTCTTAAGTGACGTCGACTACAAGCTTGCACTCCCCCCTGCATTACGGATCCATGATGTATTTCATGTAGACCGCCTCTCCCCTTACAAAGGAAACGAAGTCAACGGGCTTTTGCCACCTCCACCCGAACCCGTCACAGTCGAAGGGGAAGAAGAGTACGAAGTTGACCACATAAGAGATAGCAAACTCTTCGGTCGTACTCTTAAGTACCTAGTTCGCTGGAAGGGCTACGGTGAAGGCGAGGATACTTGGGAACCCGCTAAAAATCTAGCACATGCCCCGGATAAAGTACAGGAATTTCACTCCTCTAATCCGGGCGCACCTAGAAAAATAGCGGCTCTTATTTACGCGTCCTTGCCTTGGCAACCTTCTCATATGTACACAGAGGCCAACGCGGACGTCGACCCTTAAGGAGGGGGGTGATGTCATGGACGCGTATTATTTTCCCTATTTTTCTGTATTTATTACGGATTTATATCGGGAGATATAAGGGCTAAAGTACACAGAGACTTCGAGTCAGTCACAAGGGTCTGCCACCCATGTGCACGTGATCGTGGGACTTAGGTCCCTTATACGTATGTTAGTTCTGATTGGTAGATAAGGATGGAAGGCTATAGAAGGTTCTGGAAGGATCCAGAACACGCTTAGTAGTTTACGCTTACTCGCTGTATTAGGTTTTACTCAGCAAAGTGGAGCCGCTCGTAAGCGCTATGACAAGTGCATCAGTCAGCACAATAGATAGTGCTATTAATAGACACGACGCGTCAGCTCCTGAGTCATGGAGTCTTACTATACACTTAGTAACAGTGTTCAGACTCAGTTCGTACTCAGCCGCAGTAGTGTATATAAGCTTCCCTGTAGCGTCCTGAGTGGAACCAACTTGTCCTCTTGGTTCTCCACTCAGGTGCGTATCCCTCTGTATTACCTTACCTCTTCCAATCTAACTTGTCCTCTTGGTTCTCCACTCAGCGTGCCACTGTGTGATATTTGACATCTTTGGTCTTGCACAAAGACTGCAAGTTGATTGTCCCTCCACAGTGACTGTACGTCTAGCGCGTGACTTGTCTCCGCGCTAAGTTGAGTGTGCCACCTCACAGTTCACACTATTCCTACACTTGACTTGGCGTAGCGCGGCAGTCGCACCGCTACAGCATGCCCTTGCGTTCCCCGTGCGTATGGGGTGGCGCGGCCAGGGGTCGCGTGCACCCTTTCCGCACGAATGGGTGGCACGAAGAGGGAAGGGGGCGGGAGTGCCTCGCGTGTCCCCTTTCCGCACGTCTTGCCTTCGCACGCCCTCATTCTGCGCGAATGGGGTGGCGCGGACAAGAGGGAAGGTGTTACGTTTGGCCCGGAAGTGGACACTGACGTCAAGGGTATGACACCGCGTCAGCAGTATATCGTCATGGACTTATTAGGATCAGTCAGCCAGGTAAGCTCCGGCACATGTGATTGTGTACGATAACGGATCGGATCATGACTCGATGTGACTCATACTAGGATAGCTGTACTAGGGTTTGCTCTACTTACGCTATTGGCTAGTACTTCTTGGAGCGGCGCTTGAAAGCCCGCGCGTATCTGTATAAGTAGAGTACTGCGAAGACCAAGAACAGCATCTTGGTCTTCTTCCAATACCACTACCATTCCTCGTTCCAATAGGGTACTCCCCCTTGAAGTGAGTCGTCCGACATATCCCCAAAGACCAGGGATCCCTCGTGACTTATCCCTCCACCGTAGTGGACAACTATCCTGAGGGCAGTACTTGTCATCGCGTATATCTCTATCTCAATCCCCGCGTAGCATCTCCCTATACGTTCCTCTACGTCGTCGATCACGACTCTTGGACAGACCTCCACATAGTCCCAAGCCCCCCGTTAGGCCTACTCCACGGAGCTGACCTGCACGGATACGAAGATCGTAACGGAGCTTTACAAGTTCACCCAGTTGACTTCCCACAGGCCAGCGTCAACCGAAACTACCGTATCAAGAGGATCGCCACCCCTTCCGAAGCCTAAGTCAGGCAAGCGTTCGTGGTAAACGCTACATTAAGACCAAGATCCCAACCGTGGCCAATCCTACTAAGACAACCAAGGACTACTGGGTCCCATTCAGACCATATCACGTCGACAGACAAGGAGAACGCAACGTACCAAAGAGATATCTAGAAGCCGCATTTTGGAAAGACGACGCAGAGATACCAGGCTACGTCACCGATTATTTTGACCGATCAGGCAACCAACACATCATCCCCATAGAATTCAACTTCGAAAACACCTGTTGGACAGAAATCCGTTGGGACGACCTCCACAACAAATACAAAGTACTCCGACCCGCAGGAGGAGGACTCCGCCTTGACATCCTAGCCAGCAACGTAGTCACCAGAGACCAGTGGGGCCTTATCGACGGACAATACGAAGAACCAGCACGATCCCCCACACCAAAAACCCCAGCACCATCCCTATCACTCGCAAGCAATCCTGAAGACATCTACATCCACCAAGACGAAGCAGAAGAACTAGCACTGGAAAACATCGCTAAGTCTATCCCAGTCATGACCTCCACAACCACCACCCAAGTACCTACCCAGATCAGAACAGCCCTGTTCACCCCACAAGATCAACCCCGACAACCAGAAGGAAACCCACCAGGAGGAGACCCAGAAGATGGCAACCCCGGAGGGGGAGACAACGGAGGCAACGGAGGAGGAGACGACGCACAGGGCCTCCCACACCCTGGATTCGCAGACATTCCTCACCTCACCGACAGATTCATCGGCAAAGAACCACCCATCTTCACAGGAGACCGAGACAAGGCACAAGCATTCCTATCCCAATGGAACCGGTTCACACAAGTAAACATAGCCAACCGAAGCCTGCAAAGCCCGTACATCAAAGCAATGATGTTCCTCACCTACATACAAGGACCCCTAGTCGACGAATGGACCTCAGAAACCCAGAGATGGATCGAGACCAGACCGGATAGGGCTGACCCCTGGGTATGGAGCGCAGTAGAACTCGCCTTCAAACGACAGTTCTGGGACAACATGGAACAAGAACGCGCCAGACTAGAGCTGGACAAAGGCTTCAAGATGACGGGAGGAGATATTGACAGCTACGTAACCACATTCGAAAAGCTCGTTCGACAGGCTGACTACTGCCTGGACGACCGCCTGGTACTTGACAAGTTCACCAGAGGCGTACCCCTCGACCTATATCGCAACGCATACCAATTCCACAGTCCGGTAACATACCACCAGTGGAAGAACGCCCTCATCAAACAGCAGAAACGATACCTCCACATGAAGGCACGAGTAGACGGGTTCGGGAGGCAGCTAACCCAGCGCCCCAAACAGCAACAACAGCAACCCGCAAGGTTCCAACCCCCTCAGAGGCAGAACCAGGGATGGCAGCAATATCGAAACCACCCCGATGCAATGGATACCACACCAGGAAGAGTCCGCGCCAGAGTCGCAGGATCAGAAGAGGCAAACCCAAACAACCCTCAGGAATGGAGGAACTACACCCAAGGAAGGCCACCCTTCCCCCCTCGTGGAGGATTCCTCGCAAGAGGAAGAGGAGGACGAGGCGTTTTTAACACAAGGGACGTAACCTGTTATAATTGCGGAAAGAAAGGCCACTTCTCACGAGAATGCCAGCAACCACGTCAAACACGCCAAGGACCGCCCCAAGGAAGAAGCGCATACATCGAAGAAGTACCCACCGCTCCACAGAGCGTCATAGGGGAACCCCTCATCGACCTCGATGAACCGGTACAAGCCAACCGTGGCACCACTTCTGCACAACAGGTGGAGGATATCATGGGGAGGATCGCAGAACTTCCGGAGGAAGGAAGAGAAATGTTCGCCAGGAACATGGCAGGGAGCCAGGATTTTCCAAGCGCCTGAACCCAACGGCCTGGGTGAGGGCAGTCAATTGTAACTCGTCGTTCATAACGCGCTATCGATCTATGCATGTCCCAGTTTTGATCCGCACGAGTAACTTCATGGCCGAAAGAAAAGCACTGGTGGACTCCGGAGCCACCGACAACTTCATACATCCGGACTTCGTCAAACGGATGCACCTAGGAACCAAAATACTAGAGCGTCCCCGCAACATCTGGAATATAGATGGGACACACAACAAAGGAGGGAAAATCACTCACTGTGTGGACCTCAATGTACAAACTGACGGGAAACTTAAAGACATCAGATTCCTAGTCACGAACGTAGGAGGGGAAGACCTCATACTAGGATATCCATGGCTCGCAACCTTTCAGCCCAGAATTCAATGGGCAACAGCCACCCTCGACACCAAACAATACCCCATCGTCATCCGCACTACCAACCCACTCAAGCCGTTTGGACTCACAGAACTCCGACGACTCATAGTAGAAATTGAGGAAGAAAACAAACAACAGGCCTTCCGCGAATTGGAAGAACAATCCTTACCGGTACACCTACGAACAACGGCAACAGACATGGCAATAGCGGCACAACAATACACGGAGAAGAAGGAGATACCCGAGGAATACAAAAGGCATGCCAAGGTATTCAGCGAGGAAGAATCCCAGCGTCTCCCACCTTCCAGACCCTGGGACCATGCCATCGAACTCAAACTGGAGGCACCCGACTCGTTCGACTGTAAGGTGTACCCTGTAAACCAAGCAGAAGACAAAGCACTACGGGAATTCATAGACGAACAACTGGCAAAAGGATACATACGCCCATCCAAATCCCCGTACGCATCTCCATTCTTCTTCGTGAAAAAGAAGGACGGAAAACTACGCCCGGTGCAGGACTATAGGACACTCAACAAATGGACCATACGCAATCAGTACCCACTCCCCCTCATACCAGAACTCATCGCAAGCCTCAGTTCGGGATGGATATTCTCCAAGTTCGACGTCCGGCAAGGATACAACAATATTTTGGTTAAAGACGGCGACCAGTACAAGGCAGCGTTCAAAACCAAATACGGTTTCTTCGAGCCAGTAGTAATGTATTTTGGCATGACCAACTCCCCATCCACCTTTCAGGAGATGATGAACGCCATATGCCAACCCCTCATCGACTATCACGAGAAAAAGGGAACCATCATCCGAGTCTACATGGACAACATCGGCATCGCAACGTCAACCACGGAACAGGCACACACCGAAGCAGTACACGACATATTGGACCTACTGGAACAGCACGACCTCTACCTCAAACTTGAAAAATGCACCTTTCACTCTTCCTCCCTCGATTACCTGGGGGTAATCATTGAAAAGGGGGTGATTCGCATGGACCCTGTCAAAATTTCCGGTATAACAGACTGGCCCGTACCAAAAACCGTCAAACAGGTGCGATCCTTCCTAGGTTTTTGCAACTTTTACCGTGCTTTCATCCAAAATTTCGCCACACATGCACGACCACTCAACAAACTTACGCGCAAGGACACCGACTGGCAATGGGGAATGGAACAACAGCAGGCATTCGACAAGCTCAAAGCACTGGTAACTGAGGAACCCGTACTCAAACATCCGGAATTAGACAAGCAGTTCGAGCTGGAAGTCGACGCATCTGGGTACGCAGTAGGAGCAGTACTCCTCCAAAAAGGAATGGACAACAAACGACACCCAATCGCATTCTACTCAAACACCCTCAACGCAGCGGAAAGGAACTACGACATCTATGACTTGGAACTCCTAGCCATCGTAAAAGCACTGCGAAACTGGAGACAATACCTTGCCGGATCACCACACAAAACCAAAGTCTTCTCCGACCACATGAACTTACAATACTGGAGACACCCCCAGAAGATCAGTCACCGCGTGGCAAGGGAAGTACTAGAATTGGCAGAATATGACATAGAAATTCACCACATCAAAGGAACAGCCAACGGACGTGCAGACGCACTATCAAGACAACCAGACTACAACCAAGGAGAGCACGACAACAAACAAGTCACGGTACTCCCAGATCACGTGTTTGTCAGAGCCACCAAAATCGACACAACGGACAACCCAACACACACGCAACACACTATCAACGTCACAGAAATGGAACCCACTAACCCGGTGTACACCCAAGATGAGACTATGGTAAAGCGATGGGTAGACCCCCACAAGTTAAAGAAAATCGAAGGCACATGGTACAAAGACAGACGACGCGTAGTCACAGGAGACGCACACGAACGACAGCGTATCATACGAGCACACCACGACCCACCAGTCCACGGTCATCCCGGGATCAACCGGACAATCAAAATGGTAGAACGATATTTGTCACGGCGCAGCCGGGACGCGACCCGGAAGATGACAAGTACGACCCGCAGCGCGAGAACAAAGTGCGCGCGGCGACAGCAGTGCTTGAACGCCTGCTCGGAGCGTGGGAATACGAGACGGATCACGTGCAGACAGCACGCGTGGTGAGCGCATACACCCCTCACCCATCCACGCGCTACCAAGAACCCTGGGAATAGGGACGACATATCGGCCGTCACGTGATCCCAGCACGTGACCTGCCTTGGAACATCGAAGAAGGATCCGGAAGAGCCCAGATGAGCTTGTGCCTGGGTTGGCTTGTGATTGTGAGTCCGGATGTGATCCGGCTATGGACTTTGATGTGGGGCGCCTCTAGGCCCTTATCTCTTATCTCTTATCTCTGACTCATGCCATGAGGGCCTTACGCCATTGGCTTCTCGTATTAGGATTCGCGGCTGTGTATTAGGATTCGGTATTCAGGCTGAGCTTGAAAGCTCCCCTGGAGTAGTATAAGTAGAGGGCTTTGGACGCGTTAGAGTCCTTAGCTTTGATATCTTGTGTAATACCTTCCCCTTCGCTGGAGTTGGTTCTTAGGGCACAGAGCGTATAACAGCTTGATTCCTCACTGTCTCATCCCTTCCTTTGTCATCTTTGCTAGTTGGCTGGAGTTATCGCCACTACGCGTTCCACTATAAGTCGTGCTTCATCCCTGCCGACTTCTATTATCGACGATTGACTTGGGTCCTTGGACGGCGAATTCCCTTGGACGAAGCGAACAGGCGACGAGGTCACGTGACCTGGCAGACGTCCAGAAGGAACGTAACATATTACTGGTGGCCAGGCCTTCGACAGGAAACACAAGACTACGTCAAAGGCTGCGCCGACTGTCAACGGATCAAAGTCAACAACCAACCCACATGCGCACCACTACAGCCCATCTTCCCCAGAAAGGAAGCGATGCCATTTGAGACCATAGCCCTGGACTTCATCACCAAGCTACCACAAGCAGACAGCCACGACTCCATACTGACAGTAACGGACCACGACTGCTCCAAAGCGGCAATATTTATCCCATGCTCAGAAGAGATAAGCGCAGAAGGAACCGCAGCCCTGTACGTGAAACACGTCTTCACCCGATTCGGACTACCAGCACGCATCATCAGCGATCGAGACCCCAGATTCGCATCAAAGTTCACACGCGAACTGTGCAAAATCTTAGGCATCGAACAGAACATATCCACGGCCTATCACCCGCGGATGGACGGACAGTCAGAACGCACCAACTGTTGCGTTTGTGCCCAAGATGCCCGAGGAGTTCCTTGAAGAGGACGATGTCCGCGCGTTTGGGTCTATGACTCAGGAGCACTACGACGCTTGGAGGCACATCGAGGCGAGTTTCCCATCGACTTAGAGGAATGAGAGCTGGCCGTCACGTGACCTGGCACGTGACCCGCCTAGAGCTGGTCCAGAAGTGTTACGCCACCACTGGCGTTAGTCCGACTTGGACTGCGAAAGGGCGTTCACGACTTAGCGAATATCTCGAAGACAAGTCACGTGACTTGGACACGTGTACACGGCGCTTTATAAGGGCACGTGACACTCGATGACTGAGCACTAGGACGTCCTAAGTCACTAGGCTTATCGATGAAGACGACTTGCTCGAAGAGGCAAGCGAAACACGCGCGAAAGAGGATGAGAAGAGAGTGGTGATTGAAGAAGACCAAGATGGCATATCTTGGTCTTATCGAGCCACTATTTATACATATACGAGGACACTTTAAAGCTCCTCTCGAATCCGTACGACTAGTAGCGTAAGTAGCTCGAACCCTACTACAGCTGTCCTAGGAATGAGTCATGCCACATCAGCATGTGATACTGTACTACGCTGACTGATACTCAAGTCCATGACATATTACGACTTACTAAGGGAGTCATCACCGTATAGTAAGCGTCCACTTCTCGTATCGTGACATCACCCCCTTTTCAGCCGCGACGACCCCGGCGCCGAATAGGTCCGATGCCTCCGAGCCAACCCTCCTGAACCGACTCAACTCGGTTGTGAATGTCCGCCATCTCTAACCTGAACTTGCTGCAGGCGAGCTCCCCTTGTACGCCACCCAACGCTTGAGCTAGGGCGTGGAGTCGCTGTTCGATCCTCTCAGCCTCGTGCCTGTATTCGCGGTAACGGTGCAACTCAGCTTTTAGCCCTACGTCGTGCAGGGCGTTAACCGCGGTGTCGAGGCGATGTTGATTGGCGTGACCCCGGATGAGGGAGTACGTCTCCTCCGGGGTGTAGTGGGGCTTGCCCCGCTCTCGGACTTGGGGCTCGGCGTACAGTGGCTTGGAGAACGTCTTGTCACTGTCCGACGCGAGGGCGAGGACGATGGGGTCCGGGTTCATGATAACCTGGACGTAGGGGGCTTGGGTGGTGACGCCGCGGGAGTCGGTGATGGGGAAGTGGACGAACTTCTCCCCCTGGTTGTGTACGTAGCCATGGGGGGCGAAGCGGGAGTCGGTGAGGCGGCGGTGGAGGACGGAGAGGTGGTGGGACACAGGGGTGTCGTCGTGGACGATGTCGCCCCGGTAGAGGGGGCGGCCCACCGTGTCGCACGTGTAGGGGGTTTCATTCGGGTGGTCAGAGTCGGTTGACTGGATAATGGACGCATGCTCAGCTGGGTACCATTCCTTTAACTCGCGCTCGGGCTGCTCTTGGATTGCGCGCGCATCATCGCGTCGAAGAGTTTCCTCTTCTCGAGGATCCTCGTTCTCCTTGTCGCTGCCGTCGACCACTGCTCGAGCTTCCACATCTCCGCCGTGAACCTCCACTCCTCCCATCGCCGAGTTGCCGGGGATTTCTTCCGCTTCGATCCGGTATTCGACTCGTACCGGGAGAGGTCGAGGAGAGGCAGACTGACTGTCTCGGAGAGCGTCACGAAGCCTACGCACTTGGGCCTCGGTGTATGGCGCGGAGTTGAGCCGCTGGCCATCGTGGCTGAGGAGCCAGAAGGTGTCGGGCGCGTTGGGGTTGTCAACGTCCTCAACGGGGACGATGTCCTTGAGGGCGTCGTTGAGTTCTTGGTAGGTGAGGGACTCCCCGATGAAGGGAGCGACAACGGTGGAAGCGGTGGAAGTGGGAAGGGACATTGCTGAGTGAGAGAGGAATCCAGTGTGGGGAGATGGGGAATACTTAGCGTCGTCGGCCTCGTTTATATGCGCTCTGTTAGATGTCGAACTCCGCTCGTACTCCGCTATTGCTTCATCAGCAAAGATGTCATCCTTGTTGACCCACTGATTCTCCGAGTCCGGATAGCCCTTCCACTTCACGAGGTACTGGAGTTTCTTGCTTCTGCCGAACCGCCGAGAGTCTAGAACTCGTTCAATTTCGTATTCTTCTTCGCCGTCTACCAGATCCGGTGGTGGGCGTTGGAAGTTTTCTCCATGTAGGGGCGTTTCGCGATAAGGTGTAAGTAAGTCGATGTGAAACACGGGGTGAATACTCCACTGCGTGGGAAGTTCGAGTTGATAATTGACAGGTGACAATACTCGTGTGATTTTGAAAGGTCCGTGTCGACGCGCCGCGAGTTTTGCCGTTGGCTGGTTAGTTCGAAGGTGACGGCCTTCCAACCATACTTGGTCTCCTACTTGGTACTTGGGCGTATCTCGGTGTTTGATCCACAATGATTGAGCTCTTCGGATAAGGTCCTGCGCTTCTTTCCGTGCTTCTCGGAATTGTTGGAGTCGCGTGAGTACCTGGGGAATAGGGGATGGCTTATCGATCCAATCAGCGCGCGGATCATATCCCATCATGAGTGAGAATGGGGACTTCCTTGTTGCCTCGTGCGGCCAGCTGTTGTGAGCGAACTCTGCCATTGGTAGGAATCGCGCCCAGTTATCTTGACGCTCGTTGGTCCAGAACCTTAGATACTGTTCCAACCACTGATTGGTGCGTTCCGATTGCCCATCCGTTCGAGGGTGATAAGCCGTGGAAATGTTTTGATAAATTCTCAGGATTCGGCATAATTCGCGGGTGAACTTTGACGCGAAGCGCGGATCTCGGTCGCTAATGATCTTTGCCGGTAGCCCGAATCTCCGAAACACGTGGGTGACGTACAGGGCTGCAGTTTCTTCCGCCGTTATCTCCTCGTTGCAGGGGATGAAGATGGACGCTTTGGTACAGTCGTGATCGGTTACCGTGAGGATCGAGTCGTGGCCTTGGGATACGGGGAGTTTAGTGATGAAGTCAAGGGCTATAACTTCAAAGGGCTTAGCGTCGGTTATAGGCGTGATGGGGACTAGTGGCGCCTTCGTGGGTCGATTGTTAACTTTGTGGCGTTGGCATTCCGCGCACCCTTGGACGTATTCGGTCACGTGCTTCAGCATGTGCGGCCACCAGTGACTTCGCTCGATGATTCGGGTTGTGCGCTTGATCCCTGGGTGGCCGTACACTGGGGGGTCGTGATGATTGGCGATAATGATGCGTATGGCGTCTCGTTCGCCTGTGATTACTCGTGCGCCTTGTCGGTACCAGATCCCGTCGATTTTCTTAAGTTTGTGCGAGTCGACCCACGGGCGTAAGATATTTTCGTCTTGATCCATCGGTTCTGGGGTTTGGGTCGTTAGATTTCGGATGAAAACTTCCTCGGGTAGTACGGTGACTCCTTCGTTATCCTTTTCTCCTCGATCGTAGTCGGGTCGTCTGGATAGGGCATCTGCGCGTCCATTGTTGGTTCCCTTGATGTGGTGGATCTCGAAGTCGTATTCCATGAGTTCCAGAACTTCTCGGGCTACGCGGCGACTTATCTTTTGGGGGGATTTCCAATGTGTGAGGTTGAGGTGGTCCGAGAAGATTTTGACCTTGTGTGGAGATCCGGCTAAGAACGGCCTCCAGTGTCGCAGTGCTTTGACGATAGCTAGGAGCTCCAGGTCGTAGATGTCGTAGTTGCGTTCTGCTTCGTTCAGTGTAGCTGAGAAGTATCCGATGGGGTGTCGTTTCCCGTCTTTCTTCTTCTGCAGGAGGACGGCTCCTACTGCATATCCAGACGCGTCTACTTCAAGTTCGAATTGGTCCGTCAGGCTGGGGTGTGCGAGTACCGGTTCACTGGTGACGAGGTTTTTGAGGGTTAGAAAGGCTTTTTCTTCGTCCTTGCCCCACGTCCATTCGGCGTCCTTGCGCGTAAGTTTGTTGAGGGCTCGCGCGTACGTTGCGAAACCGCGAATGAAGAGGCGGTAAAAATTACAGAAGCCTAGGAAGGAGCGTACGTCGCGTACCTTCGTGGGGCGGGGCCAGTCTCGTATGCCTGAAATTTTTACGGGGTCCATGCGAGTTACCCCCTTTTCAAGGATTACCCCCAGGTAATCCATTCGCGGTTGGTGGAAGAGGCATTTCTCGGGTTTGAAGTACAGGTCATGGTCGAGCGCCACTTGTAAAACGGCGCTGACAGCGTCGATGTGGGCTTGTAGGCCTGCCTCCTCGGTCGTGGCGATGCCGATGTCGTCCATGTATACTCGGATGATGGTTCCCTTCGTCTGGTAAAGGAGAATGACATCTCCGAGGATGTCGTTCATCATGTTCTGGAAGGTTGCGGGCGAGTTGGTAAGTCCGAAGTACATAACAAGGGGCTCGTAAAGTCCGTATTTGGTTTTGAACGCGGCTTTGGGTTCGTCGCCTTCCTTAACTCGTATGTTGTTATACCCCCACCGCACATCGAGTTTGGTGTAGATATGTCCGTTTCCCAGGTCATTAATGAGTTCCGCCATGAGCGGCAGCGGATATTGGTTACGCACGGTGCACGCGTTGATCTTTCGATAGTCTTGCACGGGTCTTAACTTGCCATCCTTCTTCTTGATGAAGAAGAAAGACGACGCGTATGGTGACTTCGAGGGTCGTATATAACCCATTTTGAGCTGTTCGTCGAGCCATTTGCGAAGTTGTTGATCTTCGTCTTGTGACATGGGGTAGACTTTGCAGTCGATGCTTGCTGGGGTGCCTGGTTTAAAGTCGATGGCGTGGTCCCATGGTCGTGAAGGTGGAAACCGGTGAGACGCTTCTTCACTGAATATCTTTGCAAAGCGTCGATATGGTTCCGGTATGACAGCCGCGACCGTGTTCTGGTTAGCGGCGATAGCCAGTTCTGTAGCCGTAGTACGTATCTGGCATTCTTCCTCGAGTTCCTGCACGATGCTCTCTCCTTCTTGTTGGGTGATTGCACCGGCGATGGTGGTTTGCGGTTCCGCGGGGTTGATCGATCGGAGTACCACTGGGAGCGCGCCTTCATGGATGGTGGCGTGAGCCCAGCTGATTGTTGGCTCGTAGGTGGCTAGCCAGGGATATCCGAGGACTAGATCTTCGTTTCCGATATCCGTGACTAAGAATCTCATAACTTTGTTAATTCCGTTGGTTTGGACGTCTAGATCGACGAAGTGAGTGATGGACCCAGCTTTGTTTTCCGTGTTATCTATATTCCATATCTTTTTGGGTCGTTCTAGGGTTTGCAGCCCGAGACCCATACGCTTGGCGAACGTGGGTCTTATAAAATTATCGGTGGCGCCCGAATCGACGAGCCCTTTTATGTCGGCCATGGAGTAACTGGTGCGAATCGAGACTGGGATTCGAAGCGAACGATAGCGAGTCATGATTACAGAGTTACAATTAACTGCCCTCACCCAGGCCGATGGGTTTAGGCGTCCTGAAAACCCTCTTGGGTCCATAGGTCTTTGAATATGAGGTCTTTTACCTCGTCACTCGCCCCTCGTATAGTGTCCATCCATCCTTTGGCCTGTTCTTCGGCTGTGGCTTCCGCGCGTCGCGCAACCACCGGCTCTTGGCTGTAGTAGTCGGTTTCCGCACTACGGCTGGTACTAGCGCGTGGTTGATATTGCTGCCTCTGCTTTCTGGGGCGCGTACAATCCCGTGAGAAGTGACCCGGGTAACTGCAGTTGTAACAGATGACTTCCCTCATATCGCGGCGGGGGCCGTTTCCTCGGTTTTGCCCTGGTCCTCCGCGTGGTGGGAACGGTGGTTTGGGGTCTCCTACCATCGCGAGCCTGGCACGGGTTCGGTCCGCGGATGTATCCATCGCGTTTGGGTCATTTCGTGGTGGGGGGTAGCGAGGCGGGGCCCATGGTGAGGCGTAACCGCGTGGTTGATTTTGACGCGTCGGGGGCGGTCCTCGTGATGGCGTACTGGCGAGGTTAAGTCGGGCGCGAAGATGGATGTATTGTTTTTGCCGGCGCATGGCCGCCTCCTTCCATTCGTTGAAGTTTTGCGGGTCGTCCATCTCGTAGATTTTGGTAAACAGTGCCTTGGGTAGTCCCGCCGTAAAGCGGTCCAGCGTTTGGCGGTCGTTGAGGCGGTAATCAGCCTTCCGCGCTAGTTGTTCGAAGTTGGTGACGTACGAATCGATATCGTCCCCAACCATTTTAAATCCTTTCGCCAGCGTGGCTTGCGCTTCTTCCTGTTCGAGGACGTTGGAGAAACGATCCGTAAAGCCTGCGGTCAGTGTATCCCACAGGTAATCGTCATATCGGCTCCTTCCGAGTCGCAGCTCGTTGTTAAGCCACTGGAGGAATCCAAGGGTCCAGTTGGCTACTTGGGGTCCTTTGATGAATCCTAGGAAGAGCAGGCACCGTCGATAGACGTTGAGCATGATGGGTGCCTCTGCGTTTTGTCCCCAGTAAATGTGCCATTGAGTGAGGAAAGACTCGTACTCTTTTCTGTCACCGGTGAAAATGGTTGGCACTTCTCCGACTAATCTCTCCGTTCCTTGGGGTGGTCCGGGTGGCGGCCCTCCGGGTGGCGGTCCTCCTGGAGGGGGTGGCGGTCCTCCTCCGAATGGATTACCTCCTCCTCCTCCGCTGAATTGCGGGTACCTTCCTCTACCTCCTCCTGGCGGGCCTTGACCGAAATGTCCGCCCGGTCTTCTGGGTGGTGCGGGTCCTCCTGCTCCTGGTGGCGGGTCTGGTACATCTGGGCCTACTGCGCGAAATATGGCTGCGTCGTCAGCCGTCATGCGATGTCCTGTGGCGGGGTTGATAGGTTGTAGATGGGCTTCTGCTTCTTCCGTGATGCGTCGTACTTCTTCCGCCGCTAGTTCTTCATGAGTTAGAGTTGCGGTGGCCATAGCTGCGGGGGCGTGTACGTGGATGGTTTCGGGTTCGTTTATGTGGAGCGACTCAGCTGTTTGGATAACGTCCTCGATTTCTGATTCGTTACCGGCGTTGGATGTTTCTTCGTCTCCGCTAGTTTCTGAGGGTGCGGGGGTTCTGGGTTCTGAGGTACTGGGCTCTTCTTCTGGTTGTCCGTCGATGTGCCCCCACTGCTCTCGCGTGGGTAGTCCTCGTGTGTCGATGTCGCAGTTATAATTCCTGCCTGCTGGTCGCACCACGTCGAATCGGTTGTCTATGGGATTCCACGTAATCTCCACCCAACAGAGATTGTCGAAGTTGAACTCAACTGGTCGATATCGGGTAGGTCCCGATGCGAAGTCTACGAAGTAACCGGTTTCTCCTCGGTATTCTCTCCACCTGGCTGCTCCTAGGAATTGTGTTGGTACGTTGCGGTCTCCCCTGCGTTCAAGGGAGTACGTTTGAAAGTTTCTCCACTGGTCTCGAGTTGTGAACGCCACGATGAGGATCTTGGTCTTAATGTTACGCCACCACTGGCGTTAGTCCGACTTGGACTGCGAAAGGGCGTTCACGACTTAGCGAATATCTCGAAGACAAGTCACGTGACTTGGACACGTGTACACGGCGCTTTATAAGGGCACGTGACACTCGATGACTGAGCACTAGGACGTCCTAAGTCACTAGGCTTATCGATGAAGACGACTTGCTCGAAGAGGCAAGCGAAACACGCGCGAAAGAGGATGAGAAGAGAGTGGTGATTGAAGAAGACCAAGATGGCATATCTTGGTCTTATCGAGCCACTATTTATACATATACGAGGACACTTTAAAGCTCCTCTCGAATCCGTACGACTAGTAGCGTAAGTAGCTCGAACCCTACTACAGCTGTCCTAGGAATGAGTCATGCCACATCAGCATGTGATACTGTACTACGCTGACTGATACTCAAGTCCATGACATATTACGACTTACTAAGGGAGTCATCACCGTATAGTAAGCGTCCACTTCTCGTATCGTGACAAGAAGGGTCCGGATGAGCTTGCGCCCGGATCGGAGTGTGATACGTGACTGATGTGACTGCTGACTTGTACGGCCTTTGATTGGGTTGTGATATTAGGGTTTGTGGCTGTGTATTAGGGTTGCTGGGCTTGAAAGCTCCAGCCCTTGTAGTATAAGTAGAGGGGCATTCGCGTATGAACCCCCTTAGCTTTGATATCTTGAGGAATACCTTCCCTTTCCTGCGCCTTAGCTCCTTGTCCTGTGTGTATACTCTTCGCCGTCATCAGCTCCCTGCTATAAGTCGTGCACGTCGCCGACTTCTCCTTCATCATACTCGACTTCGTCATCATCGTCCTTTGCCTAGCTTACCTTGGTCACGCTCTGCGTATCGCCCTAGCCGTCGCCTACGGGATACTGAAGACCTTCGACGCGTATACTCAGCAAACCGGTTCCAAATCCAAGTCGGATTGATACGTCCAGAAGGAACGTAACATTATATCAAAGCTCTCCCCTACCTCTTTGCTGAGTTTAGGATGACGTCCACGTTGACGAAGAGAGGACTCGACGTTCTGAAGATGCGGCTGGACAGCACCGCCGGAAAGAGTGCCGCCTGCGCGCGTGCAAAGACAGTGTTGGAGCGCCATAAGCTACGTCCTTGGCCGTCTCCCTTTATCCCCTCCCCATCGTACAACGAAACGTGGCATAGGATGCCGCCGCTCGCGGCGAGAGAAGAATACAACTGGATGCCGCCTGCCGAGGCGAGAGAAAGATACGAGGAATGGATCTACGACGCGTACGGGGCGCCCATGGAATACAAAGTCTGGGGCCTGCCAAAGGAAGAAACCGGGTACGACTGGGACGGAAACCGGGTCGTCTGGGACCACTATCAAGACGAGTGGACCTTACCGCCTGCCGAGGCGCGAGAAGAATACGAGAAGACAGATGAGTACTACGACTACTACGACGAGGACGAGGAGGGCTACTGTTACGATCTCAGCGGATCGTCTGGCACAACGTGCTTCTCGATCGATAGTACGGGCGCAAGCTCGTAGCCTTCTGAGGACAGTCCGAGTATGGACTGTGACGAAGGGTTCCGAGGAGGCGAAAAGACGGGGCTTTGCTCACACAAGGCAAAGGAGAGGAATGGGAGTCGTGCTGAGAATTTATCAAAGACTAGCTACTGAATACAAGCTAGTCTACTACGTCTTAAGTACTCGTACAGACTGGAATTTACGGGACTATTTTACGGGGACGCGTAAGTGCCAGCGGGGCGAGTCCGCTGGCGAGTGAACTGGCAGCCACGTCATGAGTCATTACTTTCACCGAGTTTCCTCCGACCACGTCACGTGTCACGTGATCGTGACAGCTACTATGATGCCCAGATCGCCGTCCATGACAAGTATGCGTACGACGCAGCCGACGAAGACTCAGAGTTTGAGGGACCTTCATGGGCAACGCCGCGTGACGACGCGAGAGAAGAATACGACGCGGAGGCAGCTTCGGAGCGCCCCTATCCGCCTGCCGAGGCGAGAGAAGAGTACGAGGACTATGCTGAAGAAGAGTACGAGGACGAAGAGGAGTTCCCAGCCGGAGACGTTCAAGACGACGGCTATGATGAGGACTGGATGGGTCCGCGCGCGACACCTGAAAAGAGGGTCCGCTTCCCAGCGGAGGAAGTCCACGATGACGGATACGAGGAGGAATGGATGGGTCCGCATGGCGATGAAGCTGAGTACCCTTCCGCACATCGACACGGTGAAGCATCCATTGAAGACTGGATCCCCGCCCCGCTAGAACCGCTTGACGAAGCGAGAGAACAATACGCAGCGCCGGAAGTTCCCGCGCCTTGGCAGCAACAAGTATCTCAGGCGCGTGGCGAGCTCATGGTCACGCAGCAACACGCTTGGTACCCGAGTACCGCGCCGGTGACATACGAGCCCTCGGTGGCAATGGACACGTCGGCAGGAAGAGCGTGCCTACGCGCAGCAGCAGCTAAGTTCCCCAAAGCATCCAGACTCGGCGCGTTGACAACCGCGAAGCAGGAGGATGAGGGGCAGCGTGGGCGCTGCCCTAGAAAAGAGGGTAATGTTGCGTTTGTGCCCGAGATGCCCGAGGAGTTCCTTGAAGAGGACGATGTCCGCGCGTTTGGGTCTATGACTCAGGAGCACTACGACGCTTGGAGGCACATCGAGGCGAGTTTCCCATCGACTTAGAGGAATGAGAGCTGGCCGTCACGTGACCTGGCACGTGACCCGCCTAGAGCTGGTCCAGAAGGGTCCGGATGAGCTTGCGCCTGGATCGGAGTGTGATACGTGACTGATGTGACTGCTGACTCGTACGGCCTTTGATTGGGTTGTGATATTAGGGTTTGTGGCTGTGTATTAGGGTTGCTGGGCTTGAAAGCTCCAGCCCTTGTAGTATAAGTAGAGGGGCATTCACATATGAACCCCCTTAGCTTTGATATCTTGAGGAATACCTTCCCTTTCCTGCGCCTTAGCTCCTTGTCCTGTGTGTATACTCTTCGCCGTCATCAGCTCCCTGCTATAAGTCGTGCACGTCGCCGACTTCTCCTTCATCATACTCGACTTCGTCATCATCGTCCTTTGCCTAGCTTACCTTGGTCACGCTCTGCGTATCGCCCTAGCCGTCGCCTACGGGATACTGAAGACCTTCGACGCGTATACTCAGCAAACCGGTTCCAAATCCAAGTCGGATTGATACGTCCAGAAGGAACGTAACACCAACCAATGGCTAGAACAATACCTACGGTTTTGGGTCAACGAGAGACAAGACGATTGGACACGCTACCTACCCATGGCAGAATTCACGCACAACAACTGGCCCAACGAGTCCACTAGGGAGTCCCCCTTTAACGTCCTCATGGGCTATAATCCCCGCGCTGACTGGACTGATCGCCCTTCCCCCATACCACAGGTAGCCCTCCGCATCAAACAATTCCAAGAGGCTAGAACACGTGCCCAGGAACTGATGATCAAAGCGCAGCAGGGGTGGATCAAACACAAAGATACGCCCAAATACCAAATAGGAGACCTTGTATGGCTCGAAGGGCGCCACCTACATACCAACCAACCAACCACAAAGCTTGCACCCAGAAGACATGGCCCGTTCAAGGTCACTCAGGTGATGTCCGCAGTCAACTATCGTCTAGAACTTCCCACGCAGTGGAGCATCCACCCAGTATTTCACACAGACCTCCTGACTCCTTATCGCGAAACTCCCACACACGGACCTAACTATCAGCGCCCGCCGCCAGATTTGATTGATGGCAAAGAAGAATACGAGGTCGAGAAGATTCTAGACTCACGGCGCTTCGGCAGAACAAAGAAACTGCAGTATTTGGTCAAGTGGCGTGGATACCCTGACTCCGATAACCAATGGGTCTCGAAGGATGACGTATTTGCTGATGAAGCAATTCGGGAATTCAAACGTTCAAACCCCGCCAGAGAAGTGCATATAAGCACGGGACATTCCCAAGAGACGTCCCCATCTCCCACTCATACACTCCCATCTACTCATGTCCCAATCCCCAGTCCAAGTACACTATGTCCTCGACGACCTACTCCCCATCTCAGTCCAGCCTACCGTTATCATCCAAAACGCGCCATCGTCACCCCTGTCGATTCCCAAGCCCCTTCAACCAAGCCCCAGTCGTCCAATTACCCCCGTTCCATCCCTCCTTCCTTCGCCAACACCTACAGCAGTCAACTCACGCAGCCCGTCTCCGCAAGGCTATGTTCCAACCCGACCTCCGTCCCGTCAAGACCAGACTCAGGTACAAGAAGATTGAGCATACGACCGGTACCTGTCGGAGGAGCATTGCCCTCTCAACAACCACCTCACGTATGGGACTCACCTCACCACTACTCACGACGAAACCCTGCTGCTATGCTCCACAGACGGAGAGCCAATGGTCCTGCCGCCGAGTCAACGACCTGCACAAAGGCACCTCTTCCGTGCGGAGGAACACAGTCCAGTTTCCCGACAGCGGGTGGAAACACCGCCACCAGTCGGGTTCAAACACAACAGGGGAGTTATTACGTTCCTTCTGGACATATCAATCCGACTTGGATTTGGGACCGGTTTGCTGAGTGTACGCGTCGAAGGTCTTCAGTATCCCGTAGGCGACGGCTAGGGCGATACGCAAGGCGTGACCAAGGTAAGCGAAGCAGAGAACGATAATGGCGAAGTCGAGTATGATGAAGGAGAAGTCGGCGACGTGCACGACTTATAGCAGGGAGCTGATGTCGACGAAGAGTATACACACAGGACAAGGAGCTAAGGCGCAGGAAAGGGAAGGTATTCCTCAAGATATCAAAGCTAAGGGGTTCATACACGAACGCCCCTCTACTTATACTACTAGGGCTGGAGCTTTCAAGCCCAGCAACCCTAATACACAGCCACAAACCCTAGTATCACAGTCCAATCAAAGGCCGTACGAGTCAGCAGTCACATCAGTCACGTATCACACTCTGATCCGGGCGTAAGCTCATCCGGACCCTTCTGGACCAGCTCTAGGCGGGTCACGTGCCAGGTCACGTGACGGCCAGCTCTCATTCCTCTTCCTCTAAGTCGATGGGAAACTCGCCTCGATGTGTCTCCAAGCGTCGTAATGCTCCTGAGTCATAGACCCAAACGCGCGGACGTCGTCCTCTTCAAGGAACTCCTCGGGCATCTCGGGCACAAATGCAACAGGAGTCCACTTCATCCCCTTCCAGATACGCGACACTCAGGGGCAGCTGCACCCAGCTCGGTATACGCAGCTCATCTTTACGTCCGACCCCTTCGTCCTGGCATATCAACGAGGCAGCGACCAGCAATACGGCAAGTCCGTGCATGCCGAACCCCAGTACAACGAGCCCTCTCCCACCTACACCAACGACGACCTGGTCTTTCTAGATCAGAACAGCGCGTACCGCCAGTCGGTCGACCAGGCCTGCATGGCCATGAACGACCTGACAATCACAGCCGAGGTACACCAGTACCGGTGCCTGCACGCGGGTTACGAAGCCAAGGAGGAGGAGCTGAGGAAGACGATCGCCGAGCTGAACAAGCTTGGAAGCATGCGCCGCCAGTGCGTGCTCCGCTTACAGCGTGCTAACGCCATCAAACGCATCGAGGACGAGCGCGACTCTTATCGCCCGGGAGCGGAGGAGGGACAGCGCATCGCGATGCTCAGGGAGGAGATCATACGGGGTCGGTCTGGGGCCCGATCCTGAAAAGGGGGTGATGTTACGTTTGGCCTGGAAGTGGACACTGACGTCAAGGGTATGACACCGCGTCAGCAGTATATCGTCATGGACTTATTAGGATCAGTCAGCCAGGTAAGCTCCGGCACATGTGATTGTGTACGATAACGGATCGGATCATGACTCGATGTGACTCATACTAGGATAGCTGTACTAGGGTTTGCTCTACTTACGCTATTGGCTAGTACTTCTTGGAGCGGCGCTTGAAAGCCCGCGCGTATCTGTATAAGTAGAGTACTGCGAAGACCAAGAACAGCATCTTGGTCTTCTTCCAATACCACTACCATTCCTCGTTCCAATAGGGTACTCCCCCTTGAAGTGAGTCGTCCGACATATCCCCAAAGACCAGGGATCCCTCGTGACTTATCCCTCCGCCGTAGTGGACAACTATCCTGAGGGCAGTACTTGTCATCGCGTATATCTCTATCTCAATCCCCGCATAGCATCTCCCTATACGTTCCTCTACGTCGTCGATCACGACTCTTGGACAGACCTCCGCATAGTCCCAAGCCCCCCGTTAGGCCTACTCCACGGAGCTGACCTGCACGGATACGAAGATTGTAATGGAGCTTTACAAGTTCACCCAGTTGACTTCCCACAGGCCAGCGTCAACCGAAACTACCGTATCAAGAGGATCGCCACCCCTTCCAAAGCCTAAGTCAGGCAAGCGTTCATGGTAAACGCTACAGAAGGGGCGGGACTGGGGCTGACGTGGAGAGGTGGGGCGGTTTGCCCCCGCATGCCCCCTGTCCGCGCGAATGGGGTTGCGCGGACATGAGGAAAGGGGTGGGGACGGGGCCAACACAGAGTGGTGGGGCGCCCGTACCCCTGCCCCTTCCGCGCAAATGGGGAAGGGAGGGACCGGGAGTCACATGCCCCCTTTCCGCGCGTGCAAGGTGGCGTGGCCAAGTGAGAAGGGGGAGCCGGGGGTGACGTGCTGCAGAAGGGCGGCAGCAGCAGCATGCCCTCATGCACCCCCTTCTGCGCAAAAGTGGTAGCGTGGACGGGGGAGAAGGGAAAGGGGATAGGGGGCGGCAGGCATTGTGTGCCCCTTATCTGCGTGCGAAGGGGGCGGCAGCGGTTAATGCGGGGGAAGGAAGGAGTGGGTGGGCGACTTACCCCGGTGCGCCACTGTGCGCGATGCAGGGGCGTCAGCCTGTCACAGACGAGGGAGGAGAGTACATTCGTGGGGGGGAGGGAAAGGGGGGGAAAAGAGGGGGACGGGTTGTTCTAGACCCTGTGGCGGAAGCAAAACGTGCCTGCCACGTCCACTGACGTGGCAGGCACACCTGGGCCACGCGCGTGCGCACTCCATGTGCAAAGAGTGTCCCCTCCTCCTCATCCCCGTCACCCTCCCATCTCCGCCACCGTTCCCATTTGTGTCGAACGACGCAAGAGGCCAGGCCTGCGCCCATCCCCTGCATCACACACCGCCCCGTTCGTGCTCAGACAGGGTACATTAGGGTAAGTCGCACCCTCATCTCCCCCCCCGCATTGACCGCCACCACATTCGAGCACAGAAAGGAGGCGCACAAGCCCTCCTCTTCCCCCACCGCCACCTCTTCGCAGGGAGATGCACGAGGGCCTGCTGCCCCCCTCCTTATCCCCTGTCCGTGCCACCCCGTTCGCACAGAAAGGCGGCGTACGAGGGCACTTGTTCCCCCTCTCCAGGCCCCTCTCCTTCCCCCACATCCCGCCGTCCCTCTCCTTCGCCCCCTCCCCTTCCCCTGTCCGCACGCCCATTCGCACAGAAGGGTGCATGCGGGCACCCACCACCACACTCTCCCTCTCTTCCCGGCCCCTCCCTCTTCATTCGTGCGAGGGCACGCCGCCACTGCCGTTCCCCATTTGCGCGGAAGGGAGAAGTACGAGGGTATGCCGCCCCGTACGCGCGGGAAGGGTGTACGCGAGGTCACATCACCCCTGGCCTCCCCCTTACCTCGCTGCCCCGTTCGCGCGGCAAGGGGGCACGCGAGGGCATGCGGTCCCACCCTTCCGCATTCGCACGACAGGGGCGACTGCATTCCGCCCCCTTCCTATTTGGCCGCGCCGCCCCATATGCGAGGGCACGCCACCCCCGGCCCCACCTTTCCCCTTGGCCACGCCGCGCGGCACACATGGCAAGACACGAGGCCAAGCCATGCCCGCCTCCCCACGTGTCGCACAGCAGGGGCGGCGCGGTCTCCATGCGTCTGTGTTCACCGCGCCCGCACCCCGCTTTCGCGCGCCATAGTATGACTTAGACAAAAAAAATAGATGTAGACTCATTAGATAATAAAAATATATTTATTGTTTTGTTAAGGTTCTGTGAATATCTTAAAAAAACATATGAGATTTAAGTTTGATGACTAAAGGCAAAGTGTACGATTAAGGAAATAGCATTTTTAAAGGAAAGGGTTTTATTTGTGCTTACTAAGAGTAAAGTTTACTGAGCTCGAATACTGTTCGGGGACGCCCGTTTTGTAAGGACAGGAAAAGTGTGATGTTCTTGGCACCTTCCTTTTTGGGGATGTCACTGGATGCGGAAAGTCGGTCCCTGTCAGACTCGCGTCATGACAACACTGGCTGTGGGGCAAGGCACGACAAGTTGGCCCCGGCCGGGCTTCCTGTACCCACGATCCCCGTCACGTTGCCAGATGAGGCGCCGAGACAGAGACCCAGTGTGCCATGGCCCGCTTTAATTTTGTTGCGTCAATACGAATCCTGTGCTCATTGGGTTTATGCCGCCGGGGCTGTTCCGTCCTAGTTCCATCCTTGTGCTAGCAGTTCTCAGATGCATATGATTGGCTACAATCAACCGCCCGATAGTAATAGATCAGACAGATCAGAAGCTGGGCGCTAGATGCTCCGACCTAGTAGTTGTTTCATATAGAACTTTCAAGTTAATTGGGACGGAGGGCGCAGCCCCGTGCGGCTTTGTCTACATCTCGAGTCTGCGCCGCCGTTAAACGAAGACCCGTTAAAGTAGGAACATAGGTCATCAATGCAATGCATCAATACCTATGCCTCCCTGGCCCGAAGTATTACTTATAGATAAATTTCCAGAAGGCCTGACAGGCGCGAGAAAACGGGGTGGCTTTTAATTGGAGCCAAAAGCCGGGGTTTACCTTACATCGATGGGGAACCAAGCCATAAATACAAGTGCTGCATAGAAGTGCTACATAGACCTCTGTACCACATTCCGCAACCGATTTCCTGCAATGCATCAGCCAGTTCGCATTCCACATGCGGCCGGCCGCATGAATAATATATTTGAATCCACGAGGATGCCACGATGAGGATAACAAGGGAAAACGACAAAGAAAGCATGACGATAGCGTGAACAATCATAAGAAAACTTCAAAGCAACGGCCAGATCGGAAGCAGAGCAATTTTTTGCAAGACATCTTTGAAAAAAAAAATAAAGAGGAATATATGAATGTTTTGGCAGAAGGGTAATTGTACATATGCATATGCGTGAAAGAGACGTCAACGACGGAGGAGAGGGTTTCGCAGCGCATGATATCTCAAGTCAAGAAAAAGTGGAGACTTTAGAATGCGTCCGCGTCAAAGCTAAACGAGTCAAAGTGCAAAGAGTTGAGTCGCATCTCAAAACTGAATTCCTGCTCCTCCAAGGACGGGCCCTCATCCGCGGGTCTGCGCATCGTCGTCCCAAGGTTGCCGTGCCGCCGCGGAGAGTCATAGTCCTCCTCAGAATCCCACCCATCGCCGACCGGCGTTTGCACAGTCCGTGACAGCTCGGGATCAGGATATTCCGATTCGGCGTCTGGAGTGGTAGCCACCGGCTCTGGCTCTGGTTCCGGTTCTCGCTCTGGTTCGTGAGGGACGGCCGCGTTCCCAGAAAATATAGATTGAAGGTTGACAAAGGAGAATTTATGCCGGGTGCCACGAATCGAGAAGCTCGGGGACGTGGGACGAGCGGGTCCGTCGGTCTGCAGATGTAGAGTAGATGTAGATGCGGCTGTGGATACGGTGGCAGACGTGCTGCGGGAGTGTGGCATCGTCCGAAAGCGTCCGGAAAGGGATGATGTCGGACTAGCGGCGTCGGAGACGCTCGAGGCGGACGCGGGGTTCCCTTGTCCGAGGCTGAAAAGGTTCGAGAGCGGCTGCGACATCCGTTTCTTGAGCAGCGGCGCGCTCGGCTGCGTGGGCAGGAATTTCGCTTGCTTGTCCGCCCATGCCGGTGCGTGCGTGCTGTTCTCCTTCGCGGGGAAGACATGTTCGACGTGTTCCAGCGCGGGTCTGCGCGGCACCTTGCCGACGTTCTTGATCGAGCGAAGGGCCTGCGCAGCGCGCGAGCGGAGAGTCTTAGGCTTCCTGAACACGGGCACAGTTCCATGTGCGTATGCGACGTCGGGCATGCCCTCGCTGCGGCGTACTTTCATGACCTCGACGATGTCGTCGTCGTCCCTCTCCTTGTGGCGCTTTGGGCTCTCGGGAATGGACGCAAGTCCCAGGGTATTTAAGCTGCTGCCTGAGCGCAATGGACCCAAAGAATCTTGTCGTGTTATAAACACGTCGCTATCAGTCTGCGAACTGTGGGACGATGACGCGGGCTCTGCGGTCGGATGTACTGTCTGAGAGCAGATATCGAACTTTGACACCACCACGTCCATCTCGGGTGTTGTGAATACCGCTCCAGATATAGCAGTATTCTCTTTGCTAGCGTCGAACGCGCACCAAGGCTGTGATTCCTCTTGTTCTTCTTCTGGTGGATGAACGAAGACCGTAGGCATTTGGGTCGAAGGAGACGATATCGATGAGGGTGGGGGAGCGATCATATCGACCATACTGTTCTCATGAGCGAATGGTAATGATTGTGTGCGAAACATATCAATGGGCTATGCAAGATTCTGGGGCTAAGATGAAAAGGAGGAAAGAAGGGAAGCCACTAAGATCGGACTTAGCGCCGAAAGTTGAAATCGCGTTCTGAGCTCGTGACCGCGTCAGCCACCTCGACCGCGGATGTGTCCGAGTCGACATCACAAGCAACATCACGATAGTAAGGTCAAGGTAAGGGTGTTGCTGGGCGGGCATTGGTCAGAAAAAAGTTCTCCATCCCGTTTCTGAAATATTGTGTTTGGTGCACGTCCCCAAAAAAATATGACATACACTAGCATAACAAATGATAACATGAAGCACTTATCCCGGGCCGGACCCTGCGTACCTTGAACTCATCTTGCGCTTTTTGCAAACTGCCGTCCTGTTTTTCTTCGTTGCGATGTACGCTTCCATTTGTCTTTCATGAATGGGGCGACGTGTCGACTACGCGTCCCAAAATTCGGGGAAAAGGGTCTAATCTTATTCTAAGGGCTTTATACAAACGAGGAATTGCCTTAAAACGGTTATTATAAGCCAAAAAAAAGTCTGGCCCGATTATACCCCAGATTTTTTGCGGCACACCAAAAAACCACCTACAAGATAAAATCTGACAGGATGTTTGGTCCCGCCACCCCCGGGCCCTTGACTATCCCGAACACCCCCTCAACGCAATCTATAGTGCATCTGCTTGGGCCATTCTTCCCACTACGATATATCAGAAGAACAGCCTTCCTTCGGCTTCCCCCATGAGAAGGAACCATACCTACAAACCACTCAGGCCGCAGACATTCTATCAATTCTCTACGACTCTGACGCTGACACCAACGACGAGCATCTCTTTCAGCATCTACAAGACGTCGTCTGCGAGACAGGGTGGTATGAAAGCCTTGTCGCCTCAGTCCTCAACGGCTTGGAGAACACGCTCAAGCCTGAGGCAGGGGCGCCTATGGGCCAGGTGATGAAAGACACCTACGAGAAGGCGGCACAAGTCGTTTGGCACCATGGGCGATCGAGGTGTTGGGCTTTGGGGAGCTCGGTCCTATTGAAGGTTTGTCGATCGTTGTATATGTTCAGGCAGATGTCCTGAACCTTTGCTGCATGGTGGCAGTCGACATATAATGGTTATGTACCCGCGGGGTCGTTGTTTTCGTTCTTCCAGCGACTAGGAATGGTAAGGAGGCGAAAATTACCACTTCCGTGATCCAAGTAGAAATACACACGAAATCTGTGGTATGAATGAAGGTGAAGCGGTATTCGGACATGGCCAAGAACATGACGTTCCGTCGTGGTTCAAATATGAAGTTCGTTGTACCAGATGCCTCAGGCTGCTAAATCTCTATTCTCCTACCGCAGACCGTCGTAATCTGATTTTCCCAGATGGGAAGAAGAGCACTCGGTTTGCTGACAACGTTTTCATCAAAAGGGTAAGTTCGTTCTTGTAGTATTCTTTTCGAGTCCATTTCACAACGCTTTTTGTAGCCGATCAAAATTGAGCCTCTCAATATGGAGGATTATGAAAAACATGGCTCCGAGAGTGGTGAGCGAATTTACCTTTTTTCTTTCACATTTTAATCAATATTTTAATAGGACGCAAGTTGATTGTCGATTCCCAAACGGAACGCTGGCCTGTTCCCGACCATTTCCGACGGTATCTAGATCAAATCAGTTTTGTTGAACCCACGGCTGGTTGAGCTCTTCGGGCTCCACCACTATTTTATTATTCAAACCGAACGAACAGTTGACGGGAGCCTTGCGTTTCAGGCCTTCAGGCCCCACCAAGGCTCCTGTTAACTGTTCCTCCGTGCTCAACAAAACCGAAAACCGTCCTTACCAGGCGTAAAGGGGCTGCCTGGTATTTGCACTTGATTTGATCTAGATACCGTCGGTTAGTTTACCTCAGTTGTCCAACAAAGACCTTAAGATAGTAATTCTACTTGAAAAAGCGGAATCGATCGGTCTCCTGATCCTGAGAGAGACAACTTCAAGTATCTGGTGCGACTTACTGTAGAGCGCCACCTCGACCATCATACATCATATTCCACTCCAACCAATAAATAGTAGTCTCCGCGAAAGCAAGGAACGGAAACCAAGCCGCCGAGGTGGCGTACTATGGAGGGGAAAGGGGAATCGTAGAAGCAAAACAAAAGGCGATGAGGAGGGGTAAAATAAATAGTTCTTACTCGAATTAAACACCTTGCAATGTAAACCCTAACTCCCGTGCCCTGAAATGCAGACACATGTACTGTGGCATCCATCTAGGTTATGCGCGGATACGCCACCCATCCCCCTTCCTGCTGACTTTCCCGACACCCCCAATATTCTCCCGCACGACGAGCCACAACCCGGTGGACGAAACGATGTCCTTAATCTCCTCCGCGGTCAGAACGAGCCCTTCCGGCGGATCTGTGTTCCAGCTCGGCCGGGCGATACCCTGCGCGCTCACCGCGCGGCGGCACACCTGCATCCGGTCGATAATAATGTCCGGCAGTGGGAACGGCACTTTGAGCAATGCGACGACTTTCGGGTGGTGGGGTGTCGGTGAGAACGTCGCGACGCGCACGCGCACCGTTGCAGCACCGTCGCTCCCTCCACTGCCGTCAGGCGAGCCCCGCGCCGGCAAGGCGCCGCTGCTGCCGACTCGGGAAACGACAAGTGTGCATGTCCAAGGGGTCTCTGAGTCCTCAGGGTCGCTCAGGTCCCCGGTGTCGTCGCCCCGTCCACGCCCCGCCGTACTTCCGGCTTCGCTCCCTGTTGACACGCTGATGCCCGACGTCGCAGATAGTCGCTTTTCAGCAGCAGAAGTCCGCTTTTCGACCGTCCCAGAACGATGTAGCGACGATGCAGAACCGGTCTTCGGTGGACTGACAGTATTCGTCCGATGGTTCGAGGTGCTGACCTGTTGACTGCCCTCGCGCAGCCGGCGTTTTTTCTTACCGCGGGTCCATATGAATTGCACTTCCACAGCACCTTCTTCTGGCGGTGGGCGCGAGTATCGCCGTTCCTCTGAGAGGCTGAGGGGGTTCATGTTTCCAATCACGTTACTCAAAAGACTTTCGTTAGACCCCTTGATCCACTTGCGCACAATCCATGTATAGCTGTGCGGCCTGCCGTGTGGAGGGTACGAAGGGGAGCTACACGAAGGGTGGATTCCCAGGACTGCCGGCTGCAAATGCAAACTTGCTGGAATGCTGGATAGATGACTGGGAGGAGTAGGAGACGGCTCGGGATGGTACGGGCCGGAGGGTGGTGGGCCGATTGATCCGAGCCACGAATTTCGCTTCGTCGGGTTTATTTGTGAGGGCACGACTAAAGACTGCCCTGTCGAAAGGCGTGCGGCGCGGAAAATGTTGTTTGTGGGAGATGATGAAGGTGAAGGTGAGGGCGGTGGAGGTTGGTTGTCCTTCTTCTTGAATATCTTGCCAAATAACTTCTTCGGACCGTTGGTCGGCGTCGAGTTTTTATCTGTGCGCGAGAATGTAGACGCAGGCGGGGACACAGGATCCGCCCCCCCAGATGAAAGTGAAAGGGCAGATGACGCAGGTGTATGCACACCATCGGGTCCACCAGGCCGAGGCGCGGCGTGTAAAATAAGGTCGTGGTGTTCGTCGATACTGGTTCGGTTACTAGATGGGGGGAATAGAGAGAGAGATGCCGGGTGAGAGCCGAAAACTTCGACGGGCTCGAGCACAGCGAGACCCAGGACCTCCAAGCCGCGTTTCTGGAACTTGGCTACTTTTGCGTCAGTTCCGGCGTCAACAATGACATTGGTCATGACGTTGTGTGCTTGGAGGTTATAGAGGGGAATAATCATCCTTCGAGATGATGTCGTAGATGTCGAAGTGACAGAGGAAAACGAAGTAACAGAAGAATAAGCAGAGTACATCGAAACATCAGATCTATTTGAGGTGGTACGACTGAGCGCAGTCCCATCGTGTTCCTGGGATGATGTAGATACATCCATGGAACGGGAGCGATCACGGTCACGAGATTGAGGAGGGACAAGCTGAACCTGTAAATTCAAGGGATGATTTGACTTGGCGGGTGGAGGTCGGACGACTATGAAGGACTGGGTGTAAAAAGGGGGTGAGGTCGGCAACCGACAGACCCGTTAGGTATTACAGACATACTTCATTATTGGTTCTCCTCTCTTTCCTTTTAATGCCAACTTCATTCACGCCTGCCAGCTTGCTTGGCTGTTCCTCAGCATTGACAATCGGCGCGTCTTTGCTCGTTCCGTTACTAGGGTTGGGGGAGCTCTGTAGGGCCGATGGGAGAAAAGAAGAAAGGGTCGCGAACATACGACTACTTGTAATATCAGCTAGTCGGGAAGATAACTATAAAAGCAAATCGCACCAATATAGTGTAATATTCCAAAGTCCGGGTGCGTGCCGAGAGCAGAGAGGTAAAATGACGTTTTCAAGACAACGGCGTTGGTGCTGGAGCCAAATAACCACTGGCCTATTTGTATGGAGGAGATCAGGCTTGCAATGAATCCAGGTTCGTGTTTCGAAGTTCGTGGTCAAATCAAGCAACAAGAAAGATAGCTATTTTCAAAGAGTAGATTGCAAGAGATATATGGGAGAGGAAACCGTATGGGATCAGTCGAGGATGGGATGGAATAGTGGCCGGCAAGGCTGCCAGCGTCATTTAGTCTCTTGGCATTATATAAGCACGGCATCTCTACTCCAAGGTTAGTCGGACCCGGATCGCTGACAATCATTCATCAATCAAGTTTGTGACTCGGACCCGAGAGATACCGGAACCACTTGGGACGCGCATCCGTTCACTGCAATATGGGACAGAAACTCGGTATTGCGTGGGACCGTGATGTATGAGCGCCGAGAGCGCCGCGCGCCGCGTGGGCTTTGGTCTTACTTCCTCAATTCGGGGTGCCATTACACAGTACAGCCAGCAGTCTTTCTTCGCAGGCGGCTCCGCAAAGTCAAATGCGGGGTAAGCAGCCCTGGCTCTTAATACAGTCCAGTACTGTAGTGGCATTGTACTGCTACTGATACCAGGGGAGGGAACCGAAACTGTCTATCTGAATTAAGATTTTGGCATCTGCCGAGCACTCGGCGGTGAGCACTGTACTGTAATACAATGCGACAGTCTCTATTGCTGCCGTGATGAGTAGCTGACGTGTGTGCCTTAGACTTGCCACTGAAATATCTGTATGGCTGAAGCTGTGAGTCTGTACAGTAGCACCCAGTCTCAGTTGCGGGAGAAAACCGCGATACAACCGTCGTCTGCGTTACAGATTACCCAATCTGCAACTAGCTGACGACATCAAAGCCTTGATCGGAGTATAAGCACCGAGCAGACTCGGAAGCGGAAGAACGTGCAGTGCGTGAGAGCGGCACATGACTTACTCGTATCGCCGCCCGATTTACTGCGTGTGTTCTGAATCAAATAGCTTTCTGTTTTAGCCTCTCTGGGTGAGTTGGAGTCACCGATCCTGACCAAACTATTTACGACCGTGCATCTCCTCACGCGCAGCAGTGACGACAAGAGAAGACCCGATGTCCGCGTGAAAGAGTCATTCAAGAATACTTCAATGACATGTTATAAATCGTCGCGCACTGCGGGTCTTGACTCACCTTTTCTACCTGGTGGGTGCTGCACCTAGCCGACCCCCTACGTTCATCACCCGGGCGACATCCCGGAACGTCAGACTGTACCGTGTCCCACGCAGCAGCACCTCCCCCTCCGTCGGGAGGCTTGGACCTGCTGCATCTTCACCTCTCCCTCCTAGTCCCCTTCCCACCATTTCTGCGTTAGCCCACACAAACTCCCCAACGCGATCCCCAGTAACAGAGTCGATACCATGCGCGTGCGCGATGTACTGCTCCTGCGCCGTGATGACAAGGCTGCGAGGCTCTAGAAGAAGTGAGAGTACAGGCTCCCGCGCTGGTAGGTCATAGTAGTGCATCAGTGTGTGACTCCCGAGCGAGAGCGTTGCGACGACTGGATGGTATGCGGGTCCGTCCTGGTGTGGCTGTTGGGGAGAATAGTGAGCCGCATTACTCTCATAAGCGACGGGATTGGGGAGGGATGAAGGTTGCGAACCATGATGCCCTGGCCTGGGTGGTACTGCAGCAGAATTGCGCGCCAACCCCGACGCCGACATCCATCAGCGGGCGTTGATTAAGCACGGGCATGGGCACGCACCTCGTTCAGTATGACGTGGTTCGGCCGCTGGTGCGGAGAGTCGTCAAATGCCCCCGTTGAGGCGATGCGCGATATCAGATCAGGGCTCGTCACAAGATTCTAGTCAGTTGTTGATAATGGAACGGATGGGGTGCACGCGACAGGGACGGTGTGGGGTGCCAAACTCACTAGTCGCATATGAATGGCGGAAGGGGCTGCAGAATCATTACATTTTTCGTTGTCAAGTCTCCACCTGTGTGCGTCAGGGAGGTAGATTAGCTGGCGTGTCCTGCAATTGGGAGGTGGGGGAGCAACAACAACGGTGTGCGATGTGGCTCAAGACACACCCCATACTTGTAACCTGAAATACAATCGTTGAAATGCACCTCCGAGGCAGTGGATCGATGAGACATACCTCCGATTTGAAAGTTGTTTCCACTTCGGTTGAGGGGTTTCTTGAATCTACAATGTGTCTGATCGTGATCAACGATCTTGTGAGGGGGGACAACTGGCTAACTTTGCGCAGTAAGAAGATCTCTTCATCCTCCGTCACAAAGTTAGGGATGTAGTACGTGTTTTCTGACCCAGGAACATGATACTCGGCAAACCTCACTGACATTTGGGGCGCCGGGTCGCTGTGGCCTTAATCGGGCAGAGTCTGGATTGGCTCGCGGCTGACGGTCCCAGAAAAATTGACTCAGAGTCGATCTGAACGAGGAGAAACTCCGTGGCTTTAAATATTCCTGTCTTTCTCGGGTACTTCAGGCCTTGCTTGCTGACAAGCAGAAGTGGTCGAGAGTAACAGTAGACTAACTCGAGTCGGCACGGGCCGGGCGCTTCAATCACGGTCTCACGCTCAGAGCTTGCTGGATCTTGCAACTCGACCAAGATCCAAAATTTGGTTCTGGGCCAACGGTTTTTCTATCTTTGCAACCATAAACATGTACCTTGCTACCATCTTGTCAATTTCTCTCTGCTCTGGAAGCGCTCGTTATACCCCTGTTGCGCTAGGCGCATTTTTTTTCTTGTATCTATCATGCTCACGTTCCCTCGCGATAATAACGAACCGCACAACGTAGTGCCTCTAGGCGTCGAGTCTTCTAGCGGAAGTGATACCTTTGTTCTAGGTCCAGGTTACGAGGCCGTCGGGAACGGTCAGGTGCCCCAGGCCATACCAGGGCAAGCTCACGATAGGTCTCCGCTAATATCTCAGAGTGCTCCCAGTACACCTCCCTTCTCTGCATCCGCAACCCCTCAGAGTGCCGTCGTCGCGTCCTCACCCTCACCTTCTAATACACCCCCGGTCATGTCGGCGGGTTCTTCTGCGGTGTCGGCTTCGTCCTTGTCTGTCCTGGCATCTATTTCTGCTTCAGTACAAGTGCGCCTCCTATCCTTTGTCCTCGTTGAGCAGCGAGCTGACTTAACAATAGCCATCGGTGGATATTTATGTAAGTCCGAACGTATTCTCCACTTCCAGTTTAACAGTTGTCGCAGTCGACTACGTCTCTGTCGGACAGAGCTTGGTCTTCTCTAACCAGCCCCATCCTACCAACATCAACGACCACAACCTCACTGTCCTCTAGCGTGATGTCTTCTATGTTGCCGTCCGTATCGGCTGTCGTACCAGCTCCGGCGATCAGATCTGACAACGGGCATGGCGCCTCTTTTTGGGCTTGGATCGCGTTGCTCAGCATCTCCGGAGCTGCAACAATCATCACTCTGTTTGCCTGGTGGCTCCGCATGCGCTCTAGGGCGCGCAGACATCCCTGGGAATCGGGTTGGAGATGGGGACGAACGGAGAGTTACAAATTTCCCGAAGATGCCATTTCATCTTCTGGAGATTCTACGTATTTGTGGCAGCAATCGGCCGACCGTGATGTCGATGGGCTGAGACGCAGCACGAGCAACCTTCTGTCGTCGTATAGGGCAGCGAGCCACGACCTACACCTTCCGGCGCCGGCGGCCTTCAGTCCATTTACGCGCGGACCATACCCGACCGTTCGCCCGCTACCGTTGAAATTGCGTCATTCCGATACGAGTGTTCCGGGAGCCATGCAGGACATTGGCTCGTTGCACGTCGCCAACCTCGTCGCTGGCGACATACATACTTCTGGCGACGAATCCAGTCGGCCGCCAACAGCGCTTGATAACATCGGCACCCCGCGCGAGTCAAGCCTGATGTCTAAGCCACGGTACTTGAGCCTGAATGGGTCCGGGCTCGACGTGCCCTGGATACTTACACAATCTCCGCTCCAGCCTGAGCCAAACCGCCCGCCGCCACTCCCTCCGCCACGTCCACTGAACCTGATAACTCCGTTGAGCGGTAATAGGTGGAAGGAACGCCTGGAGCGTTCCTCTGCAAAGCTAGCCGAGTCTCTGGACACAACTCCAGGGGCGATCGAAGCCTGGCGTGACTCACTGAGAAATAATATCACGAACGCCTTGGGTATGTTCGCACCCACGACGTTGGCTCCTCCCGCCCGTCCCGGTTCGAGCATCTACGACATGAGGTATTACAATGTGGAAGTCGCGCGCGCGGCATCTACGATGTCGGTGACTTCGAAGCCGTGGACGCTCGAAGAGACGCGCGAAGGGGCGGGCATCGTGCATATCCTCCGCGGGGTACCAAATGGCGCGCGCATCGCCCCGTCGCTACATAGCGTCACCACCAACGTCACTAGACGCACGGGCCGGTCTCTGCCGCCACCGCCAACCAGCCTAGTACGGCGTTCCCCGCCTCCCCGCGGGTCTCTCGTGCCTCCGCACCTGCCGCATCTCCCCCCACTACCGCAGGTACCACGCACGAACGCCGCACGCAGCAAGTCGACGAAAGGGCAGCACGGGTCGCGCCGCGTGCGCCGGCTCGTGCGCGGCTCGTCGTCTTCTGCATCGTCAGCGACGTCTGTTGGGTCAGATATGTCGCGCTCGTCAGGTGGCGCCATGGTGGCCCGCTGGGCGCGGCTGTCAGAGAAGGAGGAGGCGGCGCGGCACGCGCTAAGGCAGCGGCGTCTGCAGTCTGTCAGTTCTGCGCGTTCACGATCCCTTCATTCGAAGAATAGTGACTATTAGTTGAGCTGTGCCGTACTAGGAAAGAAGATCTTCGTTATTATGTGATCTTAATTTTAGCACTTTCAAAAGAACTCATACTGTGCCCAACGGTACCCAGATCCGAGACGAGGTTCTGACTGGGATGGATAATGGACAATAGAACACGGCAAAGCCGGGAGTCACGGCCACTTGGCCACTCGACTATCGACCACATTAAGCGCGAAGACGGCGTATTATGTCTTGCTGTTCGATATATTTTATATGACAGCGAAAATGGTAATAACGACCTCGAGAAGGGTTCTTTCGACTCCTTCGACCTCCGCGAATATCTCACTTCATCGAACGAAGCAAACCAAAGAGCCGCAATGAAACAAGCCGTCGCTTGGGAAGGATTTTTGTGTGGACGTACCGTGTGGTTCGAATTGCAAGGTACGTTGTTGTTGCCCCACGTGAATTGTGTCACTGACGCATCGGAACGGATAGTTTCTTCGGAGGTTGGTCTGACAGCGACTCGAACACGAGACCCAACACTGTCACGGTAATCATTCGTCTGCTCCCCTACAGAGGAAGCATGGCAATTCTGGCTCCCGCCCTTCTTTAAACTGCATGTTCCTAGCTTGCTTTTCCGAGCTGGGGCTAACAACGCAAGAATAATGCCGTTAATTCGACGATTCTTCACAGCATGTCACACTAATTAGTGATCAATGTATTTTCAGAAATCTGTTGCTAACTCCACAAATGAAGGTGCTCTGGCCTGTTAGAGCCCGGACAAATGTGTCTTATCCTCGGAACACCAGGCTCTGGCCGTCGCAAACGACTTCCACCATGTCAGTAGTAATGTGCGTTATGCCGACATCGATGCCCAGGAAATGGCCAAGACAAATAAGGGTTAACTTGTGTACAGTGCCGAGGGTTTATGGTCGCGATGCATCGTGGCTCCACCAACGCCTCGCGCTCGTGTTCAATGCTAGGACGATTCTTCTGATCTACCGGGCTCGATTTTGTGCGCTCTCTCAGAATTATGACGCCAGACGATGTTTACTACCCGCAAGAAGGATGCCCGATCATTCATTCGCGGACTGACGACGCTCCTAGGGAATTTAGAAGGTATTCAAGATAACTAGTTGATAATCATAAATTAATAAATTTGAGCGCGGGGATAAGACTGCTCGAGACACCGAGCGTGGGAAAGAAGCAATCAAAACCAAACACGTGGTAAGGCTCTGTTGTGGAAGGTCACAAGGACTTGTTCCCTTCGCCTGTCTCCGCTCAATCTCACCGTCTCCTCCCATCGACGCCGGTCGACTTACGGATAGCCGTCTCGTATTTTCTTTGTTCTCCCGATTATTTCAATCCGTCCATCTGTACTTCTTTCCATTATCGATCATAACCACCTCTTCTCGGCCGATTCAAACAAACTCACCCCCCCACCTTCCGCCACCCTCCACCTCGTCCTCACGGCTTCCTCAAGTCATTCTTTATAATGGCTACACACGGCCCAATCAACGGTGTAAAGATAAATCGTGCGTGTTCCGGATCCTTTGCACACAGATGCCCATTCCCGTTTCTCTTTCCGTCCGCTCGCACATTGGGTGCTCATACCTTTTTTGGCCACTTCGTCTCCTGACTCCCCGAAATCCGTTGTCGATCCCTTCCGCCCTACTCCGTACTTGCACTATCGCTATTCCCCGGAATGTTGTGATCGTCACAACAGCCATCGACGATCCGCGGAAGGTGGTCAAAGTCGTTGCCTCTGATGGCAAGACTGGCGACACTCGTGATATTTCTTACACGAATTGCAAAGTCATCGGCAATGGCTCTTTTGGCGTCGTATTTCAAGCCAAGCTCGTATCTGAGCCTGAGAACGGAGATGACATTGCCATCAAGAAGGTTTTGCAGGACAAACGATTCAAGGTGAGCAACACTTTTAACCTTGCCATCACTTGTTTTTAGCTCGTGGATCCAAAAAAAGGTTTCAACTGATTAACCGTTCTCGTCCGCGTGCAGAATCGTGAGTTGCAGATCATGAGGCTCGTTTCCCATCCAAATGTGGTCGACTTGAAGGCCTTCTTTTATTCCAATGGTGATAAGGTGTGTCTCCATGTCACTGTTATGGTCATACCAATCTCAACTTACTGGGGTACTGCGATCGAATATTGAAGAAAGATGAAGTGTACCTCAACCTAGTTCTCGAATATGTACCAGAGACTGTGTATCGTGCAAGCCGTCATTATGCCAAGCTCAAGCAACCGATGCCGATGCTTCAAATCAAATTGTATATGTATCAGCTCCTCCGCTCTCTTGCTTACATCCACTCGGTCGGAATCTGCCACCGCGACATCAAGCCCCAGAACCTGCTCCTAAATCCGGCAACTGGGGTGCTCAAACTCTGCGACTTTGGTTCAGCGAAAATCCTGGTAGCGGGCGAGCCGAACGTCAGCTACATCTGTTCGCGTTACTATCGTGCACCAGAATTAATTTTTGGGGCAACAAATTACACGACAAATATCGGTCCGTCCCTTTTTCGCTTTCTCTCGGACTGCCATCGATTGCCTTGGTTGTAGACATCTGGTCGACTGGTTGCGTGATGGCTGAGCTGATGCTTGGTCAACCACTTTTCCCAGGCGAAAGCGGGATTGACCAGTTGGTGGAGATTATCAAGGTTTTGGGTACCCCGTCACGTGAGCAGATTAAAACGATGAACCCGAACTACATGGAACACAAGTTCCCACAAATTAAACCCCATCCATTTTCGAAGGTCCGGCTCCGTTGTTATTTTTGGTATGTCGGGATGTTGACATCTTCACAGGTGTTCCGGCCACGCACGGCGCCAGAGGCAATTGACCTGGTCTCCAAGCTGCTGGAATATACTCCGGAAGTTCGGTTGAGTGCCGTTGAAGCGATGGTGCACCCGTTCTTTGATGAACTGCGGGCCGAGGGAGCCAAGATGCCGAACGGCAAGGAGTTTCCGCCGCTATTTGACTTTACGAGGGAAGGTTCGTGGGCCAAGTAGCGAACGGTCGTCCCATTTGGAAACTGAATGATCTGCAGAGCTTTCGGTGCGACCAGATCTGATCCACAAGCTTGTTCCGCCACACTGCGAGGAAGGGCTGCGGTCACGGTCGATCGATATCAACAACTTTGTACCCATACCGCTGGAGCAGCTGAGGATTACGCTTGATTGAATGATCATGTGTGGATGTTGGCATTATGTATGGTACGGGTTGGGGGTGAGGGGGGATTGTGATTGATATCCGAGTCAAAGTCATTTAATAGTCAGACCGATCATGTGACCATATCGCCTTAACTTTGCGAAAACGAATTGACCTTGTTCGCCTCGTCTCACCAACCAATGTCCACCCCCGACCAAGACTCGGACTCCTGCGACACTCTTCCACCAGCGCGGTTACCTTCTTTACCCCCTCCTATTTCCTTTCCTCCGCGTTGGCCTTCTGGTTCTCCCTCTCCTCCCATTTTCTCTCAGCCCAATTCCCGTAAGTTATGCGTCCGACACCAGAGGATCGCCGATGAGGGTACCAATTTGAAGCTTCAACAGGTGCGTTCCCTTGCTTTATTGTCCCTTTCTCGTCCTCTCCGACGTTCCATGCAAGGTCACCACCCATTGTTTCATCACTTGTCGTGACCCGGTCCCCCTCTAGTGCTCACAGCATCACCACCATCACCTAGGCTCTCGACAACCTCCCACTCGAAGAACGAGAATCCATCAATGCAATATGGGCTAGCTTCTCGTCCTCACCACATCCCCGTAGAGAACTTATTCTGCGGGGCATCCTAACCATGTGCTGCTTCTCTCAGCTCTCCCTGCTGACCGACGCGCTCAGCCATCTTATTCGGATCGACCCTTTTACCGTTTTTCCGCGGGAAGTTACTTTAAAAGTTCTCGCCTATCTTGACGCCATATCTTTATGTCGTGCTGCGCAAGTATCGCGTCATTGGAAGGCCTTGGCAGATGACGACTTACTATGGCGTGAGATTTGCGAACAACACATTGGGACTGAGTGTAAAAAGTGCGGTTGGGGTCTTCCTATCCTTGAACGAAGGCGCTTGGCCCCCGTTTCCCCCTCCCCTTCTCCTTCTCCAGCCGCTGGCGCTAGCAGTTTTTCCTCGAGAGGTAAACGGAAGCAAGACGATCCGACCACTTCCTCTGTCTCGAAACGTCACCATTCAGAACCCTCACCTTACGTAACCCCCACAACCCCCGGTCACCTGCTCCCCCTGCTGGTACCTACTCCGTCCACTCATGCAGAGACACGTATGGCCTCTCCACCCCCGACTTGCCCTTCCCCTCTCACACTCCCCCTCCCCGCTGAAGCGGCGCTCACACGCCCATGGAAAGATGTCTACTGTGAGCGCTTGAAGATAGAGCGTAATTGGCGGCGCGGTCGATGCTCGGTTCGGACATTAAAAGGTCACACCAATGGTATCATGTGCCTCCAATATAGTGAAACCCTTCCTCACATTCCCTTTCCTGTCCTCATCACGGGTTCTTATGACCGCACTGCCCGCGTGTGGAATCTCGAAACCGGGATGGAAATACGTTGCCTTCGGGGTCACACTCGCGTCTTGCGTGCCCTTCAGTTTGATGAGGTTAAACTCATTACAGGTAGCATGGATCACACGCTACGGGTCTGGAATTGGCGCACAGGGGAATGTATCCGCACACTCGAGAGTCATACGGAAGGCGTCGTCTGCCTCAACTTTGACTCCACCGTACTCGCCAGTGGGAGTGTCGACACCACTGTCAAAGTGTGGAACTTTCGTACTGGCGAATGTTTCACTCTACGCGGTCATCGAGACTGGGTCAATGCCGTCCTCCTCTGGGACGTCTCCTCGGCCACTACGCCATCGCCGCCGCCGCCCCCCGACGTCTCGTCACAACATATCACACCAGGAAAAATGTTGTTTTCTGCATCAGATGACTGTACCGTGCGGCTTTGGGACCTCTCGCTGCGCACATGCGTCCGCCAGTTTTCCGGACACATGGGTCAGGTTCAATGCCTCAAGTTGTTCTCACTCAACTTGGGCCACGGTGCGGGGGACGTCACGCCGGATCGCCTCAGCGACGACTCAACCCGCCTGGCCGAGGCGACCGCCAGCTCTCTGACTGTCTCCGGAGCGCAGACGCCACCCCGCGAGGTGAAGCAACCGCAGCTGTTTCTCGTTTCGGGCAGCCTGGACAACACGGTCAAACTATGGGACGTCGACACGGGCAAAGTCACGCGCACCCTCTTTGGGCATATCGAAGGCGTGTGGGCGGTCGCTTGTAACAAGATGCGACTCGTCAGCGGTAGTCACGACCGAACCATCAAAGTGAGCCTTGCCACATCTCGTCGTTATTCTTCCTCATTAGACGTTGTCATGCGATTTTAGATATGGAGTCGCGATGATGGGCGGTGCGTGTCGACGCTCGTCGGTCACACTGGTGCTGTGACCTGCCTCGCTCTCGGCGAGGACAAAATTATATCAGGAAGCGATGACGGAGATGTAAGGATTTGGTCGTTCTGTGTCTAATTAGAGTGACGTGTACCCTCTCCACTATATTACCTTGTAACATAACCTACTTAGGAAGGAAGGATTGTCCATGTAGATCAATCAGAATATTGTCTTTACCCACTCTTACCCTACTGTAAGTTTGGACAGCACCCTATTGAATCTCTGCTTGACCCCAAGCCCGGCCAGCCACGCTCGATTGCCAGTGTGGCATGTGTCAATGCACGATGGACTACTGGATCATACGACTCTAAATGTTAGGCATCTTTTAGATACCGTTATAGTCCGAGTCATATGATTGATAAGTAGCGTTGATCCCCATATTTGGGGTGAGTGCTTGGGTGAGTATCTAAGACTGCAGTGGGGCCACAAAGTAAGGTCGCCCAGTGGGTACTGATGAGCGTGGTGATTGGGCAGGATAATTTTTAGCAGTACAATGACAAGCCTGTGAGTTACTACACTGAGGGACTCTGCCCAACAACCTAGGTCTGTCTCGGGGTGATGGAGGTGTAAAGCATTGCAACCAGTCGCGCGGGTCTCCGCGCGGCGCGAAACCTACAAACGTTCGCCTGGTACAGGAAAATGCTGTGCTTTGATATCTAAGTCCGCGCAGCCCTGGATAATGCGAACGGTAAGCCACTCAGGCTGTATGGTGATCAGGAGCGCAACGGATCGCGCACGCCTCCGCGTGGCGTAAAACTTTGATATATTGACCATAATGACCGTTCATACATTGTGCTCGAGTCGCCAAGGACGTGTGCAAGTGCGGGACTATGGCGAACGCAACTACGTAAGCCAAGGGAGTTCTTCTCCATTGTTGATGCCTTGGCTTACCGCCCTTGTGATTTTTGCAATCCCACATGAGGGATGCACCCCCGAGCAAAATATTTCAGTTGTTCTTTGACTACGCGATTTTGGGCACCATTCGTCGTCTTGTCGCTGGCACAACTGGCAACGCACCACGGCCTTTGGAGGTATAGCTTAATCAAACCCCGACACCATGGCATCAAGTCGACAAGCGTGACACAGCCAACTGTCATTTAGTAATATACAGAGATAACATATGTCAGAAAGTAGGCAGGTAGAGAGGAATTCGGTTGAATGTCCGCTATGGTGTAACCACCTAAAGGTGCTCTATGAATTTATACATGCGTCCCAAGGAAAATTCGGAGTTGCAATGACGACAGGCCATCCTCGCCGTGTACTTGTCCTTGTAGTGGCGGTCGAGGCCGGAAAGCCGGACGTAGCTGGCGTCAGTGTTGGATCTACTCCCACGCCTCGGATCGGCCCAGCGGCATTGGATGACGTTGGGATGTCTCGATAAGTTGTCAAGAAGTAGGTTTCCCATTCCCTTCTTTTGACAGGTTGTGCGAGTGGGGGGAACAACACCACTGTTTACAAGAGAGGATGAGGGGGGGTGACCAGAGACGGGGTATACCCCAGGAGTTTGACTGAATGGCGGCGGGTACATTGCCGCACCAGGCGATGCGGTGATTGTTGCTGGGAAGCCTTCTGGTATTGGTCCTTGGATGGGACTGCCGTATTCGTGGTCATAGCGTACCTGCGGCCGAGGAGTTGAATTTCGAAGGGTGATCGGGAAACCACCCGAAATCGGTGCATGTTCCAAATGACGAGGTTCTACCGTGGTGTCACTCCTGGTCAGAGGATGTCCCACCGAGGGGTGGGGGGGCTCTAATTGTTGTTGTTGTGAGTGAGGGAACGGTCCTGGTTGTTTCAGGGACGGTGATGGTGATGGGCTGGGGGAGGGTGGATGCTATGTGTGCCATATCAATAAGGAAGATAGCGGGGTACACAAGGGGTCGCGGTCTCACCTGGCCCGTCCCGAGGTGTAACGGCACGAGACTGATGGTGACCTTGGTTGGAACGGCGCCTGCGAAGGGAACAATGACCCGGTAGTCTCGTCTGGGTGGCCCCGATGGTCGTTGGCGTGCGCAGGCTCCAGACCCTTGGAGTCAGCACGGCGGAGGGAAGCCGCTGGGCACTTAGGGCTTATAAGCATCTAGCTGCTATATATCTTGCCTGTCTGCCATACACACGAAGGAGGCGGGCACCATGGTATCGGGTGGTCTCTAAGCGCATAAGGACAATTGCAAAAAATACTTACGTGAGTAACGTAAAAAGAGCGAACAGCAGGCGTTTATGGTGAACGTATTTCATACTATATCAGTGACTTAGTGCGCTGACCCATGGTATGACGGAGGAGAATGGACGGTCTTGAGTCCCGGTATCCGAGTCTGGGGCCTGGGGGGAGCACCGCGCCGCGAACTGTTGGACCTCAATCGGCGAACTCATGACTAGCCGATCTAAAAAAGGAGGATCTTGGTAGCGAAGGATCTTTCGGATGCCAGTGACTAAGTTACTGTAGGTTCTTCATGATACAGTAGTCTCGGATCCAGGCGTTGTTGGCGCCCATAGAGGCACTAGGTGTGCAAGGAGTGGAGTAAGCGGCGGTACGAGACAGATGATACAGTAGATACAATGCCATCTATCGTGTCCGCATCCCTTGACAGGCTCATTGACGCCACGTTTCGTATGGGGGTATTAAACTCACGCGCGTCTGCATGCCCACAGACTAGTGACGAAGCTCAGCTGGGAAAGTAAGAAGCGAACTGAATGCCAGCTTATGTGGTGTACGTCGAGAGGAGGCGCGACAGGTGTCGCGTCCATTGCCGATGTGAGTGTACCCGTGAGTGTACTTTGACAGTTGCATCCTAAGCTGCTGCCGTTGTCCGGTGGTTCCATAGGTGCATGAGCCCTTATGTGAGCCCTGCGTTTGCGTCAGCTGGAGTGGGTACGAGTGTAGAACACGCATGCCAGATTATTTTCCATCAGAATAGCAGGTATTATTGAGAAGCAAGTTACTTACGGTGAAGACACGCCGGACTTTAAAATTTAAAAGTCCTTTCTTATACACTGATCCACCAAACCGACTCGGACGCGAGTTGCACGATTGTATAGATACTTTTCCCACAGGGAATGTTAATTTGATATATAAACAAATCTTAGGAATAGATGTGTGTAGCTGTGTGAACGGCCGAGCCAGCTCGGGTGCTACACAATATGTGCGGGTAGTACTAGTACACAGACACAGAGAGTTGCATGATGGAAAGTAAGCAGGGAAGAGAAGGACCTGGCTGTGAGGAACGTCTGCTATGGTTAAACTAAGTGCCAGGACATTTCTGAAGGTGCTCTGTAAATTTATACATGCGCCCCAAGGAGAATTTGGAGTTACAGTAGCGACATGCCATCCAGGCCGTGTGCTTGTCCTTGTAGTGGCGGTTGAGCCCCGAAAGCCGGGCGTAGCTAGCATCACATTCCCTGCACCGGTGGCGGATCGGGTGTTCAAGTTGGTCTCCCCCCGCACCTTGAACCGGCCCAGCGGGATTAGAAAATGTTGGGGTGTCTTGGTAAGATTGACCGAGTTGTTGAGAAGGCTGTCCGTTCCCTTCGGCTTGACAGGCTGAGCAGGCAGGGGGAATGTCACCACGGTTTACGGGAGTGGATGAGAGGGTGCCACGTTGACCAGAGACAGGGTATGCCCCGAAAGTTTGATTGAAGGGTGACGGATACACTGCCACTCCAGGTAAGGTGGTGACCGCGGGGAGGCCGTCCCGTATCGATCCTTGGATAGGGTCGCCGTGTCCGGGGAGTTGATAATCATAGTGTACCTCCGGCCGTGAAATTGAGTTTCGGGAGGCCATCTGGAAGCTATCCGAAGTCGGTGCGTATTCCAAATAACGAGGGTCAATTGTGATATCATTCCTAGGATAACCCACCGAGAGGTGGGAAGGCTGTGATGGGTGTGAAGGAAAGAATGGACTAAGTTCGCTGCCCTGGGTCAGAGACGCCGGTGATGACGAAGGATTCAGCAGGGAAGGTGGATACTGGTGTGACACATCAATAAGGGGGATAGCGGGGTACAGATTGAGTCACAATCTCACCTGGTCGGTCCCAATGTGTAACGGCACAAGACTGAGGATGACCGTGGTTGGAATGGCGCAGCCAGAGAAGGGAATAGTAGCCGTAGCCAAAGTGGTAACCACTTCAGGATGGCCCTGATGGTCGTTGGCGTGTGCAGGCTCTGGACCCTTGGAGTTACTAGCCTGTGCAGGAATCACTAGTGATGCGCGCAGGTTATTTGTGGTCAGGAAGGACTATAACGTGCTCGTTACTATCAAACTATCAAAGCCTGCTGTCAACAGAGTATGAACGCACAATTAACTCCGAGGAAAACCAATTCTTCAATTCTTCAACAGATTGATGAGGGGGCGAAGGGCCTTCACCCTGGCTATGGCCAGCTACCGTCGCCGAGATCGCGGCCATATTACTTTTGTTATGTATGATGGCGGTGGTGAAGACTTGGTGGAGGGGGGTCGCTGGGGATTATAAGGACCTAGCTGCTATAAATCTTACCGGTTCTACCATACGCACGAAAAAAGGGGCGTCGTAGATCTTCGTTTCACAGGCACACCAAGTGCCTTCAGTGTAAAAACGACTGTGGTTACGTGAGTGGCGCAAAAGTGGCACAGTGCACGGGAGGCATTGACACCTCCGTTACGAGTGTTCAAGTTGTTATACCAGAAACTCGGTGCTGTGTTCACAAAGACATGCCCATAGACTCAGAGAGAGAAAATCTCAATCGCATACAAATTCGAGACTGGCCCAATTATCCTGTTCCTTGATGAGCCCATTAGCGGTATGTTCAATAGAAGTGATACCAAAGTTTATTCGTAACGCGTCCGTAGGCCTAGACGCGTACAACCCCGTAACCGAAACAAATACGTATCGCATGGCTGGCGTCATGCGCATTCCGGCGGCATTTTTCGAAGAAAAATAATAATTCCGGTGGCATCAGAGGTCCGGCGGGTTCACAGGGCGTGAATTCCCTGCTTCCATTTTTGTAATAGCAATGGCACAGAGGAAGTCACTAGACCATACAGTAGATTGCAAGACCTCGGAAAGCCAAGCTTGAGTTTCATTTTTAAACACAACCACCCACTCTCTGAGTGAGCAAGACCATCCGCCCAGTTCAAATGGCGCGATTAATCGGTTTCACGCAGGAGTTTTTGTGGAGTATGGCCGAGAGTATGATAGTGCTTACGTGGAAGAACTTGACAAACCACGACGATGTGATGTTCTCGGATTTAAGTTTGACAGTGTGAGAAAAACGTGCGTATGATGAGCCAGATAAAATTATCGATGGGTCGAGCACCGGCGTGACGGCTGTATCTGCTTTACGCTTTACTGTAACTCGGGTGAGATCAAACGTAGCCGCTTATCGAATTGGTCCGGTATCAGATCCCCGCACCGCCGCCGCCTTCTTTGGAGCTGGGTTCCTTGACCAAATATCCACTGCGCAGCCTATGTGGGAGCTATCAAACCACGACGCGGATAATAACGGAGTCTCCGCATTGGAGGTCAAGCCGGTCCAACACCACTCCGAAGACTTGGCTGCCTCACGTCTCGTCTCACTCGCGTGCAGCGACAACCGCTTTTAAGTTGTGGGCTTCACGATGTAGTGACATAGCTGTTCTTTTGATCAGCTGGCGCTTTCGTGATTGCTTCCCCTCCATAGAACGGAGGGGGTGTACGCCGCCGGCTGTGAGCAAATGCGTTGCGCTGCCAGCGTGCGTGATGAGCATAGGAAACACTTATCGGAGGTACTCACGTTAGTTGGTTTGCTGTGCCGCGTACCGTGCCATCCCATGCCAGGCTGTACTATGAGATTGCTGGTAGAGAAAATTTATTGACGCCGCTTTGGCGCTGCGCCTGCAGGCCAGATACTACCGAAGATCCTGACCTGTCCAAAGGGAGTAAATGATACAAAGAGAGAAAAGGGGTTATCGGGAAGGGCAGAAATAGGGGAATGTTGACATAGACGTATGGAGCCATCAAGCTTCAAGAACAGCACGGCATCGATAAGGAGAAGGGGATGTCCAAGTCGGGGGAGGGCAACTTGAACTGAGGGCTGGCGGGACATACAGCTGACCGGGCCGAGCCTTTTATTGATTCGGGCCGATTCAGGCCATTTGGCGCAGCCATTTTTGGTTTTTGGCACGCACGTAAATTTGTCTTGCTCTTCAACTCCTTAGGCCTGCGAACTCACTGGCGATGACCGGTGACCGTCTGTATGGGCTTTTAATTGTCGCTCTCTTCTCGGTGCCTACATCACACCTGCATCACATGCCTGTTGTCGCATGAAGAACACCATGCATCATGTTTGGTTAAAATAATCCAAGAGACGGCGTAGGAACCGTCACGAAAATTGTGTGAGCCTGAGAAGGATATGATATGCAATACCGCCGCAGCACTTCTATTTGATTTGTGCCTGTGTTATGGTGTTGGCTTCCTAGGTTTCTCAGGTTTCAAGTAAGTTACAAAATAGGGACGCGCCTAATGCCAAGACACATGCTTGAGAGAGGGTGATGCGATCGATGGCACTTTCGTTTCGCAGTCTACCGCAATTGCTTATTCGTTGACTGTCCCCTCGCGGGTTGAGCCTGTCTCGGTCATCTCCCCCACATTTCGGCACTGCCCTGCTGATCATTAATGCGCTCATTCTTAACTTAGGCGACCTGCCGCCCTTACTCTGTCCCCCCGGCTCCGCTTGCCTTATCATCCACCTCTTTCGCACGCTCGCCCACCTCACTCTGTTCATAATTTTGTGATCTCTCCACTGTATTACTAGCGCTCTCTGGGCTTGTCGCGTCTTACCCTCACTTGCGAGGAAGGTAGGACCTTCCCCATCCTCTCCCCGGCCCTGGAGCCTCTGTCTAGGCCCTCGCCAGCAGATTAGGGCCCTCTTGCTGTCTTCCTACTATACCCGCGGCCCATTTTTCTCTCCTGCAGACCTCTTCTCCCTCTGCCTGTCTACCTCCCTTGCATGCCCCTTTCCTCTCCTCGACACTTCCCTTATCTGCTCTCACATGTGATGCATCATATCCGCCTCCGAACTGCGATCTTCTTCCCGTCCCTCTTCACCCTCTCACCATCGTCTTCCCCCTCCCCACGTTCCCTCGTCCTAGTCCTCTCAGACATTGTGTCCTGCTAACACCCCCCCCCTTTGATGTTCAAGTACGGTCGGTACTGGGCGTTAGGCGGTGTCTATGGAAACACGACGGCGGATCGTGCACTGCATAAGCCAGCGTTACTCTTGTAAGTATTGAAGCGTATGCCCACCTCAGCCAGGAGAAATAAACAACATATACAAGATCCACGGTTTAAGAGTGATTCAACAGCTGTATAGTTCATGAGCTACTAGTAATACAAATCACTTTGTTCATATTTTCGGACGACACTCTTCCGATCCAGACAGAAGACGAAACGCCCGGGCCATAGTTAAGATTACAGTACAGTACTCGTGCAAAAAATTGTAAGTGCAAATAGGGCTGTCAGAGCACTCAATAAATCATGGAAATACCAAAGTCACCTTCGGCCGGGGACTTGATTATGAATAACGGGCCATGACGAGAAAAAGGAGAACAATTGTCCCACGCGTCTAGTGTTAAGCCGCTGTTGAGCCTAAATGCATCGGCTCTGGTGTAACTAAATTTCAGAGCGATGTGTTTCCAGATGCTTTGTGAGCAAGTATCTGCGTCCCGAGGGAAACTCGAGGCCACAAAAATCACAGGCAATCCAGGGCAAGTGTGTATCCTTATAGTGGCGATTGAGCCCTGAAAGCCAGGCGTACTTCGCGTCACATATGATGCACTGGTAGCGGGTCGGGTGTTGGTACACCACACCTCGAATCGGCTCAGCGGTAGAAGATGAAGTTGGGGTGTCCTGATGAGTTTCACCAAGAAGCTGTCGCGAAGTGGGTAGCCCGTTCCCTTCGATTTGGTAGGATATGTGGACAGGGGTGACGACACCACTGTTTATGTTTACCAGAGAGGAAGAGGATGGATTGCCAGAGACAAGGTAGTCTGTATACACCCCGGGAACTTGATTGAATGGAGGCGGGTACACTCCCATTCTGGGTGAAGTGGTGACTGCTGCGGGGATGCCGTCCGGTATCGATTCTCGAGTGATACCGCTGTCACCAGAGGGTTGATAGTCACATTGTACCTCCGGCGGCCGGGGAACCGAGTTTCGGGGGGCGATTGGGAAGCCACCTGGAGGCGGTGCGCGCCCCAAATAACGAGGACCTACAGTAATGTCATCCGTGGCCATAGGATGAGCCATCCGGAGTTGGGACGGCTCTGACAGGTGTGACAGAGGGAATGGACGCTCGCCGCCCTGGTCCAGGGAGGGTGTGTACTTATAAGTATCGAATCAATAAGGAAGATAGCGGAGTACATAAGGAGTCTCACCTGACCAGCCCCAAGATGCAATGGCACAAGACTGAGGACGACCATGGTTGGGACGGCGCGGCCGGAAAAGGGAATGATGGCTGTAGCAAAAGTGTTGATCCCTTCGGAGTGGACCTGATCATCGTTGACGTGCGTAAGCTCCGGACCATTGGTGTTACCAGCTTGTGCAGGAACCACCATTGGTGCGCACAGGTTGTTTGTTCCCAGGAAGAACTATAACGTGCACGTTACCATCAAATCACGAGCCTGCACATCAACAAGGTATGGGCGCACATGTAGCTCTGAGGAAAACCAATCTGTCAACTCCTCTACAGATCGATGAGGGAGTGAAGGTGGGCCTCCACCCTGACCGAAGCAAGAAGAGCCGGCTGCCGTCGTAGAGATGGAGGTCATGTTACTTTTGTTATGTATGGCGGCGGTAGTGAAGACTTGGCGAGGGGTGAGTCGGTGGTGCTATAAGCATTTAAGCTGTTTTAACCGCTCCCCCATATACATAAGGGAGTGATGATCTAACCGTTTACGTATACCAGGCGCCACCGAAGACACGCAACTCTTCGCAACCTCCATGTGAATATTAAAATAAATCAACTCTGTGACAATTACGTGAGTGGCGCAAAGTAGTAGAGCGCTCCTGGGCATGTTGGACGTTGAAATCGCGTTCCCTTTCGAGAACGCAAGGGAGGCACGCTGCCAGGTGAGCGTATGCTCTTCGCTGTTCACGTGCAGTGAGTGCCGTCGAAGTCGAAAGTTATAAGCCGTACGCGACGGCTTTCACTCGGCCTAAAGCGATTTGCTTCCGGTGTACACAGCGCCCTTGCCCGTACGGTGTGGTAACCTTGCCTCTACTTGAAGACATCGACTAGAAAATCAGTTTATTATGCCACAAGGGAATATCAGATAACCGTTGCGAACCGCATCGGCGCAACTGTTTATTATCAGAGGCATCATTCCTGCGAGTTTGTCGGTTTGCCATGCCATGCCCCGCCATGCCGTGCCGTGCCGTGCCTCGTGCCAGTGCTTGGGGCGCTCAACCACGAGGAAGCTACAATGAAATTCTTTTTAAAAAAAGGAAAGGTGAAGTAGTAGGGAATTACTCATGGAGCTTTGGCCCTACGCGAACACTACGCCTGCGAACCCAGGCCAGGCACATACCCTGGGGTCTTGATTTGTCCATGGGTTCCGACTGTGATGAGAACAAGTTACTCGACTGGGTCAACACTATTTGGAAAAATAACAGTTACCATTGCGCCGATGCATCCATCGGAACTGGCAATTTAGCTAGAAAGCATATTGATCGGCCGCGGACACTGCGCGACGACAGACTCGACAGATACTGATTTCTCAGATGTATGTATTAGATGCTCGGGTATGTCTCCGAACTTGCTCACGTGGACAAACTTTACTGAACTCCGCTTGCGTCTTCGATGATGCGTGATAACTGAGAGTGTGGGCGACACGCGATTCATGGGCGTCTGGTTGCGCTCGTCGTGTGCCCCCTTCTGTGTTCTCCGAAAGTAGCAGGCATCGGCAGCGCGGCTGTGGCACTATTAAAAAAAAGTGCACGGGCACGGGCACGAGGGGCCTTGCGAGGGGCACATGAGGAAAAGAGCAACGCCGACGATAATTAAAGGGGTAATCAAAGCGTGAAGACAAGGCCGCAAAGCAAGCCTAATAAGGGTGACAAGGCCAATCTCCGAGCAGAAGCAGATACAGCTGAGGCACGAGAACCTTACTGTAGCGGCATCTGCATTTTTGCAGATGGAATCACCTGCGATGGAGGCTCGCATCCAGCCAGCCACGGTCGTAAACCGTGTGCGCGGGGAAATTGGCGCGGGGTCTGTTAAAAAAACATTCACGCCATCTGGGGCTAAGCATGAACGCCACTTTGCGCTTGAACCCATGTAGTCTCGTGACCGGCTCCCACAACCAAAGGTCCGATCTCAGGTGGACGTGTGCCTTGTGCGTACTTGCAGTCTTGCAGTCTTGCTTGCACTCACAATTGCCATTCTTTGCCCTCAACCTGGTGTGGAGCTCGGCTTCGTACGCGAGTATTATTAATTCACGGTTAACGGGTGTACAAAGCAAGAGGGGACGCAGAATACATATAGATGCGCGATAATAGGTAGTTGAGATAGAGATACTGTAAGTTCATAAATATTAAGGGGGAAAGGAAGCATCAGGTCAGGCGAGACAAGGGCGGGGAATCATACCCATCCAGGATGGGTGGTATCCAGCGAGGCGTTCCGCGCGGGGGGTGAGCGCATCGACGAGCCCCTCGTGCCCGTACGCGGAGTGGGCGGCCCAAAGCCGAGCGCGCGAAGCTCGAGTTCGCGCGTCTCGCGCATGCGGCGCTCCTTCTCCGCGAGCTCCTTCACGCGCGCCTCGAACTTCTCGCTCGATATGCTGTTCGGCGCGTTTTCGAGCTCCGCCCTCACCCACGCGAGCGCTGCCGCACCTGCCCCCGTGCCTGCGGCCGTGCTGTCGCCACTGCTATTACTACTGCGTCGCCGGTGGTGCTGGGGAGGGTGGTGCTTCTCGAGCAGGTCGACTGCCGCCGGCGCGCGGTAGCGCTGCACCTCTCCGATGCGCTTGAGGAGGAGAGCACAGCGGCCGAAGTTGATTAGGGGTCGCTGGTCAACGATGACGATGGAGGGGTTGCCGTCGTAGAAGGTTTTCAGGCTGTGTAGGTGGACCGCTGATAAAAATGTGCGCATATGATGATGTTGAGACGAGGTAAGGGTGAGGGAAAGGAAAGGTACGACGCACCTAGCCACGGGATGACATAAGGGGATTTGATGTTGTTCAGGGCTTCACGATACGTTCGGTGATCGCCTCGTGGGTCAAGGAGATCTTCTAACTGGCGCAGGATTTGCTTGTCGCTCTTGGAAAGACTGCTCTCACGCGTGAGGATGAGCTGCGTCGATGATGCTCGAGTCGCTGATTGTAACGCGGCGACGATCGTGGACATGGACGAGAAGTTCTGCAACTTCCTGCACTCCTAAGGAGAAAAGGGGGTCAAACTCGGTCAAGTGAGAGGGAACAGTCGAGTTACCTCTGCAACCAGGACAAAATGCCGAAAGTAGCTCGCGCGCTTCTGCACGTCCTCGGGGCTAGTACGACGAGAAAAGTTCATCCAAGATTTTCTCAATTAAAAGAAGCAACTGGCTGACCCTAGAATTTTCTTCTTTATCCAGTTAACTAGGCGATTATTGACCTTGGTTGCAATCTCGATGTGCTTCGAGATGGCCCCGCGAAGGTGAGCTACGTAATCAGCTTGGGATATCTCGGCGTAGTGTTCCCCTTCAATCACTGTAAGTGAAAGAGCGATATCGGCAGCCTTGATCTGATTAGGAGACGGTGGCGGTCCTGGTCTATGTCCACCACTGGGTTGTAAAGGGGAAGCAGGAGGCGCAGCAACAACATCCATCTAGAGACCATCAATTTTATCAATCGACAATTCATACAAACCAGATGGACGGGACAAACATTCTTGCCGACGAGACCAGTAATCTCGCGAGCCACCTCTCTCATGGTGTCCGAGCCGCTGACGGTGCTCGCGAACGTCCCGATCGAGGGAAGTAATTCGCGGTCCATGTGTTCACCTTCTGTCGAGAGCCACACTCGCAAAAACAGCAGGATCCTTTTGTGGGAGCGCATCAGCAAACGCAAATATCCCACGGAGCGTGCAAGATGCACTCACGAGTATCGAATGGAAACCCTGTTGTGTGAAAAGCGGAACACGTCTCCCATCTCATCAAAGCGCCTTTTCAGAATCTTGAACAGATCCTCGCCTGTCGTGAAGAGTCTGTACGTGGCTACGAATACCCTCTGGAAATCGTTGTCCCTCGCACGATCATGTGTATCGGTGACCAGGCGATCCACCAAACCCTCCAATGTCCCAGCTTCTACAGCACCATCTGACGCTCGGCGGAGCACGGGTTGTGGGTCTCGAGCGGCGGCATCCAGCAAACCACCAGAGCTAGTTGCGGGGCCTCTATCAGAGCTGAGGCCTGATCCAGTAGATGTGGATCCACCTCTTGCGAGCCCGCGAACGCTGCCAGGGTTCGACGGGGAAGTAATGTACACTTGCTCCAAGAGGAGGGATACTTCATTAGAAGAAGACGAAAGCGACTTTTGTACGAATGGGGGAGGAAGAGACCTTTCTGACCAATCGGGCTGAAGAATCGATGGGGATAGGCTCCTCTGGGATTCAGGCGTGGTGGATAGATGTGATTGTGCGGTTTGTAAGCTTGACGATAGAGGGGATGGGTTTGGTGGAGAAGGTATTGGCTTCAATAGGACATGTGAGGGAGGAGAAGAACTCAAAGGCATATCCTTGAAAACGGGAGATTTGTGGAAAGAAGGAGTAGCAGGACTTGATAACCTTCGGGATTGCTCTGACAAAGGGCCGTCTCCACGAGTCGGGGAAATGGGAAGGTGCATTGGGGCGGATGGAGGTGTCAAGCCCGTGCTATGAGCTGGCCTTGACGAAGAGAGGAGAGACGGGCGGGTACCGCTCAGATGAAGTCCGCTAATCAAAGACGAAGATCTGGCCATCTGAGAGGCTTCCCGGGAATCAACATAATTAACTAGGTGAGAAAGAGCATACCACATACCCGAACGCGTAGGAAGCATGTATTGAATGGTCTCGCGTATTTCCGGCATCTTGGGTCGAGATTCAGGTTCACGTCGCCAGCATCGATTCATAAGGTCCCACATGGCATCGGTGAGTCCCTTGGTAATGGTGTCACCCTCAGGCCGAGTAGGTAGCGTTCCATCCCGGATGACCAGTGGAATAAATGCTTCGTTCGAAATAAGATTGAACGGCACGTTGTCTGTGAATATTTCTACGCAGAGCATCCCGAACGACCACACGTCGGTGTTTCTCGTCGTCGGAACATAGTTGCTTTGAGTCATGAGCTCAGGAGCAAGCCATCTGGTGCTCCCATACGTGAGGGCCTCAGTGGGCCCAGTGACTTCAACCTAGAGTCAATTGTCAGTGGATCTGTAGAAAAAAAAGTGAATTACTTATACCTCTTCAACACGGGCACAGCCAAAATCTGCGAGACATGCGTGACCAGTCTCTAGAAAGTAAAACATTCGTCTGTCGTCGTTCATGAGATACTCAAAAGTGGGCTGATGAGTAGAGCCAGTACCCACCCCTCGTAAATCCCCGTGGATGATTCCGCGTGAATGGAGATATTCGGTAGCTGGTAAACCATGAGCACGGCAACATGTATACAAAGGTGGCGGACGCGCCAGAAGCTATCTCGCTGAGGAGAAGGACTCGATGAGCATCCGGGTGGATTTTGAGGTACTGCATGATATTGCCGAATTCCATATAAGGACTGACCTAGATGAGAAAAAATGAGTTGTTCAACCATGGCGGGACGTCAAAGGCAAAGACATAGACATACTGAGTACACGAAATTACCAATATAAGCTATACCGAGCAATGGCAGCACATTCGGGTGCCGAAGGGTCCTCCATATTTCCACTTGTCTCCGAAAGCGCTGAATCACGATCGACAGTCAGCACTCTCTTGAGTGGTCGCGAAGGGCCTGATCTCACCTCCTGCGCAGCACGGGTCTGGTTCCGTGGATAGGCAAGCGCCACCTAGACAGAGCTTAATAAACACCGGGGAGTGTTATGCCCGCCGCACCTCCTGACCGGTCCATTCACCGGTGTAGATGTCTTGCGAACCCCCGGTCGCAATGGGGTGGTCGCTACGGGTGACGTTGCCGCTGACTGAATAGAAGCTGCGGTGAGCGCAGGGTCTCGGCATGGGAAGGGGCAATCACGGACGGTCGACCATTGGTGGTAGCCCCTCCACCCACCGACTCAACTCGGAGAAATTTTCTTGGAGCTCTCTCTCCTGCGTCTCTCCAAAGTCCGCCTCCCTCAGCTCCTGTATACGGCGATATGAGAAATCTGCGGATGTCGTAGCGATATCCATGAACGTGCCTGCTCTATGGCTTGCACAACGGAGTGCGCGTCTTCCGGAGGGGCGCTGGCCAGCGTTACTTTCAAGAGGTTGTTGTTGTGGAGGAACCTGGTTATCATCTCGATGAGTTCGTCATGATCACGCCTGCGGATCTCCTTCAAGTTCATTGCTCCGGGTGCTTGCGTACAGATGTAAGGATATCTACAAGCAATGTGAATGGGAGAGGAGAGCAGGGCGGAAGCATGCGACTAGAGAAAGGCGACGCACAGTTAAATCGCGCCGAGCATGCCTCCAGCTCGCGATAAGAGTCATCGAGTTCCGCTTTGATCTCTGTTTGCTTCACGAACGACTTCATTTTGCCAAGCTCTGCCCACTTGGCCACCCGTTTATGAATGTGAGTCAACACACTCAAAAGGCTACCGCATAAGCCTGTGATTTACAGCTCCTGCCAGAATACAACTCACCGTTCCACCTCATCTACTGCTTGCTGAGCACGCGTGCCCTCGAGTCCTGGTGAGTGGTCCTGTAGAGCAGAGACGAGCTCTAGGCATCTTCGACTGAGATCACCGCACTGGGACTGTGCCAACGATTGAGCAAAGAATGTTACACTGATAACTTGGCTAACTGACCCGATATATCTTGACGTTCTTCGCAGCTCGGATAAGCGAGGCCGCTAGTAATGTGTCAACAAAAATACACAAGGGTCGTTCCATGACAAACGAACCAATCAGAACACCACTTCCGCCTATTTCATTTAGCCCAGTCCGCAGGGACGATATCTTGCGGGCTCATACGATGGAGGAGGACAGATAAGGAGGAGGGATGAATAAGCGCCGCAAAAGGGCCCAAGATATGTATGCCCAATACTCCGGGGACCCAGTAAGGGCTCACCCAGTTACAGTATGTGCGGAGGCTCGTTGTTGGTACCCGATCACGATCCGATCTGACTGCGGCATAGCGACGACGTTCCAACAATCCTTGGTAATTTCTCCGAGTTGCCCGGCCGGTCAATATCAATCCTCAGGCAGTGTCAACATCATTACAATATATGATCTACAATCTATAATCATCGCCTCAATTAGAACAATAAATAAATACTAGGACAAAGTCAATAACCTAACAGGAGCGCAGTGCTGAGGACAAAGGGTGAGAAGCGGTATTACAGTAAGTGGAGTCCCTACTATCACTACTATCGTTCAAATAAAGACAAGGATAAAAGTCCATAGATAAGTGAGAGATTACATGACTTATTTCCGCCGTGGTGGCGACCAAGGGATCCCTAGTGACCGCATCCTCGCCCGGTGTTCGAGCATCCTGCGCTCATCTAGAGCAAGTTGGGCGCTGAGGACGTCCGTCGAGGTGTGCGAGGCGTCGCCAGTAGTGATTGACTTGAGACTATACTCGATATATGCCAATACGTCCTGACGCGTCGCGTGTTCGATGTGAGGGGGAGTGAACTGAACGATCGACTCGACCTGCTCTGCTAGCTCGCTGAGCAGTTTGAAGTCAATCAAGGCATGACCGTCTACTTCCATGATAGGATTGGATTGGACGAAAGTTGAGTTGAGGGTGGCCAGATGGAAGTCTATGGAATGGTGTGAGATAGTGGTGATAAAGTAAGGTCCGATCGTACTTAGCCAGGGGATGAGCTCCTTCGTCGCCGTGTTACGTATCACATTTCGATACGAGCCGTCCGTTGGTGTAAGCTCTTTAGTTAACCCGTGTAAAATCTGTTTGGTAGCCCTGCTTTCGCACGTAAGGGTCAGGCCCGTGATAGTTGGTGACAAAAGGGCTGTCACAATCGCCGATGTCGAAGAAAAATTATTCAGTTTACGGCATGCCTGATGACGATAGTCAGTTCTTATCCATACCAAGGACAAAAATTCCAACCTGCGCCGTGGAAACCCAAAACTCATACTTCTTCATTCGCTCGTCTACGAAATCGAGCCTGTCGCGAGCAGTGAGTTGACAGCGTCGGACTCGAGTAACAGGCGGCGTTCTCACCCCAACACGGTTGTCTGAACCCAGATCTCGATCAAATCATGGACGGTGTTGAATACGTCTATGCGCCGCGTATTGGGCCGCTGACGGACGAAATTCACGTAGTCCCAATAAGTGATTCTCTCAAATCGACTGCCCTCGATTACGGTGAGAGCATTTGCCACATCAGATGGTGTGACCCCCGGGGGGTGTGGAACGGGTTCACTTCGTAAGCGAGGACAATTTTCTGGATTGCGGAGGCGGACCTAAAAAAAACCCCTGAATTAGCAATCTCAGTCAAGCATGCTCACACTGTCTAACCCACATGGTCTGGGTCATCGACCAAGTCCACAACTTCTCTAGCCTTTTCTTCCATTGTCTGGGAACCAGAGACGGAACGAGCGAATTCTCTGATCTTCGATGAACAAGTGAGTTCTGGATCCTCGAACCCTTTCTTGAGCCAGCTCTCAACGAAAACCAAGATGCTGGGAGACGGGTCAATGGAAATTGTCATGGAACCGGTCAATTAACACACTTACGCGTATCGCACACGTATCGCGGTGGGGTCGAGGGGCGCCGACTCAAAGCGCCGTTTAAGAATATTGAAAAGCTGCTCGCTGCTCGCGAACAGTTGGTAAATCGTCAAAAAAGTGGCTTTAAAGCGTTCGTCCCCGGACGGGTCCGCGGAATCAGCTATAACTCGGGAGAGGAGACCTTCGAGATTTCCAGTTGACACGGACCCATCTATCGCAGGTCGGAGCAAGCTCTCGGAATCGCACGCCGCCTCCTCTAGCAAAGCTAGGACTTGATTGCTCACAGGGACCCAATGACGGATTGGGGTTAAGATGGGTAGGCTGGTCGCTGAGCGAGAAGGAGAAGGCACCGCGTTGGAAGTTTCCGTTGGGTTTGTTCGGGATCTAATCAAAGGCTTGGACGAGTTTTCAGGGACGGTGACTGGGTCACCTGTCTCAGAAATGGATGTTCGGGACCTCTTTGGGAAGGGTAACCACCGAGAAGGTTTCCTTGCGGGGCGTGGGGCTGATTCACCAGTACTCGTCGAGCCCCGCGATGATGTTGAATCCACACTCGTGTGGCGTTGTAAGCCAGGTGCTAGGAAGTTGTGAAGGGACGGGTTTGGAGCACTGGAGGGTCGCGACGATGGCTTAGACGTTCCAGAAGGCAGTGGTGAAAGTGTTGATGATTGTGCGGGTGCGGACAAGGGTGTCGGTATATTAGGATTGTGAGGGTCATGATCGTCCTCCCGGAGAGTTGGTAGTCGCGCAGACGCCGGAGATGAGGTACTGTTAACTCTGTTGGACCACCCGGCTGCTTCTTTCTCAGCCAGTCGGCTCGGTGGAAGTGGGGGCGTCATCGTACTAGGCTCAGAAGTAAGCTGCAGGCCCCTATTGATGGGCGGGGGTGTCAGTGGACCCGGGATAGATGAGCTCTCAGACGAGCTACGGCTTCTCTCGTATGATGAACTATCGGCCGTCGGAGGAATGAGAGTCAGTCGCAGAGATGTCGGTGATGAGGTATTGCTGCCTCTCTTGGACCTCCCGTTCACTTCAGTGTCAGCCAGACGACTCAGAAGAGGTAGGGGCGTCGTGGTGCTGGGCTCCGGAGTGGGCTGCAGGCCTCTAGTGGTGGGCGGGGGTGTCAATGGAGCTGGTATAGATGATGTCTCAGACGAGCTCCGGCTTGTCTCGCGTGGTGAACTACCATCGATCAAAGGAGGAACGAGAGTTGGCTGGTTTTGAGCCGGGGGGAGAGTTGGATAGCGGGCTATGACATTAGGACGAAGTTCAGCACTCATCGAAGTATCATCAGGATCCACTCACCAATACGAGGAAGTAGGTTGCGCATAGCTAGCTGGATTTTGTCCATGTCAGGTCGCACCTCGGGATTGACTTCCCAACAGGATTGCATGAGTTCCCACATCTTTGGACTGAGACCAACTGCTGCAGACCCTGGATCCTCGGGTGGTTTGCCTTGACTCAACAGAACAGGGACATAAAGATCCGAGTATGGGCTGTACGGGTCTGCATCTGTGAAAACCTCGAGGGAGAGGAGACCAAAGGACCACACGTCTGCTTTGAAAGTCGGTGAAGTGACACTCGCAGACGTTATCCTTTCAGGGGCAAGCCAACGAGCGCGTGACATATCGGAGGTTGGCTAAAAGGGATTATGGTCAGCTTCAATGATAGGACCAATGATAGGACCAATACATCAGAAGTACGACATACGTTCACGAATTCAGACAAATTAAAGCCGCAAATAAACGCCTTTCCATCGCCGCTGATCAAAACATTTTTCTGGAGAAGGGGCGTGTGAGAGAACAGAACGACTCATATGACAACGGCTTACTCCGCATAAATCACCGTGAACAATCCCGTTCTCGTGGAGGAATTCCATGCCTAGCGTTGTCAACACAAGCCACAGACACAGAGCCAGACACAGTGCGTACCCGAAGCAACTTCGCTGAGTAGTCGCATGCGGTCGGCGTCCGGATTACCTCGAACGTAGTCTCGGATATTACCATTTTCCATCCATGGGCTGACCTGAAATCACGAACGGTTCAGAAGATTGTCTCTACGATGTCACTTGACACACCGAATAGATAATATCCTCGATTTTGACGTGACCAAAGAAGCCGAGAACGTTCCGATGGTGAAGACCACGCCATGATTCGACCTTTTCCTTGAAGCGCTGCGTAAAAATGTCTAAGTAAAGTAATGTCACAGAGTAATTGAACTTGCTATTTGAGAAGTTGGGGACTGGTCCCTAGGGCGACCGAGAGCAGCCTGATGTAATTTAGTGTTGGTCCAATACCAAAGAGAGAACATTACGCACTAGAGCACCATCGTTGGTCCATTCGCCCATATAGAAGTCCAAGAAACGTCCCTCAATGACCGTATGACCACTGTCTACAGAAACCTTGCCAGAGACTATGGTTTACGCGGTGGATCAGTATTGATGATTAAACGACAAGGGCTCTGAATGCTTACGATCTGCTGATCTAAGACGTGGGGGAACTACGACATGGCTAGCGCCCCCGCGTGCCTCGGCTATTACAGCTTGCTGTGATGAACCCTGGCATACGTTGGAATCACCCATATAAGAATGTTGCGTAGGACTCACCTGAATTACTTGCGGGGGGAGTAAAGTAAGTGGTTCAGTGACCACGGTACGTCCAGACTGCCGTACTTCTTCGAGGAAGTCGGCAAGCAGGTCGCACAGTCGCCTGTGATCACGTTGTCGGGCCTCCTCCCGCACTCGGTTCTCACTGTTGTCCACCAGACATAGTGCAATCTAGGTGTATAAAACATAACGCTTTCATGAAGGAATGAATAAATAAAAGGGCGCACCTCAAACCGGTTCGAGCAAGCGGAGAGCTCACGATAACACTCGTCGATACCGAGTTGAATTTCATTCTGCTTGACAAAAGCCGTTGTATCGCCATATCCCGGCCCACACCACCACTCGATTCAGAATACGCTCTATTGCTCTGGGAGAAATTATATGCACGTGGTATTTAAGAAGGCAAGAGGAGGGAACGCTCTCACCTCACGATTTCGTCAGCTTCTCCACTGGCAGAAGTACCGACCAGTCGCGGTGAGTGCTCCCCGACCGTGGAGAGCAGGCCATCACAATGACGGGCAAGATTACCTAGCCTTGTCTAATACGGTTTAAACGTTTAAACGTCTCGAAGTGAAGCATGTTATGGGCTGGGTGATCACCTTATGGGTCTTCACTGCCTTAGCAGCATCGTATAGCCTGACGACTGAATAAGATGGTATCAGTCCGTGGATGTATCGTAGGGGAAGAGATGGCGCACTTAGAGATGATCCCTCAGGAATTGCGGCGGAGGGATCGATGTTTCCGGGCATGCAAATGGAAGGGAATAGAAGGGGACGAGGTCAACTGGAGAGGGCGATGGCGTGGCAGTGTCGAGGAGTCGAACGAAGGCTGGCATTGTGTCCCAATTACGACAGGCGCGAGAAAAACCCATCAACGGCCCTGCTTAATCTGACTTGCTTTAGAGCTTCTTCGCGTAAGTTAACGCAATTGTGACTGTTGCCGACATCAGCATCATATTCTTCGAAGCAACAGCCCTGCCCGTTCGACTCGCTGGCACTGTCATGTTGCGTTTGCCTCGAGGGGGTCCAAGACATCGCCTACGTTCATTTATTCATACCCAAAGAGCCACGCCCTCCTCTGCTTATCTTGACCCTACCCGGAGCTCGGACGCATCAACTTCTTCCACCCCTGACGATCTCTCGTCCTCTCAGCGAAGGGTCCTTGAGGTCGCGCTGAGAGTTGACCAGGCTGGTGAAGTTGCTGCCAATTATATCTATGCGGGTCAATTCGCTGTGCTCCGACGTGATCCTGCAGCGGGGGCACTGATACAGGCAAGCTCATGCGGACAATCTTTCACCCTTGCCACTACATAACTGTCTAGGATATGTGGAACCAAGAGAAGAAACACCTCATTGTCATGAACAAGCTACAGGCACAGCATCAAGTACGGCCAACAGCATTGTGGGAGGTAGCAAAGGTAGCAGGTTTTGGGCTAGGTGCCGTCACAGCACTCATGGGGAAGGAGGCGGCGATGGCATGCACTGAGGCAGTTGAGACGGTTATCGGTGAACACTACGACGAGTAAGCTATTTTATAGCCATTCATCTACCGAAAACCGATTCCTTCTACGATTCAGCCAGCTGCGAGACCTGCAGGGGTCGACTCATCCTAGTCTCGTGCTTCTCAGAGACGTTATTCGTGAGTTCCGAGATGATGAGCTGGAGCACCTCGACACTGCTGTCGAACATAATTCGCAAAGAGCACCGGCACACGCGTTTCTCAGTTCAGTAGTGGGATTGGGATGCAAGGTTGCTATTGAGCTTTGTAAACGAGTATGAATATGTAGAAGTTTAGATCTATTCTTCTGTGGAGCTGACAGTCTGAGAGGGACGAGAATGCAACTGATTCTCCCTTTAGTTTCCCATTCCATTTCCACTTCAGCTGTAGAAAATCATCGGTTATTATGCTCGACGTAAGCGGGGGACAGACGCACGTCTTGTTGAGCAGAGAAGTACAGCAACGCGCTCGGAACAAGAACCAGGCCAGTCAACGAAATCCACGACGCTCTGGAGGTAAATCTAAAGTGCTTGTACACGTCCTCGCGCTAGAAGTGAATTGTGTCAAGGCGGTTTTGCCGTTCTGGTACTGTCGACTCACCATGCGGTTCCATCGGTCCACGGCAGGATCATTCTACAAGAATATGAGATGAGCAACGAACAAATGGTCGTAACTCACATTGACATAACCTGTAATTTTCAATGAATTTATTGTAACACTGCGACAACGACGATGACATACCGTGTCCGGCCATTTCGAGGGGTTGGAGGGGAGGAGGACAAGTGGGTTTGTTGATCTTTATTTGTTCGGGTCCTTCGCTCCTCAAATTTGCCTCAAACGTCGACTCTTGTGCCATCCTCATTCTCTCTTCCTCAATGGCTTACAACCGCGAATGGGATATGGGAAAGGAGTCCTGGAATGACGGTAGCTCATGGGGTGCTGGTCCTGGCAAAGGCAGAGACGACGACTATGGAGAGGGGAAGAAGAGGAAGTTCAATAATGCCGTATGCAGTCATGACTTTCACCCGCCTTTGCCAACTTATCATCTCTTCGTTTAGGCCTGGGACGATGGCGGTTATGACTCGCATCACAGTTATCAGGATTATGGGGTCGGTGGAGGCGGTTTTCATGGCCACAAGAAGCGCCTCGTCGCCAGTGACCCCAGCCCACATGTCATTTTTCTTGGGCTTGACGTAGGTTTTACCGAATCGGACGTTCGTGGCCCTATTCATCCTCGTCTTCTTGAGCGCTGACCTACCCGACCACAGCTCCATACCTATCTATCTAGTCAAGGTTGCACAATAGAAACGGTCACAATAATCCGAGACAGATCAACAGGCACTTGCCCGTCACTTGCATCTTTTTCTGGACATATCCGTTAACGATTCCCTTTTTTTCCCTTTCACCTTTGTCGCACTCTCTCGTCATCACAGGGCAGTCCAAGGGCTTCGGTTTTGCCCAATTCGCTTCTGTCGAGGCGGCGCGAGCATTCGTGGATCCGCAGTTTCCATTCATCCAAGTCCCTCCGCCAGCTTCGCATGGTGCGTCCGCTACTGCTGCCTTCTATAAGGCCCTCAAAACTGGCGGGCAACACACCGGGCGCCGTGTCAAAATCGATTATTCCCAAAGCGCGAATCCGAATGCTGGTGGTCGATCTGGTCGTATGGCCAATGCGAATGACGGTACACGTGACATCGGCAACTCCCCAGCCGCCGTACTCCTCTTCCGTGGGCTGGATCCCTTGTCAGGACCTCAAGCGATCGAACTCGCGATGAAAACGTCCTCGGGCCCACATAAAGAAGGGGCCAAGGGTATGAAGGGCATTATCCTCATCAAAGACAAAACAACGCTGGCTAGCTGGGGCTTTGCCTTTGTCGAGTTTGTTGACGTCCAGGTAACAGTCCTGTTTAACGATGCTTCTTGACGCACTAATCCTTCTCCCCGCAGGCTGCATCTGCTGTGTTGGCCGCGACCATGTCGCCCCAAATTCATCCCAATGGCTTTCGCATCTCTGACCGCCCGGTTGCTACGTCGTTTGCCCATCCGTACTCTTTCCAACCCATCTCTGACCCAATTCTGAGAGACGAAGCTTGCCTACCTTCATCCATGACCCTGGGGGGCGTGGAAGATCAATGGGTCAAATATTGGGACGAGGGTGCCACTATCGCGAAGTTGGAGTACGAGGTCGAAATTCCGACGCAACAGCCCGCTCCTACGAAGGAGAAGGAGAAGAAGAAGAAAAAAGGTCTCGTCCGTTTATCTCGTGATCTGTTACATGCTTCTGATATTTGGTCTTACAGTTGCGGAAGCTGTATCTGCCGTACCTGCAGAGGCATCTGCGTTGCCTGTGTCCGACAAGCCCGTCACACTAAGCTTCAAGGGTGGTAGTAAACCGGCGAATTCAGCGAGTCAGTGACTTCGACGTTTGCTCGGTTCTCTATCCAAACACTTTGCAGGTACCCCAGCCTCCGGTGTTGCAGCCGCCTCTACACTCGGATTCTCTATGACGGATGAAGGGGATCCCGATGTTGATGAGGGAGACAGGGCCGCCTCTAATGAAGATCCCAAGGGTTTGTCTCATCCGAGATATGAAGAGCGTTCTTCTGGACATGTATATTGATGGTTCGTGCGCAGTTGCTGCGGCCAAGAAAGTGGCTCCCTTGATTGCCAGCAAAAAGGTGAGTTCGAGCGCTCCGTGGTGTACTCTTATCTGAGTTGCGCTCTAGACGGCGAATAATATCTCAAAGTGGAACCAAGTACAAGAAGTGCTGAGTACAGGTCATTCGACACCAAGCAATCTCGAAGTAGGTGGCGCCTTGGCAATTTTACAAATGATGATCCGAACATTTGACTCAGGCCGCCGTACCCGCGAAGGTTGCAACATCAGAAACGAAGCCAGCGCCCGCTCCTGTTGCTCTTCCCGAAGAAACTGAATTCGAGTTCTCTGATGTAGTCAAGATTGCTTGCCTCTTGTGCGCGCGGCAGTTCAAAACACTCGACCAACTCAAGAAGCACAACAAAGAGTCCGACCTACACAAGGTTTCTTTCTATTTTTGAGCTCGTGTGCACCACCATACTAAAAACATAACAGCGAAACTTCAAAGACTCAAATCTGCGAGAGACAGCGCGTGGAAAGGTGAAAGCCGCTCAGGCAGCCGCCGAATCGAACAGCGCCCGGGATTCCGCCCCCAAGTATCGCGACCGAGCCTCGGAACGACGGATCATGCACAATCAACCGGACGTTCCATTGCCCGAGGGCGTAGAGGACAAACGCAAGCAGAGGCGCACCGCAGAAGGTCCAACACGGCCGCCCACGCCACCACCACCTCCCGTGAACCCAGGACAGGACGAAAGTAACGTAGGGAACAAACTGTTGAGAATGATGGGTTGGAAGGAAGGGACTGGTCTGGGCGTTGATAGCGACGGCAGAGTCGACCCCGTGTGAGTGCCAAGGCAGATGATGATCTCTCCGCCTGCTTGATCCTGAAACCCGGATTTTTTTTGCAGGCAGACGGCGATATATGCTACTGGCGTCGGCCTGGGCGCCACCAAGGGCAAGGAGGTTGGGAAGTATCAGGAAGGCTACACTGGTTATGTCAATATGGTGAAGGACTCTGTGAGTCGTGTTTACGTCTCTTCCCTGGTAGACTGGCTGACGTTTACACTGCAGGCACGAGAGCGATACGAGAGTTGAGGATCTTGAGGACGTTGAGGCCGTTATGTCGTCATGTCGTCGAGGATGGCGCTGTTGCTTTGTCACTTGCATACTGTTAATATAGCTTACTAGTTCACCATCTTACTGGCTTGAGAGATGGAATTGTGCCAGACTTTGTCCCACTGGCACCGTCAAGCGTCAATGTGTATCATTCTGCACCCTGAGTCTTGACTGGACCCCGTGCCTCCGAAGTTTTGTTCTGTTCTGTTCTGCAGGACGATCAGACGCTCAGGTGGTCGTCCGACGTTTTGAACACCACCGATTCAAATTCAGGGACAATGTCGCTTTGCAAGCACGTTATCGCAGATCGCAGTGAATTAAAAATGGTATCGTCAATGTCCTCGACTAATAGCTAGCTAGTTTGCCAGTGTTTGTCACTCATACCAGAACAAACGCACATCAAGTCCAGACACGTCGTTCACACCCTAACTAACGAAGGATATAATTAGAGAGCCTCCTCATCAAGATCACAGGCACATGTACGAAGCGAAGAGCACGCAGAGCGCGGCTGGGACCGCGAAGACCGAGTGTCCACCCCGAATTGCAATGGCGGCGTTGGAGGACGAGCTCGAGCCAGAGGGGCTCGCGCCACTGGACGTGGACGAGGTTCCCGAAGAGGCGGGCTTGAGCGTCGAGCTGATCACTGGGGAGGTCGGCGACAGAGTGGCGGTCGCTGTGCCCTGCTCAACGTCAAAGTACATACCCTAAAAAGGACAAGCGTTAAACAAAATAAAAAATGACACAATTAGGGCCGCAACGCACCGCAACGGGTGCACCAAGGTGGCTAGTCTAAAAATATCGGAGAGCGCGCTCATAAACACACGCACTGGAGAGCTAGAAATAAAGTGGACACACCGAAATGTAATCTGTAAGGTGGAAGACGGAGACGCCGACGTTGGGCTGGGTCAGGTTCGCCGGAGGCGAGAACGTCGAGGGTTGCGGGAGCAGCAAGATCACATAGCTATAACGTAGCGAATAAGCAGAGAAGCCCTGCGGAAGAAGGGGGGGGAGGGGGCAAGAGCGGCACGCACCGATGTGGCCCGCTGCCCTCTGGCGGGGCCGGTCCAGCGTAGTCTGTGACCGCCACGCCGTCCGCGGTGCTCACGTTCAGCGAGGAATTAGTGCCTGTGCAGCAAGCAGATGGTCGTTAGAGGAGCACGGTGTCAGTGTGTGGGGAGGGAACATGTACGTACCAGTCAGGGTGACGCCGTTAACGAGCCAGTGGCGCGTCTGCCCGACAGACTCGTCCGTGCCGACAACGTCGGCGTCGGCCATTAGGAGCGTATAGTTGCCCTGAAGCGACACGGTGCTGTTTGCAGGAACGATGGTGATTTCTGGGGTCGGAGCAGCCTCTGCGAAATATCGTCCGTCAATGAACCACGGTTAAGAAAAAACAAAAAAGGTGAAAACGCGCACGGTCTTTTGTAAGGTTCTGACCAGGAGAAATGGCGCCAAGGCCAGAAAAGGTGACGGTCATGAGGGCAGTGGGGTCGAAAGACGTGAGAAGGGACGGAACGAGGCCAGCACCGGTAAAGTGGGCCTCAATGGCAGCGATGCCAATAGCATTGTCGTTGCTGGACTGGGCGTTAACGAGGGAGCCCAGAGAGAAAAGAGCGAGGCTGGTGGAAAGAATAAACATGACGGGACAGAACCAAGGGATGTTGTTGCCAAGCGCGCAACGCCGGGTTGGTATTTCAAGGGTCACAGGGTTGTTACAAAGAAAAAATATAGATAAGGTAGTCGGTACAAGAGTAAGGTATACGGGCGTGCAAAGGCGTCTACGAGATACATTCAGTAGAAATTAGTCCTCTCTTCCAGTGTCCGAGCCATCGTCCTGAAAACGTTCCCAGGCCAGCAATCCCTGGGCTGCCCACAGGACTACCCAGAAGGCTGCCTGCGGCCTCGAGTTCTGCAGCCAGCGCCGCAGCCATGGTGCCTGCCCGTAATCGACGCCGCCTGGGTGCCGACGCTGTCGTGGGCGAAACAGGCCCCAAAGACTCCGACACGAATCCATTCGTCTTGAGCTGTTCCAGCATGCCGCGCGCAATGTCCGCTGCGGTACTCCCTCCCAACACCGAAACGGGGGGTGATGATGCTCCCTTGTCCGAAGGTGGCAACGCCGGTTCTCTCGTGCTGACGGCACTGGGACGCGCGCGGCGGGCGCGGCGTCCGATATTGTCGCCGTTTCGCAGCTTCTCCAGCAGGTTGTCGAGAGCGGCGGTCTCCTCGGCTTCTTGTGCGAGAGTGTCCTCCGTCACTCTCTTCCGATTTGACCTCGCGTCCTCGGCGGCTCGCTTCCTCCTCTCCATCGCGAGCCTCTCCTCGGCGACCGTTCTGTTCTCGATCTGGCATTTCTGTTTCCCCCGCCCCACCGTCAGAAATCCTGACAAGTACGAGTCGTGAAATCAACGTACTCGGTAGGACGTTATGAAGGTCTTGAAGACCCCATAGAACTCCGAAGACGACATGTTCTTGTCGTCCTCCCCAAAGTATCTGACCACATCCGTGAACAACGTGTCCGCTGCGTTGACATCGTCGGTAAGGTCTTCCACCTGCCGAGTCGCCTTTCCCAAGAAGCCCCACATCTGCTTGGAGTACCGGTCGTTTTGCTCGACTTCAGAGAAATGCTCGTTGAGTTCTTGGCGAATCGACCTGAGCCCTTCCCTGAGCTCTGTGAGGCCTTTCCGGACGTCCTGGAGATTGACTGAAAGAAGTCAACCAACCGGCTCTATTGTGTGCAACGAAGGAACATGCCTCGGTATGCCTCTGCGGGCGCACTAAGCTCGTCGAGGAACACCTCCATACTGAGGAAATGCTTTGCTACTGTGCGCTCGAGGAAATGCAAAAGTGTGGTGTTGTTTACTGACTTGGTATCAACAAGCTGGGAAAGCCAGTAGTCAGACACCAGGGTTCTGAGAGAACGGTTGGGCGCAACTTACTTTGTTGATACTGCTAACCCTGAATCCGAAGGCTCCGCCTTTAATGCCGGTTCCATTCATATAGTTCCCGATCAGTAGAATAAGCTACGGGCACGCCGAACGATCGGTTAGTGTGCAGAATACATGGAAAGCGAGGTGCTCACGTTTAATAACTCCTTGAAGCAGCTAGCACTCATGAGACTCTTTCCAGCTTCCGACAACTTTCGGGCACTCTATAATTGCAGGTTCAGGAAGAGTTCAAGTAACGGGCGAAAAGACGCACATCGTCAAGCAGCGCCCACTGTTCGTCGAACGAAATCCGGTAGAGCATACCATTAATACGTGGAACCAGTCGTTCTATCTGTATTAGCTTAACCATGAGGCGGTCCGCAGGATGTAGGCCCGCCAGCTCCTCCGGCTCTGCGTTCCGGTAGATGTTCAACTTGCCGACCTGTGAGACGAGTTGTATCAGCGAATTAATTCACGAAGCACGCGGCATAGAATCTGTATTCACCTGTTCTGGAGTAGGAACCACGCGCTTGAGCTCGCTGAGGAAGACTTGGGTGCAAACTACGGGGTCAAATTCTTTGATTCCCTGGGCGATTTCCTCAGGGGCGAGCCTCTTGACGCGTTGGACGAGGATTTCTTAGGAGGTGTCAGGAAGGATAAAACACTCGGCGTAGAAAGGGGACTGACCGACTCGTTTCTTGGTTTGGGGGTCGAGAACGCTCTTCAATTCTGCACGTTTCTGCCGTGCTAGCGGTAGCAAAAGGTAATTAGCGGGAATACGTTGGCAACTTTCAGAGACGGTAGTAGCACACCTAAAAGATTAATCACGAGTTGTTTAGCCTTGAAGTCTTCCTCCATTTCCATCCAGATGCCATCGTTGGATAACTTCGCAATCATTTCCTTTTCTTTGGAGGGCTCTTCCTCCTTCCACAAAGTGCTGGAGACTTGCTGGTGAGGTAATTTATCCCATTGCAATTGTTTCATTTTCGTGTTCGGCGTAATCGGCATATCTTTGCGTGCGGCTGACATGGCATTCATGTTGGCTCCCAAAAGGAACGAGGAGCGCGCGGAGCCTGGGTTGGAGCCCAAATATAATTCTTGACCCATGCCAGGCGGGGGTGGAGGTGGCGGTGGACCTGAAGCTGCAGTAGGTATTAAACCCAACCTCGGAGGTGGTGGCGGTGGAGGGGGCGGTGGAGGTGGCATGAACCCAGACATCCCTGGCGGCGGAGGTGGTGGTGGTGGTGGCGGTGGTGGCGGCGGCGGCGGTGGGGGAGGGGGTGGAGGCGCAGCGGTACTATCATCGGGCGGTGGGGTCAAGCCTTGGGTACCGTCTGGCGACGTCTGACCACGCTTAGAAGCGAGGTGTTTGCTCAGCTGTTCTGCGAGGGAACCAGCGCCAGACGGGCGAGTTCCGTCCATAGAGGAAGTGGCGGACTCCTCTGTAAGGGTGGTTCCGCTGAGGATTGAACGGTCGCGGTCGCTTTCCTGGTCCGGATCATCAGAGGATCGCCTGGAGTCGGTAAGTAAGGCGGATTTCTTCGCCTTTCGCGAGAAAGAGCCTTCGTCGGCTAGTCGGCCATCTTTAGGTCGCGGGGACTTGTTGAGGCTTCTTGGACTTGCGGCATTGCCGTCCTTCGGAGCGTACTACACATATATCAAGATCAAGATCAAGATCGCCCACGACCCGGAGTTTTATCAGTACGTACCATCCTCACACCGGCAGCCAATTGCTGTTGAATCTGCTCCTTCACATCCGCCTCATCGGCGTCCATGAACTGTGATGTTCGCCCATTTGGCGCTTCATGTTCCGACTGGTGGCCCTTCGAGCGGGTTTGTCGCTTGAGCCTCGACTTGCCAGGCGTAGCGTCTGGATCATCAGATTCACTGTCGTCATCGCCATGGCCGCCCTTGCTCTTCTTCCTCTTCGTAGGATCCTTCTCGCGGCCTTCGAGAATATGAATCGTCTTGGTCCTTTGCATATGTTTCTCCAACGTCGCCATGAGCGATTTGCGGTCCATGGTGCCACCGTTATCCAGGATTCTGCTCACACCGTCGGTGCCGAGTTCCTTGAGCATCCGGAACAGCTCCATGATCTGAGCTTCGAGTTGTGTGATTTGTTCCTCGTAGTTCGACTTCTGCGTCTCCAGCTGCGTCTGTAATCGGGCAGTCGTCTCGCGTGAAATCTGAAGCTTCTCCTCCAGACTTGCGATCTTACCCTTGAGCACACCCACAAGACCGTCGCCGCCGCTCATCACCTCGCTTTCGAGAGCCTCCTTTTCCAATTCAAGACGACGAAGATCTGCGCGCATCTTAGCCGCCTCTGCCTCCACGACCCGATGCTGATCGGCATCGTTGAACTGAGAAATGATGCTCTCTACTGACTTCCCGAGGTGTTGTTCGGCGCCAGAGAGCTTATGATCCATGACGACATCCGTGACCAGGGAATCTAATAGCTGATAGTACTGCACCATTCCGGGGCCGTCCTCCCGTATGATCAAGAGGTGCTGGAGAATGGAGAGGAGATGATCATGCGCCCTCGAATTATCTGTCCGGGATTTGAGTGCGGCATAAACGTCGCCTATGTCAGTCATGTCTTTGAGAACCTCCTGGTCTAGACGTTCGCGTAGTTCCTTCTCGTCATTGTCAATCGTTTCTTGGAGTGCATTCAACTGCGTGTTCAGCTGCTCAAAGTTGAAGCCGCGACAGAGCTCTACTATTCGACGCAACCCAGCAGTAGCCATTTGACTGTGATGGTGAATACGAAGGTCCAGGTCGTCCGTATTTTCGAGGATGCCATTGATAAGGAGGAGGTTGCTTAACTGGGATTCGACTCAGTGAAAACAGCGAAGACTTATTGAACCGGATACACACGTACCGCGTACTCATTGATGTTGCTTTCAGTGGCGGCGTTTCTTCGAACCTCCTCACTTGCGCCCACTAGACTCCCCATTTTTCCCCGTCCAGAAATGGACTTTTCGAAATTCGCGAACCAGTACCCATAGGGAGAGTTTCCTGCATTGTTGGTGATGCTCACGGTTTCCAGAGCCCCAGTGACGAGATTCAGTGCCTCGATGCTCCGGTATGCCAAGAAAGTCAAGAGTTCAACCACAAGCTTTCTAACAGCCAAGCGTGGAGAGTTCAGCGAGGACTGCAATTTGTGTAACAAGGAGGTTGTGACCGAGGGCCTCGTTCGTGGCGTGCTGGGGTACGTAGGTTAAGACGTTGCTTTGTGCGCTTGTGTTGGCATACCTGAGAATTAAGAATTTGCTTTATGCAACGGATAACCTCATATTCCAGCTGGTGGTCGGCTTCCGTCCTAGGAGACCGTTATAAAAGCGTAAAGAGACAATGGACCAGCTGGGCTGACCTTTGCATTCCCTTTCCACTGATGCGCGAGAGCGTTAGAGCAAGTACCCTGGTACCCTGCATCGCAACGAACTGTCGAAACCACCTGTAGCGGACGAAGGCAAACGCTTCATTAGACGTGCCCAGGGAGGATAAATTGAGAACGCACCAAACCTCATGGCCCCTCAACGAGACCAGAAGACCAGAAGCGCCCTTTGGCGTTATTGAGTTCTCTAGAAACTTGCTGAGATACCACTCCGGAGACCCTTCCTCGAAACCGCCTGGCCGGCTCTGTTCTGGGACCTTCTTTGCCTTCTTTTCGTCTCTCCAGCGTATTCGCTCGTCACTTTCTACCATGTTCCATTTTTGGTCGATAGAGAGAGGCGGCAACTTTCCTAGGTCACGGGTCCTTACGATGTTCTCGAATAAAGCCTCGATCTCCGCATCGTTGTCTGGCCGGGGGAAGTTGAAATCGTCCATAGTTCCATGCCTGTGGAAATGTGGGAAGTGGTGGTGGCTGTGAGAAGAGTGCGATTCGGACTGGAATGTGTAGCGCGAAGAGCGATTGTCAGAACGGGTAGACGAGGAGGACATGGGACGCAAGGTCACGGAGGCGGCGGAGGAAGTGGGTGGGGATAATGGCGTAGGGGGGATGGGAGGGAGGGACTGAATGGAGTCGTGAATCGAAGGACTTCGCCTACCCGAAGAGCTTCCGCTCTGCCGAAGCTTACGGGGCGTCGAAGGGGTGGGCGGGACGGAAACGAAATCGGGGGATTCGCTATGACGAACGGAAGATTCGTCGGTTACGAGAGATGAACTCGGTGAACCGGAACGCGGGAGGGGCGCGCTAGCTGCAGCGTATGCACGCTCTCGTTCCACCCTGGTGCGTTGCAATGTACGAAGGTTGAGGTCAGTACCATTGGTAGTAAGCGTGGGGTTCGTGGTTGGTGCAGAGATATTGGAGGCCGCCGCTGGACGGGCAACTGCGACTGGAGGGCCTGGGAGGACTCTGTCGTATGGAACGGAGCGTAGGTCCTGACCGGAGATAGAGGATTGTCGTTGGCGGGACTTTTTCCTGCCAAAGAGGGTGTCCATGAGGGTGTCTGTCGTCGTTACTGTGTCGTGGCGGCCGTTAAGTAGGGCCGAGGAGAGAGGGAGCGAGCGGACGGAAGGTGGAAGCGCGCTTATAGATGAACGACCATTACCACAATACACTTGTCCCCATTTCCCGGCTGCCAGACTCGTACATAGGTTCCTCTTCGCCCTCCTGCCTCAATGTCAGCCACGTATGTAGAACCTGGCGCAACGCTGCTCTTCATTTCTCTCTCTTGTGGACCATACACACCCGCTTGGAACCGCCCCTTTGACCGTCGAAGTCGCCATATCTTCTCGGGACATCGCAAACGGTGCCTTCCTTGATTCCCTACGACTTGCCCTCTCTCACATTCGCCACATACGATATCTCTCCATCGGTCTCTGGGCCATGTTATCTCACCTAGACGACCTATAAAGTTAGATCCGCTTGATATTTTGGAAGAGCTACGATTATCCTCCCGTCTTAGCAGACCTGCTCATTTCTCTCCACCCTTCAAGATTGCGCCGAACCTGCGCAGATCGGAGCTGCATTCCTGTCACACCGACTGGAAATTGTTTTACTCCATCGGCGATTTGACCTCTTTGGTTCTCAGGGATATCCCTGTTTCCTCGCGTCCATCCATAGACGACATCCTTTCTATCTTTCAGTCGATGAACAAGTTGGAGACGCTTGAGCTTATCCATGCACTTCCCGAGCTCCCTCCTGCTGTCAGACACCCACTCCACCGCAAAAGACATTGTGCCAGTTATGCTTGAATTCTTGTCGCACCTCTCACTTTGGGGTTTCGTCCTGGATTGTGCGAGCCTTATGCGCTACTTTGTTATGCCCCGTATCAAGAGGGTCGATCCCCAGACAGAAGCACGTTGGCCGTTACGCGAAATCGTATTGGCAGTCTCCCCTCTCAAGCATTATATCATCTATCTTTAGCGAGTCCGATGAGCAAGAAATGCACTATGTCAGATATATACCACACCAATACGAACACCGAAACGTGATTTTTTTTCTCCCCCGCATTGGATCATCCTTAGGCGCCGGGTTACCTTTGTCCTGACCTGGCGCTACTCTCATCGGCGGGGCATCATGGATACTTCTCCGGGGGCAGCAAAAGACGTGGGTTTGAAACCGACACTATCATAGACTTGCAGTTCGAATGGCAGTACGAATTTCTTTGTAGAACTACAATGTTGTTGTGCTGCGCAAATAAGTAGTGTAATTGAATGAGTACGCTTCGGGCCTAGGAAATACGGTAGCTCTCAAAATCGGCGCAGGATAATATGCGCGAAATACACGGTGGGTCCTCGGGAATTCCTGTTCCCAGAGTGTTCCCGTTGACCTTCTATCGAGCACTTGGCACAGATGGGGCATCGTGGACAACGACAGAGCCAGGTACATGCGTCGATAAACTAAAATCGAGCTGATGAGCGTAAAGTCATCAGCAGACCTATATATCCGCCTCCATTGGCGTAATACCCCCATTAGTAGTCAGAGCCAAAAGCCAGATCTCGTCTCACCTGAACCACGTGAGATTCGAGAGTTGAGAGACACTTCCGAGTCCAACCTCCCAACTTAACGAGACCGATGACCGAAGGGTATACCCAATATGATGCTGCAGGGAGGACGTAGGCCTTGATCAAAGGTTGTCGTAGATAGGACTTTTTCCTGCAAAAGTGGGTGTCCATGAGGTCTGTCGTCGTTCTTGTATCGTGGTGGCGGCCGTTAAGCATGACCGAGGAGCCAGCGGATGCGCGGAGCGGACGGAAGGAGAAGAAAAGACGCATATAGATGAGCTACCATCACCTCAATACACATGTACCCATCTCCCGGCTGCCAGACTGTTTACTCACCGACATTTTCATCCTTGTACGTGATCAGCACCCAAACTCTTCTTCGCCCCCCTGCCTCCGTGTCAGCCACGTATGTAGAGCTTGGCGCAACGCCGCTGTTCATTGCTCTCTCTTGTGGACCAACATCCTCTTTCACCCACCCGAATGGACAGCCCTCATGCTCCATCGCGCCCGAACTGCCCCATTGACTGTCCAAGTCACCGTATTTTCTCGGGACATCGCAAACGATGCCTTCCTCGATTCACTGCGCCTTGCTTTCTCTCACATTCGCCACATACGATATCTCACCATCAATCTTATGGATACGTTCCCTCACCTAGATGGTCTACTCTCCCTTTTGAAGTCGGATCCGCCTGATATTCTAGAAGAGCTACGATTTTCATGCATCCAGGGCCGACCTACTCACTTCTCTCCACCCTTCAAGACTGCAGCCGAACCTGCGCAAATCGGAGCTGACTCGTTGGTACACCGACTGGAAGCTGTTTTACTCCGTCGGCGATTTGACCTCTTTGGTTCTCAATGACATCCCTCTTTCCTCGCGTCCGTCTATAGACGACATCCTTTCTGTCCTTCGGTCGATGAACAGGCTGGAGAGACTCATGCTTATTCATGCGCTTCCAGAGCTCCCCGCTGGTGTCAGGACACTCCCCCCACCCCAAGACATCGTGCCAGTCAGGCTTAACCACTTGTTGCGCTTCGCACTTTCAGGTTTCGTCCTTGATTGTGCGGACATTATGCGCTACTTTGTTATGCCTCATTGTAGGAATGTCAATCTCAGGACAGAAGCACGTTGGCCATTACGCGAACTCGCATTGGCAGTCTCTCCTCTCTCGAGCATCATATCATCGATTTTTAGCGACTCGAACGAGCAAGGAATACAATATATTGGACGCATAGGGCAGGTATACGACAACGAAGTCGTGATCAATGTTATCCCATACCCTTCTCCGCCTCTTTCCGTAGGCACTGGGTACACCGTCCACGCGAGCCTGATTTGGCCCTTCTCTCATCGGGAGGGTATCATGGATACTTCTCCAGGATTCGGGAGCCTCTTATTAGCTCTACCCCTCAGCCAGATCACACAATTCCATGCCATGCCATCTTCCAAGGAGGAGGAACACATCGATAACGCTGAGTGGCTTAGGGTGGTACGCCGTACTATCCCATGTCAAGACAGTTGAATTATCAGGAGGATATACATATGGTTTCGTCAACGCGTTCCATGAGGCACACACCTCCCTATCACTACCCTCCAATGGGCCCTACACTGCCGTCTTACCCGACCTTACCTTACTGGCAATTGAACACGCCCACTTCTCGTTTCCTCTCGGAGATAACCAGCTTTTTTCGACTTTGACGCGTTCCTTGACCCTGCGACAGCAACTAGAATTCCCCGTCCCCAAAATCAGGCTTCTGGGTTGTCATATCACATCCCAGCAACTGGCCGCTTTGAATTGTTTAACACCGAACTTTGTGGTATCTATTGGCGAACCCGAAACCTGGGGTGTTGGAGAGTTGGACGACGAATCGAGCGATGAGGACGATGACGATGACTAATTGTACTCTCCAGTAAACTTAGGGTAGTAGTAAAAGACTGCCGTCATAGATTCGTTACGTAGCAGCTCGAATACCAGCACGAATATTTGCGAACACACACTGACGTCGGGACACTCCCAGAGTGTCCTTCCTTGCCAATGATCTACCTCTTCGACCCTACTTCAGCTTCTACAGTATCGATGCACTATGCATAGAATTCGCCTTGTTGCCACTCAGGACGGCTTCTCGAGCTAAATATGTACTGTACTGACGAGCGCAAGTCATCAGTGGGAGACTTGGTGGAGACATATACCCCCATTGGAACAACCGGCAAAGATATCCAAGGGTTTTGAGTTAGTGGAGAGCACGAATGCCAGATCTGATCTTATCTGAACCACGTGGGACTCGACTTGAGAGAGACAACTTCACCCAACTTACCACTTCCCGCCATTCCCAATTCCCCGCCAGGAGAGAAACCCTTTCGTTCTTTAAACCTACTTCGCTCGTTACCTGTAATGGACTCTTCAATCGTTTCGCCGTGTGAGTCCAAGTTCTACGCTGGCTGGCTGGCCAGCGGGCGGACCCAAGAGAGTGTCCACGACCTGCCATGATTGACCCATTTTCGTGCCACATCTCACACAGCGGTCGCACTCGCCGGCGTTCTCTCCGGGGCTCTCATACTCCTCTTCAGCGCCGCGCTGATCCACCTACTCCTCCTGCGGCGCAAAGCCAAACGGCAAGCGCGCGCCGCCTCCCGGCGCCTGATCGCGCTGGACGGCCACGGCGCGACGACGACGACGTCACAGTCGGACTCGGACCTGGGCTCGCTGGAGGCGGCGGAGGGCGGCGGCGCGGAGGAGGAGAAGGGCGGCGGCTCGCGGTTGTCGCTCAACCTGACGCCCAATCAGCCTATCTTTGTCGACGTCGAGGCGGTATATGGGGGCGGTGGGGCCGGTGCTAGGGGCGGCGGTGCGGCGGCGGCGGTTTGCAGCTGATCTTGACGCCGCCGACGCCGCGACGCGTGAATCGCGAGATCCCGTGATGCGCGTTCTCGTGCACGTGCACAAGTGCAACCCTTTTGTTCATGACACCCCACGACGTTGACGTTCCTGCGACTGGCAAACGTGCCAATATATCTGTATGATTTGTCACCGTGAGGGGCTTGCACAACCTCGTGCATGTGCTAGGCTCGATGATGTCGCACGGGCGGTGACCGGTGACCGGTGACCAACCTACATGCACGCACGAATTTTGCACGCACAAAAAATATTTAGGGGTCAGTGTACCCTGTAAAGAAAGTGCCAATGCCAACCTCCGCGTGAAGGCACCATCACTCGTAAGTCCATCTCCGTGACCACCCCTAGATCTTAGCAGACGATATAGTCCGCCGCCGGCCGCGAGGCTTGGTTCTTTCTACCTGATGCGACTCCCCGCAAGGCAAGCCCGATAGTCGATCTGACCTACAGCAACCGCGAGGCGTTCTATTTGACTCAAGGTGTCTTTGTAGCTGCTTTCTGAGTCTTTGGTCTTCCTGGTCTTCGATCTGGGTCACCCGTGGCACAGGGCCGGCCGCCGTGCCCCTTTGCCTCGCGCTCTGGGTCCGTCTCGATGCGATTCCGGCCGTCGCTGGGAGGGGGAGGACTTGCCATGGACGCTTCCGAGCTGCGGGGTTGCTCGTTCCCGTTCCAGCGTACGATATACTGTACCAAACAAGATGCGCCTCTGGAGCGTTACTAGTGAATCCCGGGTATGAGGGTTAAAGGGGAAATCATTTGCTCACCAGGGGAAGTGATGCGGTCATATGGTCCCTTACAGTGCACCATCACTAGGTTCGTTCAGTTCAGCCGTGCGTTCAGACTAGGACAATCACACGCCTGTTTCTCCTGTTGAGTTTCTTCCATGGCGACGGCCGTAGCTTCTTTATACTTCTCCTGGTCTCCGGCGCTTCCTCGCACAGCGGCAAGGGTGAATGGAGTTGCCTCCTTCGGGAGGCAATGTGTTGGCACTTTCCTTCAGGAAGAATGCTGTACTGTATGCGTTGATAAGGCGTAGCGAGTGCAAGCCTTTACTAAGATGTGCCCGATCTATATTGGTACGATGTGGAGTGCCATGCTGTCACCCGGTCGGGAGCAATTCAAATGTCCATGACGTGCTGACACCCTGCACGCGGAAACTTGGAGGATCCGGCACTCCCATCAATCATCTGCCTGCTGCGGTTCGTCTTGCAGTAAATTTAACCGCCCCCCTTAGAAACAGTTTATTGATACCTTTTGCACTCCAAATGAGAGCCTGATCATCAATCAATTACGACGAAACGACATCCATGAATACACTGGTACTTGTAATACGAGAATTGTTCTTAAATTTTGAGGTTGTTATTTTACAGTAAAAATGGATGATTCACCTACCGTTCTAAAGATAGGTCTCGAGTCGCCACGAAAGCGAAAATGGTGGAAAAAATTATGGCATCGTCAGCACAGCCGACCCGTCTCTCGAAGCCTAGCTTCCCCCGCTACAACACTAGTCTTGCGACCACGCCGCACGTTCGTCCCAACCCTTGCTCCTGTACATACTCCGCGCGGCACGGGGCACGCACGTTTCTGTCCACCGTGAGCCACGAGCTCGTCACTTGACTTCCCGGCACGGCAAAGTCTGCCGCGCTTCCGCTTCGCCACGACACCTCCATTGATCTCCTCGCCGCCGTGAACTGGCAGCGCACAGGGCCCGCTCTCCGCTCCGATCTGGCTCGCACACCGCGCTCGAATTTTCCTGTGTGTGACCCCCGACGACACTCCTCTCCTCGCACGGACAATGGGACCCTGATGCCCTCATCTACGCCGCACGACGATCCCCACTGCACGCGACATGGCGACTTCCAACGCGCCACTCAAGACAACCCTGACGGCGAGCACGCAGCTCTTTGCAACACCCCGCGGGGCACCACAATTCAGAGTCGCCCAAGTGCGCGTGAAAGCGCGGCCATGTGCAGAGAGGTATCTCCGGGGGAAGAGTCGTCGAGCACCCGGTACTGCACCGAAACGAGAAAGACGAGATTTAAACTTGTCGAAGGGGGTGTGGAAAAGCGATCGTGATGACACGAGCCTAGTTCAAGGAGACAGGTCGTTGCGGACTGGCTGTACAACGAAGGATGGAAATGTGTGCCTTTTTGCGGAAGTGCGTCAGCGGCAGCTTCAGGCCGACCTGGTGTGGGAAGACATCGGAGATCGTGGGCCTCACAGTGAGGGTCGAGTTACTTAGCGCGGCAGTATCGTAGTGCGCCTATCTGTGCGGGATAGGGTCGCAGTTGGGGGTGGGCGGATGTACACGGCAGGGGTTCCAAGATCCAGCTGAGAAGCCTCCTCAAGGGCCACCGCCGTCCGATGCACCGAGTCCAGTGTCACTGAACCAAGGGACACCCTTCACACACTACACGGTACTGCAGTGACGCAACCATGTTCATTCCTGTTGCATGCTTCCCTGTACGCACCCGTCTTCCTCCAAATCAAGAATGGCCTTTGACCCATTGTTCGTTCGCCACGAAGCCATGCAGATTAAGCGACGTTCAAGAACGCTTTCAGGCCCCTATCCTCGCGCCTTTGCAACAGCCTCTTGTGACAGAGCGCAGCATAAGGAACGAGGCGGCCCACGGCGAGCAAATCCAGCAGAAGGGTCACCGGGTCGAGCTGAGCTCAAGTAGGGTCGAAACCCTGGCTACCTCGCATCCAGGCGCGGTGGTCTAGTTCCGAAGAACACTGGTATATCGCCGCTTGCGCAACCGAAGTTGCTGGCGTAGGTGGAGCGCAAGGGCTTGGTGCAAGAAAAACAGACAAGGCAGCACCAGAGAATTAGGATCGCGTCAAAGCCATCTGCACGTAACCTGGGCTGCGAGAGGACATCCGCCTGGACCTTGTACGTAGCTTGCTCGTATCGCGCCGGGCATCCCAAGGCAATCTGGTACCCGATGTCTAGCCAACTCTGCTTTGGACGCGCGACTTCACGTCGTTCCGGCACCGCCTTCCTCGTGACTTGTCGCTGTACCTACCCCCATGGAATACGCGCTGTCCGGTAATTCGTAGGTGGGGGGTAGATGCGAGTCGATCAAGTACCAGGGTCCCGAGGCAGTACATGACGGAGATCTGTGTGCGCGTCGAAAGGGGAGGGGCCATGTATGACATGGGAAGCACTTTCCAGAGACGCGAAAGGACGACGGTGGATAAGTCATGGCAAGCGAAGGAAGGTCAATCAGGCAGCCTCAGGCACGAGTTGTCTATGTTCAGACACCAATAAAATGCCAGCGCGACTCCAGCGACGCGTAGGACTGCCGCTCACGTCCCGAAGCGGTTGAACGGACCAGGTTTGACCAAGTGGGAATGCAGAGGGAGCCGATGATTACTTAGGGTTAGATGTCATTCCAAGAAGTGGAATGGATCAGGTTGGCTGCGGATGGCGAACGAAGTCATGGAAGGCGATTGATGACCGAAGGAGCGGGATGGCCAAGAGCGATGACGACCATCGGGAAGGCATGGGAAGTGAATGATAGGCTTGGCCGCAGTGCATGAGTGGCGTGGACAAGGATACGCGACCGAAACACGCGAACGGATAACGGGACGAGTATTTGGTCGTATTTTGAGCGCCGACTCCCACGGAATAAAATAATTTTGATAAGTACCCGGCTTGGCGTTGGCTCGCATATAGTCTCATTGTCGTCGCTCGTTTGTCTCACTTCGGTTCCCCGTCCCCGTCTCACGTCCCTTGCAACTTCTCTCTTTGTTCTCCAATGCGCTCCTTTACTGCCATCCTCCTCGCCCTTTCCTTACCTCTTTATGCACTCGCAGCTCATGGCAATGCTCGTCGTCACACTGGCCTAGCTCATCGCGCTCGTGGTGACGTCCTCGACAAGCGTGATTTTTCGGCGCGACTCACCTTCTATGACATTGACGTCGGGCTGTACGCATGCCCTTCCGTTCCCAGCTTCCCCTCTTAATTATTTCACCTGTCTACAGTACCGCTTGTGGTGGTAGATATCCAGCTAGTGCCTTTGTGAGTCATTGCTATAAGATTTTACATACCCAGTTTTTTTAACGACTGTATCTAGGTCGTTGCGTTGAATGGCGCCGTTAGTACTCCAGTGCCTCATCAGGCCATTCATGATCTCTGATTTTATCCTCGATTCAAGATGTTCGGAAGTGGCTATCCTGGTCCACACTGCGGTCAACAGATCGTCCTCACGGCCAATGGCAAGACGGCTACTGCTACAATCGTCGATATGGTTCGTCTTGTCTGTCTAATCTTACCCTGCCTGTATTTCATCATTCCTTCTACAGTGCCCGGGCTGTCCCTATGGCGGTCTCGATCTCACGAGGGGCCTCTTCCAGTTCTACGCCGATTTGGGTGTTGGTGTCCTGCAAGGCTCCTGGCACTTCGCTGGTGAAGGCGGTGATCAATCTACCAAGCAGGCCGAACCAACGACGACCCACAAGCCCAAGCCCACTCCTACTCCCACTCCTACTCCCACCCCCGAACCTTCCTCTTCCCCCAAGCACACGTCTACTTCCCACGACGAACCTTCTCCATCTCCATCCACGACCTCAACCACTTCAAAGGAGTCGACCACCACGAGCACGAGCATGAGCACCACTACCTCCACCACTACGTCTAAGTCACATTCATCCAATACGCCCAGCTCGTCTCCGAGCCCGAGTATCAATCCCGACGGTCTTGCCCAGCCAGGTGGTGTTATCGAATCATTAAACGACGCCATGACCAACCTCGCTACCCTCGTCGAGGCTTGCCAAGATTGAGGAGTAGTCGGTCTTGTCTTCAAATATGTGAAGGATGGAAGTTAGACGGACAATTCGTATACCCAACGTTATCATCTCATTACCGCTTTATCTTATTGTCGCATGCCTGTTATGACCTTCACTGGGGCTGGTTCTCTTAACACGGGTTGGAGGTCGATTTAGTAGAGAAGTAGTATCATTCCTTGGTTGATCCGAATGATAAATTCTAAACATTATTACTGTCAGCGACCACCTGGTGTTGCAAGCTGCGGTCGTTTTTTTTGTTTTTTGAAGTGTCAGTTTTTTCCGAGCCGGTGACGTGGTAACCAGGGGAGCGTGGGAAGTGACCCCAATAAAATTTCAAATACAGGTGCAGGTACGCTACGAGTACAGATGCGGAATTCTTTAATAAAGGGCGTAAATGGCGAGCAAAAAATATCGATAAGACGAATGAGAAAGGCGTCCCATGACACAAGGGCCAAATATTTCACGAACGCGTGTTCACCAACAGGACCTTGAGGCCGGCCTTCTTGACCTCACCAACGGGCATGCGCTTCCCCTTGCGCACCTCCTTCACGAGGCTCGTCCGGCTGGGGTGCATCGCGCGCTGCAGCGCGGCCTGGCCCTGCTCCCGCACGGCGAGGTAGTCACGCACGTTGATGAACGCGTGGCCCTTGAGGAGCAGCTTTGCCTGCCGCATCGTCGCGGGCAGTTGCGGGATCGAGAACTTGCCCGCCGCGACGCCCGGCAGACACCCGAGCTCGAGGATGAGCGCCTGCAGCATGAGCAGCGCCGAGCCGTTGTTGCCCGGCGGCGGCGGGTGTGCGAGGTACCTGGGAGAGGGGGAGGCGATCGATGGGGGATGAGATGAGACGGTCGTATCAGCGTGATATGATGGGAGCGGGTGGATATACGCACGACGTCATGTACTTATGTGCCTCTTGGTATGGCGACGACGATGCATCGCTCGCCTCAGACACCGAATCATCCACGACCGCACGTGCGCCGAGCCCCGTCTTCGCAGGCACTCTTCCCCGCGGAGCTAATACGAGACGGCCGCGCTGATGGCGTGACGTGAGCCGCGGCAGCGCCGGGCAGGCCAGGAGAAGAGGCCGAAGAGGCAGAGCCGGGAGAAGAGCCCCGTGGCCTCCTTGCACGCCTCCTGCCCTTTTTCCTCGGCGCCGCGGGTGGGGCGGTCGGTGCCTGTTGCCGACGCGGCTGTTGCTGTTGCTGTTGCGAGGTGGCGGTCGTGGAAGTGCTGCTCTGATGAACCGCTCTTCGTTTTCTTCGCGGCTCCCCCCTTTGTGGACGTGCGCTTGGGAGAGGCGGCCGACGGTGGCGCTGGTGGGCCGGCGTTGCCACGTGCGCGCGGTGCGGGTGTCAGTGAGAGGGCGGCCATCTCGTCTGCGATCGTATCCGTATCGGCAGTCGTTAGGGGTACCGCTGTTACGCGCGGTACGAGCACGAAGTCGGTGGTTTCGGAGAGGGGTGAGTGGAGAGGGGGCGATGTGGAGAGGGCTGAGGAGAGGGACCAGACGATCTCGTCTTCGTCGGAGGGAGAATCGCTGGCCCATCTGGAGCTGGAGGTGAGGGAGAGCACGTCGAGCGAGGATGAGAGTGAGGTCGTCATTAGTAGCGGGGATGGGGAGAAAAGGGAAAAGAGTATTTATTTGATACGAAGAGAGATACAAACGGAGGGCGTGGCCGTAAAGGGGTCTAAGCGATCCTCCAATAAAGCAGGCTGTTTCCATACCCCGCGATCGCAACCTGCTCGACTTCGACGCTTCGTCCCAAGACTCGCCCTTGCAAGTCCCGCACCACCTTCGCCCGTTGCTTCTGCAGCATGATTCGATCACCATCTTCGGTTCCTAGCGTAGCTGGCACTGCGATGCTCGCGCGCTTCCCGTTGCCAACCTGATAGTCGTAATTTGTTCCCCAGGCGAGCAGGTCCATCCCTCCCCCACCCGGTCCTGCATGCGCACAGGTATCGAGTGCGAGCAGGACGTGTCCGTCCGGCGATACTGAGACCGCATGTGGAACGATGGGCTGCAGGTTATTCGTCTTCTCTGAGACTGCACGATGGCTCAAAGTGTCAGCGCGATGGACAGGGGCAAAACAAAAGTAACGTACATTCCAGGAGCCCGCTGACAGCCTTGGTGCGCACGGGGACGCTCTGAGCGTTGCTGAACAAGCGCGTTGCCCAATCCACCGTACTGTCCATTCCCGCACGACAGGACCTCGACGTTCCTGATCGCTGTCCCGTCGACGCGTTCGACGGTGAAGAACGCCAGGTCTCCGCCGGCGTTCAGGTCGATGCATCGAGTACGGGTGCCACTCGGGGTGCCCCTCCACAATACCACTTCCGTGGGAACGGTGATCGTGTCAAGCGTGACGTTCCCGCCAAGACCAATCTGCCTGTGTGTGTCCCGGATATGACGCCACTTGGAGACAGGGGTATGATGGATGATGACGCACCCGTAATCATTAGCACCCCATCCGAGCACTCTTCCGGTATCCGTTCTCACGAAACTGCTTCGTGCGCCAGCTGCGATTTGGACTGCGCGAATGCCTCTCAATGCGGGAACCTCGAAGAATCGGTCAGAGAAATCGAGGGTGGTGTCATCTACGTCGGCGACGTTCCCAGATACAGAAGTTGGAGCAGTAGACGTGGATGGGCCGCGCGCGTAACGAGAGCTCTTGGCATACGGATCGGCGATGGCTCTTGGGGTGAGCTCGACGTCAAGTCGTGTAGCGGGGGCAGCGGGGGCTGACGGGTCGGGAATGTCGAACTTGCGGAATCCAAGCTGGCCATGCGTGTTTGCATTCTTGGTAATAGGATGTACGAAAGTGCGGCCGGACGAGGTCAGCGCGAGTAGATGGTCTCCGCCAGCGGCGATAGACGTGATTCTGTGCCAGGAAAAACCGTCGGGCCCCAAGTCTGCTGGACGCGTAAGGAAATTACTCACCTCTCGCCCCACGCGAGCTTTTGGGCGGGCACGACCTCGGCGTGTCGCGCTCCCGTTTCCTTCACCCCACAACCAGCCCGTGCCCCACCACGGCGCACTCGACGGCGTCGGGGGGGCACCCGATTGGCTGGCCCCCAGCGCCGGGACCACGTATACCTTCCCCTCCGCCGAAAGCGCAAAGACGCGTGATTCCGTGACCTGCACCTTGGTGATATTCTGCGTCGTGAAAGCGAAAGAGGTCGGCGGGGCGGGCAGGGCGGTAAAAATACGAAAGTGAACGCACTTTGCCCCGCAGCGTCAGCACGGGAGTTCCATTGGCGGGCGCAGGGATCGCCAAAGAACCCGTCGCCCCATTGGTACACGTCCCCGCGCCCATCGACGCAGACGGCGTGCGTAGCGTGTACGGCCAAGTCGCGCAGTGCCACGTCCTGGAGGAAGGACGCGGCTGCCGGCGTGCGGATCTGCGCAGCATCCGACGCACCGGGGGAGATGATACGTGACCTTCGTCACCGTCAGAATAGCCGAGGTGAGAGGGTAAGTGGGAAAGCGAACCTGTTTGACCCCCACACTAGCAGCCTCAGCCCTTCCTCATCCTCGCGTGTTGTTGGGACATTTCCGCGGGCTGCTGCTGTTTGGTCCAAGCGTGGCGCTGCGGTGCTAGGAGCTGCATCGTTGTGTATGGACCCACCCACGAACTGCTGGTTCGCAACTGCTGCGGCGGCGGCGGCGACCGAAGTGGCCACGACCACGCCTCTAATGAGCACCGTTGAGGATTTTCGAGGACGCGAATGGTGTGAAACCCATCTGCGGCTGTTGTTTATCTGTCTTCTGAACATGTTTACAACGCGGAGACGGCCCAACGTATGCCGCGCACAGCGGACCGCTCGACCCTGGCCTATTACTAGTAGCCGCCGTCCTCTTATTATCACGCAGCGAATAATATTTCAATGGTAGTAAAGCAAAGCAGAAAATCTCTCTTTTCCATGCGAGCGAGGAAAGCGTAGCCAAAGACCAACACCGAGTCAGGGGTCCAGCAGGGCTACCGATTCATTCCTTCCACGCGACCTGTGCAGCGAAACATCAACCACCGACCTGGCACCACTGGCACGACAAGTGGGGAACCCACCTCCGAGATAGCGGTCTCCTCACCGCTCTGAGCGTCCTTTATATACCGTACGCCGCCCTCCCGCACGCGCGGTACATTGACGGAGCACGCGAGGCTCTCCAACCGCTCGACGTCCATCCCATACTTCTCCGCGAGCTGTCGGAGGGCAGCGTCGTTGCCACTCACCTTACCAAATACGCTCTGGCGCTCCCCGAGCAGCGCGACCAGGGACGAGACGAGGAGGTGGTTGCGCGGAATCCGCATGCTGGCCGCCTCGTCCTCCGATCGCGCACGAGACTGGAAGAGCTCCTTGAAGCGAGCTTGCTTACCACCACCAACGTCGACGTTTTGTGAGATTTTCCCGTGATACAACAAGTGGTGAAGTTGTGACTGACTCACCGTTTGCACAGTCTGCATGTGGTGGTCAACGCGCACCGGACCCAGTCTGTTCAGATTGGCCAGTAATTGAGGGTCCCTAGCATCGTTCTGGATGACTGTAGTTATGGGTGTGTGAACGTGAGGACGGCCCGAAGTGTGCGTAAGTTTCCTACTTTCGTCTTTGGATTCGCTCGCCCACGGTTGGCGTGCCATTGGTGGTGGCAGGGTCTTCGGGTCATGAGCTGGCGTCCTCACGCCTCCCCACGATGGTGGCTTTCCGGGTTTTACGGCGGGGAATGTGCGCGTTGCTTTAGATGAAGCCGAACCCATGGGGTACAAATTCAAAAGAGCGAAGCTCACGCCGGTCCGAGCCAGAGTAGTAGAATTCAATCTATGAGAGGTAATACGAACAAACGAGAGGTTAAAGAGTTTCACTGTCATCTTTGATGTATGTGTACATGTTCAAGACACTTAGAACAGGAACTGAGAGAAGAAAAGAAATTTATGAAAACCGCCTTGTCCAAGACTCCTCGACATTTTTAAGGAAGGTGGGGAAATGTAAGCAAATTGATGATTCGGGTATATAAAGGAGAGCAGACATTGCAGTGACAAGTCAAACGAACCAACCGAGCAGCTGGGAAGTGGTCGTTGTAAATAATCAAAAGGAATTTTTGCCACAAGAGAGCATTCGAGACAAGGAGATATGAAAGAGAGCGACGTGATAGATAACAAAGTCATGCAACAGACGCGCCATAAACGCGCCCGTTGTCGTCGTTGTCGATGCTGATTCAAGCGTGGAAAGCCCCCATGTTTGGGGGGTTTTGTTGATACATTTGATACACGTATTGCTGATAAACTTGAGACTGGGGGGCAATGCCACCATATGAGGGTTGTCCCATACCAAGAATGGCACCCGAACTGAGAACAGGAGATTGAGCACCATACGGAATTGTGGACATAGGGATCGGGGGGGACACTGCGACAGCAGCAGGGGTAGTCACAGGCCCACCGTTGCGGCGCTGCTGAACGATGCGAGGGCTATTAGTTTCAGCCGATCTGAGGGCGAACGGGTTGAAGGGGTCCGTAGCGGGTGAGAAAGCAGACATTGCATTGGACGACCGACTGCGTTGAGGAGCACTTTGTCCATTAAAGCCAGGATCTATGGAAAGTTGAGGTGGTTGAGGCGGGCCGGAGTGCGGGTTTTGGACCGCCCATCTGCAATGAAGCCATCATGGACGCCAAGTTCTGGTCGTGGGCGGAGTATCCTGATGGCAAACCGGGAACACCGTAAGAATTAGAGGGACCACCAAACTTGCCCTTCGCACCAGGGGGCGTCGATCCATTAGGGTAGTTCGATTGGAAGTTAGGGATGGGAAGGCCAACTTCCTCTATAAGACGACGATACGCTTGTGTTGCGATTACTTTAAGCTCGATGAGAACGCGCTTCGTAGCCTCGATATATGTCGGCCGCTTCGATGGGTCAACAAAGGGACTGGTCAGCACTTTGTGGACGACAGCGACACCATTGACTTGATCGCCAAGGACGTCCGTCAAAACGTGATCATTCGGAGACGAGAATAGGGCCTCGACGACTTGACCGGACGCCTCCGGTTCTACCTTTTGGTTGACTATACGCAAGACGGTGAGAGAAGCAAGCTTGTGTGTGCAGAGGTGAGATAGGTGTGGCGTGAAGCGAGGAGCCAAAAGGCGATAGCGAGAGGAGAAACCAGAAGTATCAAGTAACCAAGTCAACAGGAGAGCGCCGTTTGGGTTCGTAGCGAGCGGGATGGAGTTCAGGATAACGGCAGTTGCGATGCGGCGTTGCTGGCTGATGGTGATGTTGGGGCTTTCAAGGCAAGCACGCATACTGCGAGCGCCAAAACGACCTTGGGCAATCTCCCAAAGACGGTCAACCATAGCGTCAAAAATGAAGTCGTTCGCAGGCTGTCCGAATCTGAGGCAGCATCTATAATGTACGCCGTCAATAATGGGTGGCAGCGCATGCAACGAATAGGCTCTCACTGGATAACATAGTTGCCGAATTGGTCAAGGAGCAACGGTGGCGCGTAAGCTCGCAAGTGCTGAGCAATCAGGTTGATTTCCTCTGGGGTCTGCACGCATTCGATGATCTTTTGGGCTGCCCACGTGCCATTCTTATGAATGCCAATCATCGCCAAGTGAGGACTAATACGTTCGAGCATGGCCATACGGGCAGGGAAGGCACACTTTTCAAAAAGCTTCTGGACGACCTGTGACATGTCAATGACGTGGCTCGTGAGGATAGGATTACAAAATAGACCTACAGTATTACCCAGCCAGTCAGACGCAAGGTCGACAATCTCTCCGTCGAGGAAATCAGCGGCTACCTGTTCGATTTCTTCGTCCGCGATCGTGTTCGAGTCCATCCTTTTACGTAGCTCGCGCAATTTAGATGCATCCCAGCGCCTGTTGTGCGGGCGCTCTGACACCAAGGGGATGGTGGTGTAGTACATCGTTGGAGGGCGGAAGTCTGATGCCATTGATCAGTGATCAGAACGGGCTACCAAGGAAAATATGAATACCGGCTAGGGCCAGAATGTCGGCGTCAGCGTCAGGCGCACCACCTGAGAGCTCTTTCATGATCATTTGTTGCTCCGTCACCGTAGGGCTCCATCCAGCGGGCTTGGGTGTACCAGTCGTTCACGAATGCTGTGTTGTGGGTTCCGGTGCCGATCATACTCAGGAGCAGATTGGAACGATAATTCTCAACCGTCCCACCGAGGACTTGTTGATCTACAGGGATTGTAGAGGCACCCTTTACGCTCCGCAATGCGTGGATGGTCGCACCGACGCTCAGATCACCCACACCCTGGACATTGAAGCTTGGGGCTTCTTCCCCGGGAACGCTGTCCTGTCCGTTTTTCACAGGCACCTTCGCGAATCCAATACGAATTGCCCCAACGTCACTACCAAGTACGTCACGTCCGTTCAGGGCCTTGCGCGCCCTCACGGCATCAGTCTAAGCGCTCAAAGTTAATGAACCCGCAATTCTTGTGTGTGAGAACGCGAGCAGATTCGATAGGTCCCGTAAGGACTAAAGACGCTCAGAATAGCTGCAGGTGTTGTCGTCGACGGAATAGAACCGATCCAAAGGGCTCGAGTGGGAGTTGACTGCAGTTGAGCCTCCATGCCACTCATGGAAGGACTAGTAGCGTTTTTCCCAGTGGTAGAAGCGGAAGACCCGCCAGAAGAAGGTCCACCAGCGCCTTTACCTGGGGCAGCGGGGGCGCTGTCTGCCTTACCAAATCCAATGCGCACCGTCTGGCCGTTGGGCATACCAATGTTACCACCAAGACGATTGAGCACGTCTTCTTTCGCACGAACTGCGTCGGCTTGATCGACAAAGTTGACGAAGCCACATTCCTGTAATGCTTATGAGAAAAGGAAATAAGGGCGAGTTTGCTACTTTACCTTCTCCGGCAACAACCTCAAGCTCTCAATCGCGCCATAGGGGGCGAAGACATGAATTAGTTGCTCACTAGTGACATGAGCTGTCGAGATTTCCGATCCAAAGAGATCGCGTCGGAGTCTGGATCTGCGCCGGATTCTCACTTTTGGGTGAGACAGCTCGCCCGGATTGATTCGGCGTCAGGAGATAAGAAGGTGTACGAGATCCAGAAACCTCCGTGACGGGGAAGCGTACAGTAGGTGACGCGCCTGCGCGAAGTGTTGACGATTTATCACTCTTGAGAATACCGGCTTGACTCAGCTGGGCGCTGTTTGTGCCATTGAAGGAGGAAAGGTCGTAGACTGGTTGTTCCACGGAGACCGTCGCACGACGCGTTAACCGCGCAGGGTCGTCAAGAGTGCCAACGGAAATAGCACGGGGCCGGCTGGTGACTAAATTTGCGCTGAGGTAATCTGTCTGCTGGAGCCCCGCTGTCGCGCGAGAGGGGTAGTAGTTGTCGGGGGTCAAAGAATCGTTGTATGAGTCTAAACCCCGGTGATTATACTGTTCGTATTCTTCCTCGTCCTCCTGGCTTGGAGTAGGAAGAATGGGACCTCCGGCGGACGACATCCGACGGTAAGGGTGAGAAACGGTGGTGGCGCGCATACGGGGAGGATTAGACAGATTTCCGGCAATGACGGCTTGTGCTTGATTACGAAGCTCTGATATGGTTGCTGCGGGAGGCGGTCGGTAATGTGTCTCATCTAAGCCAAGGTAGTCCAGTGTGTGAACATCAAAATCGTCCGCCCCTGGATCGAGAGAGTTGACAGATCGCATTTCTTCCAAGACGGGGAACGAGGTATTGTTCCCAGACGAAGCTAACCACGAAGAAGAAAATATGCTAGAGCCGAAAGGGTTCGAAAGGCCTGTGGAAGGGAGTGTCGTTAACGAGCCCGAGCGAAGTCGACTAGTCCGCTCTGTCAACACAGACGAGGCAACAGTGGAGGCGACCGAGGTAGAGTGGCGCAAGGTGGGCCTCATTGAAGCAGGGGGGGTGGCGCTTGACTGGGGGAAGTGCTGCAGCTGTTCACTGAATGATTCCGTAGACGGGAAAGTGCTGGGGCTAGGTGTGTTGGAGGCAGCGTACTGCTGGGCGGCTAGCGACACATTGGAAGGTAAGGTTCCGGCCCTCGCCCTTCTGTAGCCAGACGAATAGGTGTTGGATGGTAGGCTAGAGCTGTCCGTAGGGGTGATCGTCGTAGAAGGAGAAACGTCATTAGGGGGAGAACCGCCTGACGCGAGAGCGCGGAGGGCAGGGGGCCTGTATCGGCCAATCATACCATCGCCTTGTAACTCGCGCGCTCTAAGAGGGATTGAGGGATGGGGGAGAATGGCAAAAATGACGTAACGAACCTTTTGGCAAAAGCTGCGGAAGGGGCAGGTGGGGGGGTCTTCCCAGAAGGATTGCGGGAGAAAGCTTGCTCGGCGGAAAGAGACATTATACTCTTGAGGATGGATACTGATTAGCTATTACCGAAGATTGTGTGACCGAGACGGGGACCCAGAGGGTAATTGTACGTATAGAAGAAGGTAAGAGGTGACTTTTGGGACCAGCTTTGGTTACTATGTGCTGGACGAGGGTCGTGAAGATCAGCCTGAACTGAAGGTGATTTTGGTAAAACTTCCCAAGGAAAAGAAAAGAAGAAAGAAAAGAGGAGATGGAGGGAAGATAAAAGGGGACCTTGGGAAGTATAGAATAGAGAAGGCAAGACAAGAGATGGTGAGGATGGGGCCTGGTAGTGGACCAAGACCAAAGCAAGTCCAGTCGAAATGGACCTCGAAAACTAACTCTATGCTAATGCCGAACTATATTTCAAACTCCGAATACCTAGGTCTATGCGCATATACACACCGGACCTGATACGACATTAGTTTGTCACTATTCTCCTATTCCATGTGCAGTGATGCGCATACATGTGACTGCTTGGGGTGTTCTCCTCGATATGTTTGCCAGTATAGACAGCCAAAGATAACGTCTGGCGTTCGCTTTTTCCCATCTCTCAAATTCTTGACGTCCTGTGTAGAAAGAGGAAGTTCCCTGGTCCTCTTCCCTGGCTGTCTCCGGCCCCGGACCGCGGATCGCAAACCTAACAGCACCTACGGCACAAAGTGGCCTCTCTCCAGTCTCCACCTTGTCCGTTATTCAGAGACGCAACAGCCCCCTCCACCAAAAAGACTACGTTACCCTGGAAGAGTGCTTACAGCAGAAGAGTAAACCCTCGTGTCCGGTCCTTATCGTGCACCCCAGAACAACCCTCGTGCACGTATCAGTTCGTTGGTCACCTGCAACGTTCCTGGGTTCTCTTGAGACCTGAGTTAATAATTAAATCCAATCGCTCTTCCTACTTCCCACGGGTTTCCAACCTCCTATACACCTTAATGGATTTACCATGGGACCAGAACTACGCACATTGAAAATTGCGTAAGTACAAGGTAAAAGGTAGGCGCTGAAATGCGGATCTAACGCCTTTTTGACTCGATGAATACAGCGGTTGTAGACAGGTGGTGGGTGATAAAGCAACGAGGGAACAGAAACCACAACAATACACTGGGGAAATGCTACCGGTATCTTAGCGAATGCCCGCGGTCGCTTTTTGTAAAGCCCGTTTGATCCCTAGCTGTGCTTTACGAAGCTCATCCGATGTCGAGTCCTCTATCTCCAATTTTTCAAGTGCACGCGCGAGCTCAGCCTCAACTTGTCCCTTTGCGCCGCGCTTGAGCTTCATGCCAATCTCGGGTGAGGTGATTGTAGCCTCGACCTGATGAATATAGGCCTCGAGGTCTGACTTCGCTTCGTGACGCGCATGAGAAGTCCTTGTCCGCCTGCTTGAATTGCTCGGCATCCTTGATCATCTGATCAATTTCCGCTGACGAGAGGCGACCGACAGGAGTTAGTGATGCCTGTCGATGATGAGTCGGTAGATGAGTAGTACAACGGGAAGAACACATACTGATGGACGCCTTGCGGCCCGAAGCGCGGTCTTGCGCCGAGACTTTGAGAAGGCCATTCGCAGTCGACCTCAAAGGTAGTGACGAGCTCAGCTTGGCCTCGTGGCATGGGAGGGATGCCAGTAAGCTCGAACTCGCCAAGCAAACGATTGTCACGGCACTGAGTCCGCTCTCCTTCGTAACTATCCAATGCTGTCAGATTGCGCAGGGGATGGACAAGTCAGCGAAAAACATACACAGGGAATGTAACAGTTCGTCTGATTGTCCTCGACCGTAGTGAAGACACGAGACTTGTTAGGTCGGGATAGGGTGTGTTCCGTGGAACAACCACTCCAAATACATCGCCCTGCATCGCGACACCCAGGGAGAGTGGGGCAACATCAAGCAACAGTAAGTCCTGCGTCTTCTCGGATGTCTGGACCAGTAAGAACCTGCGGCCTGGACGGCAGCACCATAGGCAACGGCCTCATCAGGATTGATGGATTTGTTGAGCTGACGGTTTCCGAAGTATTCCGAGACAAGAGACTGGATTTTAGGAATCCGTGTCGAGCCCCCGACAAGGAACAATATCATCGACTTTCTCACGAGGGATCTTCGCGTCCTTCAGTACTTTCTCGACGGGCTCGAGAGTGGACTTTGAAGAGTACTGCGTTGATCTCCTCGAAACGTGCACGGGTGATATTTGCAGAGAAGTCTTCTCCCTGGTCCGAGGAGTTGAGATACTCCACACTAGAGGCGATAAGTCATTTGACTCACCTGGAAAAGGGAGTCGACCTCGACGGTCGTTTGAGTGACACTGGAGAGCGTGCGCTTGGCACGCTCGCAAGCACTTCTCAGTCTCCGTAAGGCGCGGGCGTCCTCGGATATTTCAAGCTTTGTTTTGCGCTTTGAATTCATTCTTGAAGTGCTCGAGGAGCGCGTTATCGAAATCCTCTCCTCCAAGATGGGTGTCTCCAGCGGTGGCCTTTACAGCGAACACACCTCCGCTGATGTTCAGAAGGGAGACATCGAAAGTTCCTCCGCCGAGATCGAAAATAAGAACATTACGTTCAACTTTTGATTGCTGGTCGAGGCCATAGGCGATGGCAGCGGCGGTAGGCTCGTTGATGATACGTAATACGTCCAGCCCTGCAATCGCACCGGCATCTTTGGTAGCGAGACGTTGGGAATCGTTGAAATATGCAGGAACAGTTACGACAGCCTTCTTAACTGTCTTTCCGAGCTTAGCTTCAGAAATGTCCTTCATCTTAGTAAGAACCATGGCTGAAATTTCCTGAGGGCTAAACGTCTTGTCCTCGCCAAGGATATTGAACCTTGATGAGAGGCGATCCGTCCCTTGCTACGACCTTCGAAAGGCCAATGGACCATATCCTACGACAACAAGGTCATCAGGTGGGTGATGTGACCTCTCCGGGAAATGGCGATAACATACCTTCTTTACATCGGGGTCACTTTGGAGCGAACGAGTGAGATAAGGACACCAATAAGAGATATTAAGCGACATACTCGAAGCGGCGACCGATGAGGCGCTTCGCATCGAAAACGGTATTCCGAGGGTTCATCGCAGCCTGATTTTTGGCAGCGTCTCCGATCAGACGCTCTTCGGTAGAAAACGCGACATAGGAAGGTGTAGTGCGATTTCCCTCTGCAGTACGTTCAGAAAAAAAATCCCGTGAGCACGATCCGGGGGAAGAACGCACGATCGTTGGCGATAATCTCGACACGGTCGTTTTGCCATACGCCCACGCAGCTGTACAGGAAGTGACGTGTGGTGTGCGGTGGCAATGATAGAAACATACGAGTAAGTTGTGCCGAGGTCAATACCGATGGCAGCCATCGAAAAGGTCGGAATCAGCCATTTTTGTTGTTTTTGGGGGAGGGACGATGGAGGAAGGAACAGAACGAAGGAGTGTTACTCGAGTTGTGCTGCAAGAAAAAAATTAGCGGCGTGCTGACTCAGCCACGGGCACAGCCACTCTCCTTCCTCGTGGCGCTTTGTCCCGAACCCCCAATATTCGCCCCAATGGCCGCCCTCTGTCCAGCGCGGAGACGTCTCTTTTCTGCGCTGTTACGACAGCCATGTCGTTCAGTTTACATCTGCTACGGAATCGTCAGAAAAGATATTACAGTCACAAGACGACTGGACAGCATTTCAACTGGACAGAGCTGAGCGGACAACTCTCGGTTAGTCCTCTTTCCCTGTGTGACTGGCAAGGCATTGAACCTCTCCTCCTTCACCAGTCGACGTTTTTTCAAAATTTGGCTCAGCTCAGACCCGAGATAACACCTGGCAGCCTCACCATCCATTACACCGTCCAACGGCCCCACGCGACCTGACACTCTCAGCTCTTCTCGCCGCTGGAGCGCACCTTGGCCATCACAGCTCCCTGCTCAATCCAAACTTCATCCCATATGCGTACGGAACGCGTGCTGGCATTACTATCATAGATCTCGAGCGCACCCTTCCCCATCTTCGCCGCGCCGCCTCCCTCGTTCGTGCCGTCGTTTCTAGGGATGGGACCGTAGTATTTGTCGGTACTCGCACCGACCTCCGTCCCACAGTCTTGAAGGCTGCCCAGCGTATAGGCCCCCAGGGCTACCACCTCGGTGAGAAGTGGCTCCCGGGTACGCTCACAAATAAGGTCCACTTCTTTGGACCTGAAGTGGCTCAGTCTGAACGCGTCGTCCCTGACCTCGTCATTTTCCTCAACCCAATACCCAACCTCCACGCAATCCGCGAATGTGCGATCGAGCATGTTCCCACTATCGGGATTGTAGACTCTAATGTCGATCCACGCATCGTCATGTATCCAATCCCCGCCAACGACGAAAGCACACGGACCGCCGAGCTCATTGCAGGCGTACTCAGCATCGCAGGGCGGGAAGGTGCCGAGCTTGCGGCAGAGCGGGCAGAAAAACGAGCGCGTTCCGCGCGATCAATGGCAAAACATCGTACGCTTGAAGTAGATTAGTTACATTAATTAGATCGTTAATTGAGCCGTATGCTCTCAGGCTGATGGTCTAGTTGCTTGTTGCATATCGTACCAGTAACCTGACGGAAAAATACTCAGCGATCACTAATATGGAGACTATGGGGAGCTTACGTTCGGCCTCTTCGAGAGCTTTTGAGTTACCCTGCTAGTTTGTTAATGGTTTCATGGTATTCATCTTCCTCGACACTGTCATGCACGATCCCTCCACCAGCTTGGAAATATGCAACCCCATCTTTGAAAACGGTTGTTCGTATCGCGATGCATGTATCCATTGCGTCCGTCGCGAAATCGAATCGACCGACTGCACCAGCATATACCCCACGACGCTCTTGTTCCAATTCATAAACCAGCTCGATTGCCTTTATCTTAGGAGCTCCAGAGACTGTGCCCTGCGGGGAATATTGAGCGGAATGCATCGAATCTGAGGGCGATAAGAGTCCGGATCGTAGAAGTACTGGCACGCTAACCTCGTGAGACCCTCGCGCAATATCCCAGACACCTGCGAGGTGAGGTGGGACACATGGCTGAACTTTTCTAAGCTCATCAAATGATCCACTTTGACCGTCTTGGGCTGGCAGACACGATTGACGTCGTTGCGTGCGAGGTCAACCAGCATGATGTGCTCGGCTCGATCCTTTCTCCGAATTAAGCAGCTCCTCACCCAGTCGTTGATCTTCTGTTAACAAACTAATCTTAAGGTACACCGTCGGTGAGGTAGCGGAGAGATACATACCTTCGTCGGTTTCAGCCGCGCTTAGTGGTTCCAGCGATTGCGTGGTTGTAGACCTTGTTCGCCTCTACTTTACATAACGTTTCTGGGCTAGCACCGACGATTTGCAGCTCGCCGCAATCGAGGTAGAACATATACGGACTCGGATTGACCTGTCGCAATCTTCGGTAAGCATTGAACGGATGCAGCTGGGTTGGGCGCGACAGTCGCTGGGAGGGAACCGCCTGGATTATGTCACCTGCAACGATGTGTTCTTTGAGTTTCGTAACATATTGCTGGTATCCTTCTTTGCCGACGTTTGACGTGGCCGTGTTCCCCAGAGTTATGGGCTGCTGAAGTACTTCCGTGGTCACCGGGTTCACCATCGCCCGTGCGAGGCGGCGGACCTTGGAGACGGCCGTCTGGTAGATGAACGCGAGGTTCGACGGTGTCGAGTTCTCCGGGCAAAAGACATGCGAGACGATCTTGATGTTTTGGAAGAGGTGATCATATATGAGCAGGGTATCCGCGAGCATGAAGACGGCCTCAGGGATTCCTAGGGTGTCTTTCAGTGGTCGCGCCGTCTTTGGCTCAAAATGCTGGATCGCATCGTACGCGACATAGCCGATCGCGCCGCCCGTGAACGTGGGCACCTGGGGTATCTTCACGTATTTGTAGACGGACAGTTCCCGCTCGAGGGCGAGCATGGGATCTCCCTGGATGGTCTCATTGGGGCCGATTCTGACCAGTTTGAACGGGTCGGCGCCTATGAAACTGTACCGTGCGATGTTCTCGCCCGCGAGCACGGACTCGAGCAGAAAGCTGTACTTTGAGTTGTGCGCGATGCGGAGATAGGCGATGACGGGGGTGATGAGGTCCGCGGGGAGCTGGATGTACACGGGCACGCAATTGCCGCGCTTTTCGTGGTATATCAGACGTTCAAGGTCGTCGAGCGAGGGAAAGGCGGGCAGCACTTGGGGATCCATCATGATGGTCGTTCCTCGACCGTGAAATTTAAGAAAAAAAACTTGTGGCATGCCGTCGCGTCCGTGTCGCACCTCTCGCACCTCCCTCGGCCGCGGATGCTCACGCCACGATTTTCCTGCTCCCAAAACGACCGCTCCGTCGTCGTCTCCGTCTATTGCCCCTGCTGTCCGTGCTTCGGAAATAGAAATTCACGTCAGCGACGCCCTGCTGTCCCTCCATGTCGCCCCCTATTTCCTTCGGCTGAACTTTCCAGCGAGTCTGATCGAGGACGACCAGTCTTCTGCTACCTACGACCCTGCATCTGGATACCTCACGCTCACGTTAACGAAGCAGAACCCCGGTGAGAACTTCCCCGATCTCGACTTGCTCGGGAAGCTCCTTGCACCCCCGCCTCAGAACGCGCATCGCGGGCCAGCCATCGAGGTGCTCGGATCACAGGACTCCCCTAACGAGTTTCTCGAGGGTGTGTGCCTCATTTCCTGGCTTTCGTTCCATAACTCGCTCAACCCCGATGCAGCCGCCGCGAACGACTGGTCAGTCCGCCAGACGGTACCCGACACGCTCCCAACCCTAGAGACGTCCCTTCATAAACCGTACGGATTTCTCAATGCCTACACCGGGTACTTTCTGCACGTAGCAACCACGGAGAACGAGGTCAACGAGCTTGGTGCGGACGCAGAGACCCTAAGCCCCCTCGATCGGCGGGCCCGCAGGTTGCAGCACGAAGATTCAAAATGGGACCCGGAGCACTATACGTATGCTGCATCCACTTTTTTTACCAAAGTGATCTGTAAATTACGTCCTTGAGCCAGGGCAGACTTTGCGGATAGTGAGCAAATAGAAGAACTTCTCGCATGGACGCACCCGTATCTTGATCCGTCCTCTTCTGCCGGCGATATCGTCTTCACAGAAGGTGAGAACGCCACGATGTTGCGCCTACCCAGGCGAGAATGTACGTATTGATCCACATGTCCTCTCCAAAACAACGCCAGGCATGCTCACGATTCTTTTTTTTTTTTTTTTTTTTCTGAAACCAAGACATTGCTTCCCCGCAAGAGACCCGCGCACTCTACCTGACACTAGCCACGCTCCTCTTCTCCTACGCCTACGACGCACGCACGACGCAGCACGATCCAACTCCAGAAAGCGCATGGACGATCTCGGCGCTGACGCCCGCGTTCTCCGCCTTGGACCCGCCTCCATATCCAAGCGGCGTCGACGACGATCCGCCACCGCCGTCGTCGTCGGACGTACGCGAGCTGGCGCAATCCCTGATCCCGTCGTACCGCCGCGCACTCGCCTTCCCCCTCTACCGGTCCTGGGCACTCGCCGAGGCATGCCGCGCGGACGCCGCACGCCTCCTCGCATGCGGCACGCGCACCGTCTTGCGCTGTCTTCTCGAGCTGCGTGCCATCCTCGACGCGCACGAGGTCTATTACGTCTACTCTCGTATATGGCTTCGACGATTTCTGTCGATGGATACAGGCTTGTGCCAGGTACGGAATTTTTTTTTCGCGGGTCCCAGATCCACGCGCTATCTACGGTATTTGGAGGGTGCCAGCTGATCTATTTAGCGAGGATTCTTTGAAACGACTTGGGCAGGACGTGGGTCATCTGAACATGTCGAAGGATTCACTTGGTTGGGACCTGGTCGCGCTGGAACGCGCGGTGGTGGAGGGCCAATCAGACAGTGACGACGAAGAACCAGAGTCCGACAATTCTGCCGTCTGAAAATTTATATATTCATCCTCGTCGATTACTGTCATCAACCCCGACACTAGCGTGTATTATATGACTACGAGAGCCAGCATGCCGGCGATTCTAGTCTAATTTAACCTTGGTTTGCGAAGATGGAATTATCGTCTGCAAAAGAGAGTGGTATGAGGGACACTGTCCAGGAAAGATTAAGGGCTAGGAGACGTACAGAGAGAAGCTTCAAAGCTTCGTCCACGAGCAATACCGGCGCGCTCAACCACAGAACGGCCTTCCATTCGATCCAGTCCAATGGCGCAATTGCGAATATCGCCTACCAGCAGATTCAGTGAAATATCTTTTCAAAGTGGCACAACTACTCACAGAGAAGAAGGGAACGTAGAGAATGACAAAGTGCAGAGCCATACTCAAGGTAATAGCTCCCACGAGGAACATGTTCTTCCAAAGGGGCAGACGAAGTAAGCTTTCGTTCTCGGATAACGAGTTCATCGCGTTGAACATTTCGACCGTGACCAATATCGACAAGCTCATCGTAGGACGCATGTCGCGCCTTGAATGCCCGTGAATATATCGCACCCAATTTCAGGGAAGAGTGCAGAACATTGATGGAAGTGCGTCTGGATAGCGTGGGAAGTAAAAATGCAGTTCAGCGAATGGTCAAGTCAACACGCACCAGTTGGTAATAGGAGATTTGCGGTCCATTCTCGTAGAACATAAACCACCAGGCGTATCCCGCAACTGTAGCGACGCCAACATAGGCTCCGACGACCAAGTACCGGAAGAAAAGCCACTTGGATATCAATGGCTCTCGACTGCTCCTTGGAGGAACCCGCATAATCGAATGATCCGGGGGGTTGAAATCCCAGTGCGGTCGCGGGCAGGCTGTCGGTAACCAGGTTGACCCAGAGCAATTGCACCGGAATAAGTGCCTCCGGCATGCCAAGAAGGACGGTCAAGAAGATGCTGACCACCTCGCCAATGTTCGAGGAAACTGCAACAGCGCGATTAGTTAAGTGGGTAGGTACGTTGGGTAGGAGGGACCGGCTTACTGAGATAGCGGATGAACTGCTTAGTATTATTGTAGATCAGTCTACCCTCTTCCACTGCTTTCTCTATTGTGGCGAAATTAGAATCAGCTAGAACCATGTCTGCGGCGAGCTTTGCAACATCTGTTCCGCTGCCCATCGCCACGCCGATATCGGCCTTTTTCAAGGCTGGCGCATCGTTCACACCATCGCCAGTCTTGAAACACACATGAGCAACCTAAACGAACTTAAATAGTAAAAAAGAAACGCACCATAGCGACAACGAGCCCTAGACTCTGCAGGAGGTCTACCAATTCAACCTTGTGCTTTGGTTCCGTTCGGCTAAACAGGGAGGCCTTCTGAACGGCTACGAGTTTCTCCGCATGACTGAGATCTTCAAATTCGCGGCCAGTGTAACTCTTCCCTGTCAGATCCTCGTGCGAGTCAAAGATCCCGACGCTGCGACAGACACTCTCCGCTGTTCCCTTATTATCACCAGTGATACACACTACACGAATGCCTGCGGCCTTGCAGCTGGCCACGGCATCGCGTACTTCGGGTCGAGGTGGGTCCAGCATACCGACCAATGAGACGAAAGTAAGGTCGTGCTCGAAGCGAGAATACTGTTCCGCGCTCTCGGAATGGTAATGGCGGATGTCGACATCCTCGACATCGACGAATGCCAAGGCCATGGTGCGTAGTCCATCCTTCCCGTAAGAAGCGGTCTGTGCCAGAAGTCGGTTACGGAGGGTAGTCGAGAGCGGAACCTTGTGGCCTCCTGGAGTCAGAACGGTGGTGCAGCGTTCGAAGATGGACTCGGGGGCGCCTTTCACGAACAGACAGCCAGTATTATCGAGTTGGACGAGGACTGACATCATCTTCCGGTCGCGAGAGAACTCGAAGGTAAGAAGACGGGTGATTTTCTGCTCCAAGTAGTCGCTGACGGCACTTGCTCGGGTTGACGGACCGAGGGACTGGAGAGATGTCGACAACTCCGGATTGAATGAGCCTATCTTCTCAGCCAGTACTTTCAGAGCTGCCTCCGTGGGTTCTCCCACATTGCTGTAAGCGTCTCTTTCCTATAGCGCTTTAAGTACACCGGGGCTGAGTAGGAGAAAAAGTTAACCCACCGCGTTGTATGTCACTTTGGCGTCGTTGCAGACTACACATATCTCAGCCAAGCGTTGGACGGGCTCTGACCGAAGGTCAACAGACACATCCGTCCCATCAGCAGACGTGACCGACCCATGTGGGGAGAATGTGGTTCCGCCTACTATAAACTCTTGAAGTCCAGTCGACTCATCAACGACGGCAAACTAGTTTGAAAGACAGCTTGAGTCGCAAAATTGTAGAGAAAATTGTCTTGTTACTCACGCGTGAGACGCTCATCTGATTGGTGGTCAATGTCCCCGTCTTATCCGAGCATATCACGTTGGTGCTACCTAGAGTCTCGACACTAGGAAGGTTCCTGACGATGGCGTTTTTCTGGGCCATTTTCTTCGTTCCAAGAGCAAGACACGCAGTGATGACAGCGGCCAGTCCCTCTGGGATAGCGGCAACGGCGAGCGCAACAGCGATCTTGAAGTAGTACACGGCGCCCTTGAGGGCACCGTGATGCGCCGGGTCCCAGAAGTGCCGCACATTGATGAGCCATACGAGGATGCAAATGACCGAGATGACCTTCGCGAGCATGTCTCCAAACTCGTCCAACTTGCGCTTCAGAGGAGTTTTCTCGCCGATTTGCGAAGATATCGATTTGTGGATGTCGCCGATGGCCGTATTTTGACCCGTGAGAACAACGACGGCGCGTGCGCTCCCATTCACGACTGTTGTACCCTGTTCAAAGTGATTATAGTTATATGCGGAGGTATGACACGAAATCACAGCGTACGGAGAAAAGCATATTCGTCATATCTTGTTTGACCGCCTTGACATCCGGAACGGCGTCTAGGGATTTACTGACGCTGGCACTCTCGCCCGTAAGAATAGCTTGATCGACTCGGAAGCTGCTCGAAGACACGGAAAGAAGCCTGCAGTCCGCCGGAATTTTGTCGCCGACGGATACAGCCACGATATCCCCTGGGACGATCCTGGACGCATGTATGCGGTTAACTTTGCCAGAACGGAGTACATTTGCCTCATCCGGTGAGTATTGCATCAAGGCCTTCGTGCGCAAGGCGGGTCAGTGGTAGTCTCGAGAACGAAGATGTGACGCACATCAATGGCCTTTTCCGCATTGCTCTCCTGAATAACACCAACCGCCGCGTTTGCGACAAGGATTAGGAGGATCACCGAAGGTTCTACGAAGGCGCCAAAAGGCGAGGAGTCTTCGGCGTCCTCGAGTAAGGCCAAAACGAAGGAGACGACAGCAGAGCCGAGAAGAATGAGAACGAGCTGATCTTTGAATTGTTCGAGGACAAGTTTCCAGAGGGGGGTGCCCGGTTCTTCAGGAAGTTCTGTGCTTCGCAGTCGGCTTGTTAGTAACGTGTGCGGAGCAGTACGTGGCCAAACGAGCCCACCGTTGGTGCCATATCGTTCTGAATGAAGAGCGACTTGTTCTGGGGACAGGCCGTCCTTCGGACTAACTTGAAAGTTGTTTAAAACCTCGCCTGTAGTGGCTGTCCATGAAAAATCCATGGAGAACGACTCGGGGGAGGGTGTGCTAAGCAGTCCAACGGAGTGCGACGGTTTTGTTTAAATACATGTGCCACGTTGACAAATTCACACGGTTTTCGAAAAGGTCTCCAACCGGATCTCTTTCTTTTCGTTAATCGCACACAGAGACACCCGCGATGAGAGTGGAGCAGATGAACCAGCGTGGACGACCTCACTCGATGGGAAAACAGATCCTTCTTTGTAGGCGGTGCTGACGGCGACTTATCACAAGCGCCGCGATACTAAGACCAGGGATCTAGCCGTGGGACTACAGTCGCAATAAGGAGTATCGCTCGTCTCCAAGATGTGACGTGGCCCGTGGGCGTATTGGGAATGAGCTAGATATAACACGTGGACAGTACTCTCTGCAATAATCATAATCCGTTCCCAAGCCTCGGAGCGAATTCCAATCTCAATTCCGCGGTACCCTATGCATCAATTTCCTCAACGTGCAGGAGGGGTTCCCGGGCGACGATGGACTCTTCAGACTCAGATGATAAGAACCGGTAACCATCAAGATCTGCGGAGGTTTCGTGAGTCGCAATAGAGGAGGCGAATGAATCCATCCGGCTGGGCGGTGGGTGACGTGGGATCGCGTACGGGGATGAAGGGCCTTGGCCTTGCACTGGATCATGATTGCTTGGGCCATTGGGGGGACACTCTCGGAGATGTTGAGGGGCAGGAAGCGAGACGGTCGTCAAATTGGGCGTGCTTGAAGAAGCCGGAGAAACATCGAATGTGGGAGCTGCGAGTGTGGGGGGCACGGTGGGGCTAGTTGTATCGGAGGTGACTTCGGCGTTTGGTGGGGATGACGATGAATTTCGACTTTCGGCTGTCGGCCGAGAGTTACTACTATCCTCAGTACCACCCCGGGCACGCTCCTCCGCTTCCCGCTGTAGTTGAGCTTCGTGCTCGAGCAAAGACAACCTCATGGCCTCCATCATCATCAGCTAGAATGAATAGGCAGATCTGTCAGCACGGTGGCGATGACGTATGTTCCTATGACTCACCTCCTCTAAATCTCGACCGCCGAAACTCATATTACCAAGGAAGCTATTGAGATCTTGTTGCTGCTGTCGTCGCCTTGAGCGCCGACTACCTCCGCCATCTCCTTCTGCCCCAGTGGCCTCAACGGAAAGTGGGTGAATTCTTCCGCTCGTGATACCCACTGGAACAAGGCGGTCCCCAACCTGTCGCATGATTATACGTCGGTTAGCGCGGCGAGCAGCCGCGGCCTGAACTGCTGCGAGCTTAGCCTCCCAGTCGGGGTGTATCCGATCTGGATCGTTGGTGTGAACTGGCTGTAAATTTGGAGAACAAAACACGATGATCCATACCGACTGTCACGACATCGGGGTCTGTATGATCAAAGCTCCTGAAACGCTTTTGTTTCCCGGGTCTAGCCCTCATGCTATCAAACGCCCGCTGGGAATTTGGGGAGTCCGGCCAGGTCGGAGTGGGCTGGGAAAGGTAGGCAGGCAGAAGGGATAGCGAGAGGGAATAAATGAAGCATTAGAATACGTCGAACCATAAGCAAGCGGACACACCCATCCTTCACTCCCAATTCCTGCTCGCCAGGAGGGAGGAGTATAAACGATGCCAAAGTGCTCCTGCACGCAAAACGGACAGCACGCGGGTTCGGAGACCATGTGTGTTACGGTCGGTTCCGTTCTCTTTATCTGAACGAAGCACTCCGAACAAATTGTCTGATCGCAGCAACGAGAACGATTAATGTTGGGAGGATAATACTAGAAAAAGGAGTGTTAAGCAGATTTAAAATCGGTCGGCTTGCGAAAGAACAGACGAGGAAGCATATTGGACACTCGGCAGCATCTTTGTAAATCGCAGCCTCTGCATTACGGGGTAGTTCCTTCGATATACTGGGGCGCTTATGGTGGGTGGATTTGGCGGTTGGGGGGGTCGCGTCGCTCCGCGTCCCCGTAGATTCGTGTTCGGCTGGAAGGGGAGGTTCCTTGCGGGCAGCAAGGATTTGTTCATCTTCCCATGAGGGATCGTACTCTTCAAGAGGTCTATAAAACGGAGCGAGTTTGCGGTCGATTATGAGCTGGGTTACGACGTCTTCTTTCCAATCTCTGGTGCCGGAGTACACTCCTTGGGGAGTGAGATGGCCGAAGTCGACTATGTCCTCGTGATGGACACGACCCGACGACGACGCACTGTTTCCCATCACTTCGTAGGAAGGGAAATAGGACGATCGACAGAGAGATAAGCCAGTGCTGCGGGCGGTGTTGTAGGGTGTTCGGTCGAAACAACGTAAGAGACAATTCCCTGCACTCCACTTACGCCTGGCCCAGTCCTGGCCCCCGGTGGCACTCCGGGACCCCGACATGGGTGTCCATTCATTGGTGATCGCCTGGCCCCAATCCTACTGTGGGTTACGGAAGGTCGTTCCGGTACGTATGCTTTCCACCCAAAACACGTCCCAACGCTCCCGTCGCCCCTCAATTCACACAAACTTCACTTCTCTATCCGATCTGTATAGTGATGCGCGTCTACACGGATATCAAGGACCGACACGTACGGTGAGACTTCCTCGCGCAGCCGCTAGTAGTGGGGGAACAATCGCCAAGAGTGAAGACGGGGAACGATGTGTGGTTGCTGGAAAAGAATGTAACAATGACTCGTTTCGAACACCGTTCACTTCCGATAACATTGACGCGTAGCTTTGCGCATCTTGCGCGTTTCCGACTCGCCAAATTCACTCAATCCAGACCATAAGTCCTCCGTAGGGAGAGGTGGTCACCGTATCGATGCATCACGCAATTTGTGGAACGGCAGCGGGTTGAAAATGGAGAGCGTCAGTACCGACGTCGCTTGGGGTCGCGGAAGTCAGTCCCTTGACAGAGCAAACCAGCGACCCAATCTCACCTGTATGCAGGTTATGACAATAAGATCCTCACGAGTGCGCGCAATGGTGAACTCATCATGTGGGATCTTAATAAAATGGGCCCTTCCAAGTACGGTGGGTCATCTAGGACCTAATATATGCGCATTGTCTAAACAGATTTTATAGAGCGTCGAACGCGCCAGCACCTGCGTTCAATTCACGTTCTCGCATATTCTCCCATCGTGTCAAATTACTGTATGACTGGCTCTGCTGACGGTGATATAAGGGTCTGGGTAAGCCATCAGCCTTCGTCAGTGCTCGTGCACCTTAAAAATAAGTCAGGACCTCCGGGATATGAGGAACTCAGTCGTGAGGCTTCATCACCCTACCGCCGTTCGTACGGCCGCATTTTCGTGCAGTCAGGCCTGTCCGGTGCACGCAGTTGTCGGTCTTGACAATGGTAGCTTGTACAGGTTAGCAACTGCGTTTTGCGTTTTGCGGTTTCTCTGACCATTTGGGGCAGATACGATTTCTCAATGGGTTCTAAAGGGCAACTTGATCGTTTACCCGTTGCCCATACGGGGCCCATTCTCGCGCTTGACTGGTGTACCCCCGACGGAGGCGCCACCAGTTCCGGTGGATGGATTGCCAGTGGCTCGCTTGATAGGACAGTCAAAGTGTGGGACCTCACAGGTCCACATTTCGAACGTACACCAACCTATACGCTCGCGACTCAATTTCCTATACGTCGCGTTCGCTGGCGCCCGGGATATGAGTGCGAGATCGCTGTTGCGTCAAGCGCAGAATTTGGCACAGGCGCAGTGTCGGACATGTGTGACGACTCTGGTGTGGTCGAGGATGTTGACTTGGAAAAGCCCGAAGTAGCTATCCCGAAGAGAAGAGCGGATATGGGGTATGCAATTGAAGTCTGGGATGTAAGGAGGGGATATATCGCGAAGTGGTTGGTTGGAGGCTCCGCGATCGAAGGGGGCGTGACTGGTACGTCTACTTTAACTGCGTAGCTAGAGCCCGGATTGATCTTCGCAGACCTCGATTTTCGGGATTCGCACGCTCTCTGGGCGCAGCACTCATCTGGGACGTTTGCTCAGCTGGATCTCAGGAATTCATATAGACCTTTGGACGCGGTCCCTCGTCTTGCGGCTTCGTGGTCTGTCTCACACTCTCTTACGTTTGTGACAGATAAGAAAACTCAATGGGAAGTTCCATACGATGACATGTGAGCTTTCTTTTTCTTCGCACTCAATTCGCGTGATTGATCCTTACCATCTCCTAGTGACCCAAGGGCAAAGCAACTTGCATTTTCCTTTAAATTAAAAGCTCTGGGAGACAAACCTTACAATCCTACAGTGCAGAGTATAGGAACACACATGTTCGACTATTCTCATCAAGATTCAGAGAGATTTTCCATTCTTGCAAAGGGCTACGTTGTGGAAGGATCTGATAAAGAGAAAGTATGCGAGATTAATGCACAGATTGCCTTGCAAGCGGACCACTGCCAGGCATTTCAGATGTGGTGCCTTTTACGTTCTCTCTTCGCCCCAAACTCGGCTTCGTCCTCAACATCTCAACCGTCGACGCCGCCACTATCTCCGCTGCCCTTGTCTTCGAGCGTTTCTCTCCCTATTCCTGATACTACAAAAGCCTCGGCCTCATCCGATCCAGTGGTGAAACCCCACTCACCTTACCCTAGCTCAGGAGATTCTCCCCATCCGGTTTCATCTGTTCCGGCATCGAACTCACCGTCTCCCCAGCGTGTTTCCAGCGCAACGCAAGTAACTGCGAGCCCTCAGTCAGCGCTCAGCGTCTCATCTACAACTTCCCCTTGCCCTCCATCCATGTTTTCGCGACGACCTTCGAGTGCTGCATTCCTCACAAACCACCCGCGTGCCCTGACCTTCCGACGACCTTCGGTGTCTACACCCTCTCTCACATCAACCGATAACTCTACTTTGTCTAGCCTGCGCCATGTCGGCGAAGGGACGCTCGATGACTCAGACTCGAGTGGTAGCGACAGTGATATCAGCTCCCTTCCTTCTGCCTCTGCCTTATCTCCCACTGCGCAGACATTCTCACGCACGACACTCTCATCTGCTCCTAGCCCACTCTCACGCGTCGCCGCGGCAGGTCAGCAGACTTGGACCGAAGACGAGCGCGAATTCGACGAGGATTCTCCCTCACCTGCGTCGACCGATACTGAATCCGAAGGCGAAACCGCACGGAAGCATGTCCGCGCTCGCTCGCAGTCGCTGCGCCGCCGGACCGGGGCCCGCAGTCGCTGCTCGACGCTGGCTGCACCGCCGATACCAGCACCTCCCCTCCAGAGGTCGGGCTCGCGCAGCAGCATGCGGACGGTCACCGCACATGACGACGACCACGAACATTTCCCGCCTGTTGTGACAAGCACGTCGCGGGTCGCATCACGGGTCGCGTCTCGAGTCGCGTCGGCCGCCGTTTCGGACGGTCTCTTTGGTTCGGGTACGGACCCCAGTACCGGCGCATCGGACATCTACGTGCGGAACGAGGTTCAGAGACGCGTTGAAGAGGTCCGGGAGGTCATCCGGAAGGCGCTCCAGGAGGCGCTGGAGGAGTATGCCGATGCTGGGGACGTGCAAACTTGCGCCATGATGGCATTAGTGGCACCGAGGGAGCTGGGGTTGGGCAGACGGCGGGTGCAACGGTTCGTGGAGGCCTACATTGGTACGTCATCAAGTATCGTCGGGTTCTAGCGTTGACGTGTGTAGAGTTGCTCACGCGGATGAGGCTGCATACCACCGCAGCGTATTTGCGAAAACACTCGGTTCTGCCTGATATACGCTCGCTCACCAATGTAAGAATCTCTGCCCCCGACGGCTCTCGAACGAACTGCGCTTAGATTGCCCCTTCTTCAGCTGCAAACGACAGTCTATGTGTCTTGTGGTCGATGTGGAAAGCCTATCCTCGCCCAGAGAAACGGTTCGACTTGCGCGAACTGCAGGACGCCTGCGGCTCGATGCTCCATCTGGTAACGCGTATTCTATCACCGGTGCATTCTCGAGCTCACCCCGATCGTCTTCTGCAGCCATCTTCCTGTGAAGTCCATGCTTTTCCACTGTGCCATCTGCTCGCACGGGGGTCACCAGATCTGCTACAGGCAGTTCTATGCAAAGATGCCATTGGTTTTGCTCCCAACACCACCCGCACCCTCGCCGGCGTCACCGTTGAAACCCCACCATCGCCTTGCTCGTTCAACCTCGCGGAGCAACGATAGTGAGGGCGACGACGCCAATGTTCTACCCGATTATTCGTTCGATACGTCTACAGTCACTCCTGCATCGTCCAGCCAACTGCTAGGGCATCCGTGCGCTGCGGGGTGTGGGCATTTCTGTTGGGTAACGAATTTAAGGGAGGATGAGGAGAAACTCTGACGATTACCTTTTTCTTCGCCTTTGTCTTAGCTGGAAGCAGCTGACGTTTAATGCATATACTGTGTACATTGCATGTGCGAAATATACAGGTGGCTTATGAGAAAAGACTTTTGAAACACATGAAGTGGGGGGCGATAACTTAGGAAGGGGCAAGAGGAGAGATATGCGTAGACCGGAAGAATTTTCGGATCTTCATGCATCATGAGCGGTACTCGTATGGGTGCCTCACTAGCTCGTCGTATAAATCAGATGGGAGATCGCGGACGAGTGTAACGGCGATCCCAATGACGGGGAGTGCTTCAAGTGGCGGGAAGGTGCGCAGAAGACGCATCGGCCTGGTAAAACGTGTGGGGTAAGGTTGCGGGACTGGGCGTAGGGCAGGCGAACGTACGAGGATGAGGTCATCACGTCGTCGCGTATAAGAAGCAACTGTGCAATGACGCAGAGGACATTTAGGTGTACTCCAAAGGCTAGAAGGAAGTCCCAGAGCTGGAGGACTTGGTCGAGCGGTGGCGTGCAAGCGCAAAGAGTAAGAACGGCTAGACGACAGAGGTAAGTGGGGGCCGCGAGACAACGGAGCAGGCAATCACATGGGAAGGCATAAAGTTCGGCAGAAAGGTTCTTGGAGCGCAGGTAGTTGAACAGCTCTAGATCTACAATCTTGAGGCAGCGGTCGAGGAGCTGAATACAGAAGGTAAGAGTGGTCAAAGTGGTCAAAATGGTGTTTACGAACTCTCAAACCGCGATGTACGCCCTCAAGGGTAGGTTGCACATAGAGGGGGCAAGATTCCTCTATGAATTTGGCGAAGCAGAAGAACGCCTCTAGTTCTGAGGGCATAGTGTAGAGGAACGGGGCAGCCAAAACATTCATGCCTTGCACATAGGTGAAGCCTAGCTGCTGGGTTTCTTGTCTGTCTTGAAGGTAGTGAGTACCGAGGGTCGAGGGGAGCGGCGATGGGTCTGATTACCGTAATTTCGCCAGACAAAAGCGTCGAGGAGGCGGACGAGCATGTCCTCTCGAACGCGCTCCTTGAATCCGCGATCCGTAGCCAGCGTACTGATGAACGTAACAGAAGATATCAGCAGAGAGACACCGTCTAATGGAGAGACGCGCACCGGAAGGTATCGTTGCGGATCTTCTCCCTCACTTCGCACGGGCCCCTGGCCACGTACTCGAGGAATGTTTTTGCAGGCAGGTCGGTGACCCTGAGCAGGATTTTCCAGATCCTGTATCGCAACGTAGGGTCCTACATGATGGATGAACAACCAAACGGTGGCAAAGGGGGGGCCGACGAGATGCGTACAGTCTTGGAGGGTATACCGTCGATGAGGATGAGTCGCCGAAGCTTCTTCACATTCTCTTCCACGTCCTCCGGGGTCCGTGTCTTCGACGATAGCTTTGGGTTTGAGAGGATCTTGTTGAAGGCATGAGCCGTCGCAGCGAGACCGGCCGCTTCGCCCATCGTCACAGGGTGTGGTTACGCGAAAACGAGAGAAGCGCCCACGTGCTCCTCTTACCCGTTCCCAATGCAAGTGCCGTATTCATCGTCTGGAGCTCTGAGCCGCGCGCATTATGCTCTCGTTCGCAAGGTCGAGCTAGCACAAACAACCCAGCAAGCCGACGACTACCTACACGAAGAACTGGCCGTTGTCAGTGCTCGGCTTTCGCGTCCTGGCTTCTCTTCCGTGCGTCTATAACGCCCCGCTCCTCACAAGTACCCCGCAGTAAATGTCCCAGAATATTTAGGCACAGTGTCGAGAATGTCTCATCCTCCTGTTATATTGCTCCATGAACACCGTGGCCGGTCTTCCTTCAGGCGCGTTAGAATTTGCGCTCCCGCATGCCGTCAACCTAGCGGAAGCCGGTTCCTCTATCGACGAAAGGAAAACAGGTGTGTCGTATTGGCGTCTTCTCAACCCATTTCTGTTGTAGCTTTCCTTAAGGATACCTGTTCTGCTCTGAAATTATGCCACCGCACCATGACTTGAAACTCATGCTCGTCAACACACTCCGTAAGGTACACAAACCCCCGTCCGAAGCAAAACGCACTGTCACATACACGCTACTTTAGGACCTTGAGGCCGACTCCATTGCGCGCATCACTCTCGCTCTGAACTACCTTATCCAGTGCCCAAGCGATGATGTGATACCCGCGGTGCAGGCACGTCTCCAGAACCTATTATCTCACAAATCGTGAGTCGTCCTCTTCCCATCTGAGACATTGAACGACAACCGACCCCTCAAGGCCACACATACGCCGCCGCGCCTTGTACGCTGTCCGCGCTCTCGCAGAATGCGATTCTTCTATGCTTCATTGGTTATCTCCCGAGGTCTCGCGATGCCTTCGTGACAGAGACGACACCGTCATCGGTTCTGCGATTACCGTATGTGGCAGTCTATATAAGGTTCGTGAAAATCGTGGTCGTGGCGCACTTTGGCACAGCGGCCTTACGTCCCCAGAATGGATTGTTCGGACCAGATGCGCTCGCACACGTGTACCGGGCTTTACTCCACTATGGAAAGTCCTTCACCGGGTCTCCCGCAGCGATGCTGGTAACCCGGAAAGCCTTGCGACTATATTCCATCGTTCAGTAAGTCCTCGCGGTCTCCGCAGAGCGCCGAACGACATTCTGGAGACAGACCTTCCGCAGAAGTGCTAAAGGCCGTCGTCGGACTTATCAAGCGGTCCGCAACCAAGCCTAAGACTCATAGTAAGTATGCCCTGCTCGTGTACCTACACTTCGTGACGCGAACGACGCCTCCCTTAGCTCTGCTCTACGACTGCTTCTCTGTTTTCCGAAATACCCCCGTGGACGTGTTAACATCCTTTACGACATCCAGTGGCTCTCCTGTCACACACATCCGCCACTTACTCTCGAACAACTGGGACGAGCAACGCTTGTTTATCTCTTGCTTAGCGTGCGTCCCTCCGGCCATATGGGCGGGTACAACACAGGACATTCCTCCGGTTCTCGAAGCATGGGAGGTCGAGCGCGTGATGCAGCTGCTCTCTTCCCCCGATCCCACCATTAGGCTTACGGTGAGTCGTCTATCACGTACCTTAGCACGACTCTTAGACGACCGCCAGACGCTCCGATTATTGACCAATGTTGACTCGTCTATTGTTCAATTATATTTTTCCCAAAGATTACAAGGACTGGATACCTCTGCAGAATCATACGAAGACGAAGTGCTAGCGCTGCTTGAAGTGGTTAAGTTTCTTGCTGGTGAGGATGCGGAACTGTATGCAAGATCCATCAAGGATGTCTTGTCGCGTCCCGGAGCCGGAGAAGTAAATGGCGCGCAGCAAAGTTCCCAGGTTCTTGAGCGAGCGGTGGAGATCGTGTTGTCCTCCCTTCGTGACGGTAAAATTTGAGACTACTATTATACCGAGATATCTCATCGACTTGTGGAATCAGGTGACACCACTTTTGGCGCCAATGTCGCAACTACATTGTTGACACCTCTCGCGGAGGTTGAGGAAGAAATTTTGTTTAGTCCCACACTGATGGTCGTGCTGACGGCTTTGGCATGCGAATATGCCGGGCGCATCTCTGTGTCTCCGCTTCAGTTGCTACGCGGTTTGAGCAGAAGGATGAGCTCTTACCCAGGTCCGTGATTACTAAAGTCTTTTTTCCCGCACACCCTTATTGATAGCACTGCAGTATCTATCCAGGAAGTCAGTATTTTATCGATGATACGCCTAGCAGCCGAATGTCACAAGGTCCCTCCCGAAGTAGTCTCAGAAGTCCAGCATCTGAGAAGTATATCTGGTCGCCATATTTCACGCGTCAGTATTCTATCTATGCACCATTTTCTCGTTCGCCTCTTTATAGCGAGTGCCACCAGAGATGTTCTCAATTCGAAGACATGATCAACAAGCAGGACGAGTTGAGGGCTGCCGTTACGAGCAGCCGCTCACGCTCGGTAAGGGTAGCCCATTTCCAGACAAACGCCAATTCAATCGACCACGCCATTCCAGCTCCCAGACTTTCTCCTCGCGCTCGAGTCCAAGCCATCGTCAGCTCCTCGGTCGCCTCGTCACAATCCCTCTTCACCCTCCGCATCACGATCGCCACTCAGTGGATCACAGAAGCTTCGCTATGCAGCCTACGAGCCTCCACCACCCGCCCAGTCACGTCGCTCACGCGCGGCCAGCAGCACGCGTTCCACGTATTCTCTGGACGCGCGTGAAGACCTATCGCGGACTGTTACCGCCGGCGACCTGGCAATTGCGGCCGGCAGCCCAGAGATACGTGCGCTCTCGCTTGTTCGTACCCTCCTCTGTGAGACGGCACAATCTGACGTCGAGAGCAGTCACAGACGACGCGCAGCCCGCCCATCTCTCCCCTTTCCGCACCACAACTGGACTCTGTTAATTTACTCGTGCGTGTGTCTACACCGATTTCGCAGCTTCACACATACACACACACAAAACGAAAAACAGAGTCCCCGTGCCGATCTGATCTCCCTGGACTCGCCCTTCATACAAGAACCTAAACCTGGAGAAAAAACCAACGCACCCGAGCAACACGGCGGCGAGCAGCACCACGACTTTGCGAACGCATGGGATACGCTATCTGCCTTCTCGGCACGAGGGTGGTGCGACGGGACCTTTGACACGGCCGTGCGCCGGCTGCAGGGCCTCGGTCTCCAGCGTGGTCTCGCGGTTCTTCCTGCGGATCAGCCGCCGTTCGAAGGTAAGACCCGTGATCACGTCTTTGCCCCCGTCCTGATTTGCCGTCCCTCAAAACCATAGGTGAGCTGAAGATCTTGATCCTTGGAGATACGGATGGAGGACGAGGCCGCGCGGCGTTGAGACTGCACGATAGTTCCGACGACGACGAAGATGGGTATTTGTGGCGCATGCGGAGTGAGGACGAAGGCGTGCTGGTGGCGGTGAAGCAGATCCTTACCACGTAGTAGGGCCTGGTGTTCTCCGTGTATGAGACCTTTATTTACGGTGACTCGTTACCAGGGATGTACGTTGTAAAGTCCGTTTTACGGTGATACGGAGGATATTTGTGAGCACGTCGACTGCAGCAAGTAGCGGCCCAATCCTCGCGACATCAAGGGTAGGACATGGAATCGCACTGATACTTGAATATGCTTCCCATCCCTGGTACGGTGGCATCGTTGTACAAAAAAAAAGATACCGATATTGATACTTTTCGGGAGATGGAGAGGTCTAGGAAGAGTAGCGACGAAAAGCCTTTTTTTCCCTCACGGATCCGCGAGTTTAAAGCATGAGTGAATGAGTGACAGTATTACGGTTGTGGAGCACCCGCTAGTAAAGAAGGCCTGAACCGAACTTCTGTGCGTGTCACTCGGGGTTCAACGTTCAACAATGAGTCGTGATATTGACTTCATGGACAACCTATCCGGAGTGCGAAAATTATGACTATGGGGTCCATTTTTCAGTGATTCGGGCACCTCGCAATAGTATTAGCCTGGTGGCATTGCCCCCGATTCCGCGTCATCTCCTAAGTCCCATACCAAATGGCGAGCCTATGGGCAAGCAGCTCGAAGGTGGATACACCCATGACATGACGTTACACTTCCACTGCGCCAAGCAGACGAGCTTGAAGAGGGTATCTGGTCCACTGGCAAGGTCGTCGATTGGTGAATAAGATAAATTTTCAGAGAGCCGGCCTAAGCAGAAGTCGACCGGTGATAGTCGACAGTCGTTGTGTGCTAGTAAAATCTAGACACAAACGCGACGACGAGTAGATTCGTTTACGAGGTAGGTTGTGCAGATAGCAGAGGGTCAAAGCATCGCAAGGGACGTGCATCATGATGCCATGATACGCCAGGGGGCGTGTACCAGGCCGTGTACTGCTGGCGATTCAGGCCGAGTCCTGTCGACCGCGTCACAGTAGACCTTGCGGTAAATGGTTCGTACAGGTAAGCATCCTCCCGTCACTCAGGGCGACAAATGTCATCACAGTTACAGAGACGGGCCTGGCCGCTGCCAGTGCCACTGGCAGTGAACGCAGAGAACAGCCTCGGAAGCACCCGGATGTCACGTGCCCTGGTCCTAATCCTAAATCGATCGATGACAATAGATGTTGTCCCTTGCTCCCAACTCCCAAATACCTGTTGGCGATGCTATGACTAGATATTCGATGACTCTACAGCGAACGCAATTTGACATGTGCGGTTCTTGCATAATGTCAAAATGCGGTGGTCATATTTGGTGAACACTGCAATGTGGCAATGTTCACCAAGAATGACCAACTTCGAAGTGCGCCGTAGTGCCTCAAAACATGACTGCCAATAGTCATAATTGTGAGTCCAAATCGCATCGCGTGCAACCCCTGATCGCGGTTTTTTTTCCCTTAGAGTTGCATAGAACGAATTCTTGCAAGATCGCGAGTTTATCTGGCCATCTGACTCAATTCCACAAGAATCATGAAAAATGTATCCCATTTTTTTCATGATTCTTGTGGTAGAACACAAACCTCATCCGTCGACAGTCAAGTTAAAGAGCAGGAGACGAGCCTAGCTGGTGGCACAATAATGGGTCCCCCGAAGATGTCGTTTAGACAGTACATAATTCTCCCTTAGCTTGATCTTTGAAATTCGATGTGGGTAGAACTTGCTTGAAGGGCATATTCGTTTGTACCATTAGTTGGATCGATTAGTCGATTGACGGGCCTTGTGATTTCTACCGCCTCAGTCTCGAAGACAACGTCCAATACCACACGTACTGCCAGTGGTTGTGTATTCCTAACCGGGAGCCTGCGTGTGTACGTGGCCAACCGTCGCCGTCACTGGTCCCATAACCGAGTAAAACTGAACTTGACTAAGAAAGATGTCCTTGATAAGTTACGGACTGGCAGGTCAATGATTGTCAAACGGCCAAATTTTGCTGTATCATAGGCCCAAGGTCACCTCGCACCCGCGAACACTTTTATGTTAATACTTGCCGCCGTGCCAAGCAAGGCTTGGTCTTCTTTAAATCACCATTCTCACTTCTCATTTCTGGCGACTAAGAGTCTCACATGTACTCACATATCCAGGGGGCATAGCCCTATCATCGAATATATCATCATCTAAGTCCAGTAGCCGACTCAGGTTCCCGTTCGACCGCTGCCTGCCCTACAGTACACAGTCCAAGACACAGCGAATTCATTTTCAAATTCGACGACAATCGTAACTATGCGCCTATGGCAATGCGTGGTCGTTTCCTGGGGGCTAGGACTTCCAAGATAATTTCCCAGCGCCTTGAGGAACCTCTAATCGGATTTGTGGGACGGGCTGGGGCTGTGGCTAACTTAGCGACAATGCACCCGGGTCTCTCACAGGTGATGACGAGGGCTGGGGCTGGGAACTATCTCAGCTAATCTCGAGACTGTAGACTAGTGTGGGCCACACGCAACAGGCTGAGGTTGCGACACGGTTCTCAGGGAGGTACTGACACTTTCTCCCACAAGTGATAGCAAAAGCCCGCGGTACACATCTGCTCTCCTCTGCTGTACCCGCATGTCAGCCCCAAGGATTCGGAAGCGTAGTGTCTCCAGGTCCATTTCTTGACGCAGCGGCAGAAGTAAGTGTACTCGGGGCGTCGGTCGGAAGGGCTTAGTGATGGTAAGTTAATCAGATTGATTGAGCTGCCCGGGAAATTAATAAATCAATTACGCTTTACAGTCAAGGTCAAGATGCACAAAAATGTATATAAAAATAAAATAAACATATATCTCTAGGTCATCGACCCAAGGTCGTCGTTGTCACCGACCGTCTCGCGCGGACACTGGCACTGAAGCAAGTACCAAGACCCGACGCTCTTTTTCTTTACGAAGGAGCCTGCGACGGACAAACAAGAGAATCGGCGTGCTGTGGACAGTGACAACGGGCGATAGCATAGCGTCGCATGGCTTCGCGGCCGTCATGAGGTTCAAAAGTCATAATAATGACTGGTGTTCCTGATGTCATCCCATGTGGCCGCAGTGGTTCATTCAGACCCTTACCACGAATAGCCACTAAAGTAACTTAATCGGCAGGCATAAAGGGAGGTGGAGAGAAAACCTCACTTTCTCAGCGAGTCTTGTCGAGCCACACGCTAGAACAAAGTAAACTCCATGCTCCTTCAAGTCACTACATTCAACTGAATAACAACCCAATTACAACCCAATTACAACTGCGTGTGTGATGTACGGAATCATGGAGGTCGTAATACCATTCAAGTCAAGTCATATCATATCGTCAAACGCTTAGTCGAGCTCTGCAAGCCGGCGGGCGACAACATTGAGAGCGGATATAAGATCTTTAGCGGTAAGTTGAGGCCTGCAATGGATGAGCTCGCCGGATGGCTACAATAGAGGACGAAAAGATACTCACGGAACACCATTTCTAACCAACGCATGGGACTCACCGTCACGTCTACCAAAAACAACGATAAGCAGTTGCAAACAATTATTATATGTCCCCCTCACCTGGTGTTGTTGAGAAGCGAGTTCAGTCCAACCGCTCCAGCCCCACTAGCCACGCCACCAAGAAGACCATTACTAATAACGCTTCCAATGGGATCGGTCGTCTTGACGGCATTCAGTATACTGCTGACCGCACTTCCGAGACCAGGTTCACGCCTAACAACAACGATGAGCTATTGCAAACATTTCCTTGCCTTGCCCTCACCTGGTGTGGTTGAGAAGCGAGCCCGCTCCAACCGCTCCAGCCGCACTGGCCACGCCACTAAGAAGGCCGTCACTGAGGACCTTTCCGATGCTGGACGTCGAGGCGCCATCCAGCAAATCGCCGAATGCACTTCCGATACCGCGCGAATTGAGATGAACGGGGAAACCATCAACGAGAATCGGCGTCGCAGCAGTCGGTGTCGGGATCGGAGCTGGAGGAGTCGGTGACGGAATCGTGTCACTAGGGACGATAGGACCGATAGGTACGGGGAGACCATCAACGATAATGTGCGGCGTGTCACGACGCGTGCTGTTACCACCAAGGGCGTCCTGCAAAACAACGGGCAAAGCGCCGAAGCCAAGACCGGTTCCAATCGTCTTGAGAATACCTCCGATGCCTCCCCCGGCGCAGCGGCTGCACTGGCGCGGGTCTGCTGCTGGCCATCCCTGAGAAAGTGATGACCCTCGTCAGCAAGGGCTGTCCCAAGAGCCGAAAAGTAAGAAGCGTACAGGACAGGAGCAGCAAGTGCGGGGGATGCCGTGGAGGCAGCAAGTGCGAGGAGTGCGAGAGTCTTGTGAGAGTGCATGTTTGAAGATAATACGCAACTGAAGCTTGAATGTGGGCGTGAATGCAAGGAGTGTGAGAGAAATACGTATGGACTGGAGGAGCATAATGGTCAGCCATAGTCGATGGGAGAGTAGACAAAAGGTTGTGAACTAACCAACCAGTGCCTTAAGAAAGTACGAATGTGAGCAGGAGCTGAAGAAACACAAACTAAAAACCACGGCCATTTATAGTGGGTAGAACTCCGGAATCCGGGGCTACTAACATCACATCAAAACAGCAATCACTAGTTCCATCATGCCGAAGCCAGGCTGATGTGTTGCATGCGGTACCACCGCGTCGTGTCGACGAATTCGGCGGTAGACAGTAGACAGTCCTAAGCACTCACTCTGATTAAGCACGTACACTGTTGAACTAGAGCGTGTTCAGACGCGCGACACTTCGACGTCGAGGAGTCGACTGCACCGCGTGTGAGATTACTCTGGTGTTCATGTGCTGGAGACAAGCGCACCGGGAGTTGCACACACTGGCGGAGTGTAGAGAATAGAGGTGGAGGGCTCGTAACACGATCATTATTGTCTTGGATACTTTGATTTTCGGACTGTTAGTTTACGAGTCAAGGGCCAACTTCCCGTGATGGCGTTTGAGTTGACATGTTGACATGCAGCATTGGCGATAATCTGAGGCAAGATCTGAGGCACTCGTCGTCGGGTGACGTAACCACTGACAACGACATCTTGCCAATTTTTGGAATACCAAATCAGCTGCTCTTCACTGCCCCCTTTGAATGGTCAAGTGCATCAAATGTAGGTCGGCCTTGTTACCCGAGCTCCCAAGGGCATCAGCAGCATTCAAACCGAGAAGTGTAGAGATTTCGGCGCACAAGTGACCCATACATATGATGATCGCCATCATCATTGACTGTACTGTCAATGCACCGTGCTTCACATCTGCCGGATACAGCATGGTCACGGTGGCCCGGTGCGGCTGCATTGAGCCATGATACTTCTGTGAGTGCTCGTATACTGTAAGGAAACTACAATGCTCCCTGACACAGCCAAGGTTGACTGCATGCGTTTGGGTTACTCGATTCGCACCTCCACAGGATCCTTGAGTGATCTGGAATGCGCACCGCCATAGCCAATGCACGTCTATCGAATTCGGGGTTCACACATGGTTAATGACTAAGAGGCATTGTCTCTGACCCCGAGATCCTCTGATGTGTCGCAGTTACCGCTTTCGAGCGAATCGTATGTCTACAGGTAACTTATTACTACTACTGTAAGTTAGTAGATTCACAGGTCCCGTATATACGACATCGACAATGGAGAGGAATTCCCTTGGCTCAGTAAGCTCAGTGCAGCCCATTCCTCGTGTTCGCCAGCGCTTCGCACTTGCGCATATCCATAGACTCAAGTGCGACGTCACTGCGGTCAAGTCTTCGAAGTCTTGTGCCACGCGGAGGCGTGCCCGATCCCTTGCGCCGCCGGTCGCCATATAGCCCGAGTAGCTCGCCATTCGCGTTTACCCAACGTGCGACATTCGCGCGCGACCTTAGCGATCCAAGCACGGCATGTTCCCGTACCAGGAGAACCCCCGTACGAGGTTTTGCGCCGCGCGGAGGTCTGCGCAGGTGTTTGGGATGCTTCGACCTCCCTGACCCTGGACATACAACCTGATTCGACATTGTTGCTAAACCCTATTCCGCCCAATCACCACGTTCATCAGTACCCAATGGGCGACATTAATTGCTCTCACTTTGCGGCCCCGGTCTTCTATATACACTCAAGTACTTACCACATACCACACTGGCAATTGGGCAAGTGGCTGGCCGAACTCGGGGTCGTGTGGTATTTCAATGGGAGACGTAATAATGTGTAACTGTCCAACGATGCGGTGCTGTCTGAGGGTAAGGGGCGGTAACATACGAGAGTGAGTGCGCAGTTGGTTGTACACGAGCTCATCGGCTGCGGGCTTCTTGCTCTCGCACTCGTATGGGTTAAACTTGCTCAGGTCCAACAGTGGCTCTGATCCACAAAACACCCCCCAGACCAACGATGAAAGTAATGGGATGGGTCGGAGGGACCATACAATGCACTCTACAGTACACTCTCCACAAACTTGTAGACATTCTCTGCCTTGATCATGTGAGTCTCTTGCGCCAGCTGCTCCGGTGCGCCCATTGTCCTCCACCAGGTCGACCTCGTCCGGGCGGCCCTTGCTCGGTGCGCATCTATGGTGAATGCGGACCCATATCCAAGGAAGTGTGGGGTGGACTCAGAGTGCGGGATGCTCACGCTACAGTAAGTTACTGTGCCAGGAACACATCAAAATAGGACTTATCTTGTGTTATGAACGCGTGCAGTCAGGGAAGAGCGATACAGACGTCACGCTGCCAGCGAGTCGGGATTCGCACATCCAGTGATTGAACATCATGACACGTCGCGGCAGCTAAGTTACAACCAATCGTTCCGAATCCAAAAGAAGCTGAGCCAGAAACCTGGCACGGCTACCATCAATAGAGTGTAATAAAGTATTAGTTGGCACCAGCGCTTCCATGTCCTAATCGAGTTGTCGGCTCTCTATGCAGGTCGACTGAGTCCTTGTCGCATTCCGGAAGCGTGCGTTTAATTCGACAGTGGTTACTCTATAGACCTGATGAAATATCACACTATTAGTTTCCAGACAGACCGTGGTCATACTAAGGGTCATACTGAACCCGTATCTGACAGTCTGTCCTCCAAACGGGAACGAGGAGACCCATAAAGGCGATGCTATAGATAAACATCTATCGACTGGTGAACTAGGTGGGTGGACTGGCTGTAATTTTGGCCCGACTTTCCGTGAGGCGTTGACAGGCAATCAAGACAATAATGATCGTGTTACGAGCCCTTCATCATGGATCACCTCTAGTATTCCCTACACTCCGCCAGTGTGTGCGACTCTCGGTGCACATGTCTCTAGCACATCACCAGAGTAATCTCACACATGGTGCAGTCGACTCCTCGACGTCGAAGTGTCGCGTGTCTGAACACGCTCTAGTTCAACAGTGTATGTGCTCAATCAAGTCGATCAGAGTGCCTAGGACTGTCTACTGTCGACCGCCGAATTCGTCGACACGACGCGGTGGTACCGCATGCAACACATCGGCTTGGCCTTGGCATGATGGGACTAATGATTGCCGTTTTGATGTGATGTTAGTAGCCCCGGATTCCGGAGTCCACCCACTATAAATGGCCGTGGTTTTTAGTTTGTGTTTCTTCAGCTCCTGCTCACATTCGTACTTTCTTAAGGCACTGGTTGGTTAGTTCACAACCTTTTGTCTTCTCCCATCGACTATGGCTGACCATTATGCCCTCCAGTCCATACGTATTTCTCACACACTCCTTGTATTCACGCCCACATTCAAGCTTTAGTTTTGTATTTCAACGTATTATCTTTAAACATGCACTCTCACAAGACTCTCGCTCTCCTCGCACTTGCTGCCTCCACGGCATCCCCCGCACTTTCTGCTCCTGTCCTGTACGCTTCTTACTTTTCGGCTCTTGGGACAGCCCTTGCTGACGAGGACCATCACTTTCTCAGGGAGGGCCAGCAGCAGGCTCGCGCCGGTGTGGCCGCTGTCGGGGAAGGCATCGGAGATATTCTCAAGACGGTTGGAACCGGTCTTGCCTTCGGTGCTTTGCCCGTTGTTTTGCAGGACGTCCTTGGTGGTAACAACACGCGTCGTGACCCGGCGAGCATTATCGTTGATGGTCTCCCCGTATCTGTCGGCGGTGTTGTCCCGGACGACAGTGACACGATTCTGGCGCCGTCTACGCCGGTCAAGATCGCTAATAAAATCCCGGCGCCACCTGTCACGACTTCGGCGCCCGCTGGTATCAATCCGCGCGGTATCGGAAGTGCATTCAGCGGTTTGCTGGATAGCATCTCGACTTCTGGTTCCATTGGAAAGGTCCTCGGCGACGGCCTTCTTGGCGGCGTGGCCACTGGGGCTGGAGCGATTGGAGCGAGCGAACTTCTCAACCACACCAGGTGAGGGCAAGGCTAATAAAATTTTGCGATTTCTTATCGTTGTTGGTAGGCGTGAACCTTCGCCATTTGAGTTGCCCAACTTAAGTGGCCTTGGGAAGACTATTCTGGGCGCAGGCACATCTCTGGCTGCTGCGGATGCTATACAGACACTTTTCGGCTCAGATAGTAACAGTACTTCGTGGGCACCCTCCCTTTATCTATCATAATTACCTGATTAACTCATCTTTCGCAGGCGTCGGGACCTCAAGGAGGCTCTTCAGCTCCTTAGCCGTCAGCTTGATGAACTCGACTGAGTGTATTTTTGGTGATATAGACATGATCTCACTTGGGCACTTGAATGACGTTCAATTACGACTTCCATTACTGATTCCATACGTCGTGTACATGCGGTTGTAATCGGGTGTTGATTCAATGTAAGATGGGTATGGAGTTCAAGCTCTCGTATTTTTCGTCCGAGAGCTATTATTATTATTATTTCATGTCGTTGCGAGAGTGTATGGAAGCAATTATATCCTCTGGACCGGGAGCTCAAGCTAAAGTCTCAGGGGGCATTGATATCGACTTGAAAGCGGATTAACGACGTGACTCTATCGCTACTAGCAGCAATCGTAAAGGAAGATAATCGAGGTTTTGGCATATTCTTAAATGACTATACTGACATCGGCGCGGTGAAAATATCAAGGTGATGCATTGGGGCGACGAGTCGAAAACATTCATCACTCCTTCGAGTCCTCGCAGATTTCCCGCTTGTTACCCAATCTGTTAGATGTAGACCCCGATACTAGACGTTCTTTGTCCCATGGAAGACCAGGCCAAATACATCAGGCCACTGACAGTTGTGTTCAGCATTGGCACTAAACTGACCAGTGGCCAGTGAGTGCTATGCCAAGTGATAGTGCCAGTGACGAGCAAGGTGACGAGTAGAACATCATCTCTAGGCTCGTCGGCGGGTCTGAAGTTCAAGCTTTCAAGTTCTGACTTAATCATCGATTAATCATCGTTGGGAAGGGTTTCATTTTGTTTCTTACTGAATCCATGCCTCTCACTGCTAGCTGGCCTCAGACGACCGCAATCTCCTGAGCACTTGCAAGAAGTGTTCCCTTACGTCACACCCCTCAAGTCCCAACCGTCACCGCCTCTCCTGTACGCAAACCCATGGCCGTTACCTCTACCCTTCGCCACACGGGAGTCCACCATCACCGACACCCCATCACGGCGCACAGGATCTGGTCACGACGCTATCACAACACGGCATCCAAGTCCCCACAACGCCACGAGGGCGTACAAACCCCACTGCAACATCAACCCAACACAGTGCGCAAGTCCCGTCACGATGCAAGCCACAAATGACGACGATAGAGGTCACTGTCAACGGCAGCAATACAGTGATGACAACAACGCAGCGATGACCTTAACCGTGATAGAACGATACCTGTAATCACAATGGAGCGACCATGTCTGCGACCACAGCAACGCAAGGCAACGAACAGCACAGGCGGCATTAACACAACTACGCACCCATGACCGCAGCAATGTACGGCAACGGAATGTCGTTGGCCCCAATACTGACTCCCTTTACTTAGTCAATGTAGCTATGTTGAAAAAGACCATTTATTTTATTCACCTTTGGCTGTTGTCTGCACCATAATGGCGCTTTCCCATGACCGGGAATTGAGTGCTTTTTGAGCCCGAGCCCTCTACCACGGCTAGGCTCATGTTTTGAGCAACAATCCCAAAAGACGCAGACTCCTATGGCCCCGGGCCTATGTTCCGCAAACGGCTGTAATAAAGGCTCGATAATTCAAACTTCTACCATAGACGGTACTCGTATGGGTGCAGGGATCATACAAATACGTGCTTCACATGACTGTCGCACGGATTTTCCACCTGTGCATGGGCACGCGAACCTTTCCAAGTCTGCTCAGACGCCGCATATGCTGGCACTGCCACGCTAGCCGTCACATTGACAACCTGTCTAAATGCTCATCCGCTTGGATTGACATTGGCGATCATCGGAGCTCAAATTAGAAACGAACATGTCCGTAGTGACGTCCTCAATCTTGCCAGTTTGAGCTCGAGTCCCAAGTCAACTCAGCGCCAACAAATGAGGTAGTCGACTTCGTTACCCAATCTGCTACAGTGCATCGAAAGGTGTGATGAAGTTTGCATATTTTGGTACGCATGTGACCGAACCAAATCCCCGCGTAATGCGACCATGATTGCCATCATTTACAGTATTTCCAAGGTTAAACTGCAACGCGACACGACATAGTACTGTATGGCCGTGCCCGTACACAAAACCTACCGTACAATACACCTGATACGGCCGGTGTTGATCCGCATCTGGCTTTCCTGGCGATCTATTTGTGCCTCCGCAGGGTCCTGAACTAATTTCGAAGCGTGCACCACCGCTGACTGCGCACGTCGAAATCAGGGTTCACACATGGAACTATTACTGACTAAAAACGAAATATCTCTGGCCCCAAAGTCCTCTGATGTGAGTTGCTTGTCTACAAGTACTGCAACAGGAACAACTGCTGAAGGCATCATTCGAGACACACATAGTTTCCATCACCTTACTCACCAACCGATCACCATCAAGTTCGAGTTCTTCGGGAAGCGAGGGATCTTGATGAGCACGACAGCTTGGTGAATACTCGGCGTGATGCGGTGTCTTTCGGTGACCTTGTGCCACCAACCTCTGCACACTATAAATCACCTTGGCTTGCGGGATGTCTTTCTTCAGCTCCTGCTCACATTCGTATTTTCTTAAAGCACTGGTTGGTTAGTTTTCATCCTTTCGTCTTCCTCTGTCGACTGTGACCGACCCTTATGTCTTCCAGCCCATACGTTTTGCCCACACACTCTTGCATTCACGCCCACATTCCAGCTTCAGTTTCTTATTTCAACGTATTATCTTCAAACATGCACTCTCACAAGACCCTCGTTTTCCTCGCACTCGCTGCCTCCACAGCGACCCCCGCACTTTCTGCTCCTTTCCTGTACGCTTCTTGGTTTTCGACTCTCGGGGACAATCCATGCTGACGAGGGTGGTCATCTTCTTAGGGAGGGCCAGAAGCAGGCACGCGCAGCCTTTAGGTGAGGGCAAAGCCACGAGATGTTTGCAATTGCTTATTGTTGTTAGTGGTCGTGATCTCGCAACCCATAATTTCTTAGACGACTTCAAGACCCTCGGGGAATTCGTCAATACCACTGGCCTGAGGTAAGGGCAAAGCCAGGAAATGTTTGCGACTTCTTATCGTTGTTAGTGGTCGTGATCTCGCAAGTTTCTTAGATGACTTCAAGACCCTCGGGGAATTCGTCAAAAATACCACTGGCCTGAGGTGAGGGCAAAGCCAGGAAATGTTTGCGATTTCTTATCGTTGTTGGTAGGCGTGAACCTTCGCCGCTTTCGTTGCCCGACTTGAGTAGCATTGGGAAGACTATTTTGGGCGCAGGCACATCTCTGGCTGCTGCGGATGCTATAAAGGGAATTTTCGATTCGAATAGTACTTCGTAAGTACCCTCCCTTTATCTATCACAATTACCTGATGAACTCATCTGTCGCAGGCGTCGGGACCTCAAGGAGGCTCTTCAGCTCCTTAGCCGTCAGCTTGATGAGCTCGACTGAATGCATTTTGATAACATGACCTCGCTTGAATGACGTCACAACATCCATTACTGATTTTATACGTCGTGTACACGCAGTTGTAATCGAGTGTTGATTCAATGTAAGATGGGCATGGAGTTCAAGCTTTCGTATTTTTCATCCGAGAGCTATTATTTCGCGTCGTTGCGAGAGCGTATGGAAGCGGTTATATCCTCTGAACCGGGAGCTCAAGCTCAAGTCTCAGGGGGTGTTGATATTAACTTGAAAGCGGATCAACGACGTGAGCTTATCGCTAGCAGCAATCGTAAAGGAAGACAATTGAGGTTTTGGCATATTCTTATATGACTGTGATGACATCCGCGCGGTGAGGTGATGCATTAGGGTGACGAGCCAAAAACATTCATCACTCCTCAAGTCACTCCGAGTCTTCAACTTCTCGCATCAGCAGGCCCGTAAGTTTCCTGCTAGTCCGTTGGGTGTAGACCCTGATGACTAGACGTTCGACCATTTCGTTCCGTGGAAGACCAGGCCAAACAGTGTTGTACAGGTCAGGCTGACGCGGGGTCACGAGGGTCACGCAAACCGGGTCATAGTTGCCACTATTCCGCAAAGTGTTACGTCCCATAAAAGGAAGGTGCCAAGCAAGTCACGTTGTTGGATTCCAAAACGAGAACGTCACTCCAATTAGCGTTCGAACTCAGATGGGAGAACTTTCCTTTAGTCAGCGTACATAAACATGTTTTGTTTTTATTGTTACAGCAGTTTCCATATCGATAGGCCAAAATCCAGAAAAGCTAGTAGCAGGCTGAGTGAGCGGGGATCAAGGATAACCAGTTATCTGAGATCTGATCGAAAAAAATAAGGCTTACATATCCTTTCTTTTTTTTCTCGTCGCCTTTGCATCGCCTTGTCTTTTTTTTTTCTATCGCCCTATCCACACACATCTTTGTTATGGGCAATCATTATCACGTTTCTCGAGATCTTTCTAGGCTGTTGGTTTGCTCCCCAAAGGGAGGGAGGACCAGTGCCATGCTGAGAGGGAAGAGAAAAGGCGGTGTGCAGCAAAGTGGAAAAAACGCGCGGTCAATAGTCTAAAGTCCATGCATGTACTACAGGTAGCGAATGTTAAAGAACACTGGTTCTTTGGCGTACTCAATGATAGCGAACATTACAGTAAATGGGAGAGTAATGTGTAGAGAGTGGCAGAAGCACGAAGAAGTGCTTCTGCAATCGAAAATGAGGGGGCGTGACGGTGAGTCTCATTATTGCTCTCTCGACAATTTGAAGGGTGTAGCGGGTGGGTGAAATAGAAGAGTTTTGGTTCTTCGAACACGCAGATGGGCCCAGGTAGCAGCAGGAATGAGCACGTGCCACGTCATCCGCTCCTCTGTTCGTGCCTCACTTGTCTCACATTGACTTGTAGGCTGTAGCTCATTCCTTGTGCTCCCCAGTGTGTTGCATTTACACGCGGCCTTAGCAACTCAAGCGTAATGCGTTCCCGATCCCTGCGGCCACCTCGGCGAAGTTTCATGTTGTGCAGAAGCGTGCGTGACAGTTTCTGATCGCCTGTAACCACCTAGGCACCATGTCCACCGGTTCTGTTCCCGACCTCGCTGCACTTGCGCGCGGCATTATCCCTTCAACACCAACATGTCCATCACTGTCACGGACCCATACTCAACATCTCGTGACCCGCGGAAGCCTGCCCAACCGCTTGCATTGCTTCACACCCCCCACGTCCCATGCACATAATAGACTACTGTCCCTTGATGCCTATGTTTGATGTTAATTCCACAGAGCAAGAGGATGAGGAGTGCGGCATGCATCTATCCTCCCCCTTGGTCTCGTCATAAATTCTCATAATAATGTTGACTTTCCCTTTCCCTTTCTTTTTCTTTTTCTTTTTCTTTTATTTTTATTTCACGATAAGTCTCGGCAAATACGCCGACGGGAGATCCCGAAACTCAGCCCGCTACTAGCTTTTCTGGATTTTGGCCTATCGATATGGAAACTGCTGTAAGTTAACTTATGTTTAAAACAAGAAATTTATTTTATTGTTATTAGCTAACTACTTTACATGGATTTTTCTAAGTCGATCTACTCGCGCGGGGGGTGCCCGCCGTTCGCGCGCGCAGCCTCGCCCCGGCTTCGCTTCGCCTCGTTCACGACACCCCCGCCGTCACCATCACCCTCTCCCTTTCGCACCTCCGCTCCGATGCGCACACCCCTCCGTTTGCATGCAGCTCCCCCTGGCACCCGTGTTGCGCCCCGCCTCGCCTTGCCCGCACACCCTTTGTGCGGCCCCTCCGTTCGCCCCCAGGGTTGCACCGTCCCTCGTTCCGTGACCCTTCGCGTGCGCGCTTGCGTGCGGCCCCCTTGCACGCGCCTCCGCATAAACCGGGAGGTGCACCCTGCGCGGAAGCGGCTGGGCTGGGCGCACCGACCCTCCTGCGTCCGCGGGCATGGCGGGGCGCGTAAACACGGGGCCGCATAGCCCGTGCGGAGGGGTTGGATACACCGACCCCTCCCCTTGCGTGCACGGGCGGTGCGGTGTGATGTGCGTGTGGCGGGGCTAGCGTCGCCCGCGCGGAGGGGACTGGGTGGGCGCGCCGTCCCTCCCCTTGCGTGCGTGGGCGGCGTGGGGCTGGGTTGGCGTCGCCCGCGCCAAGGGACACGGTGGGCGCGCTGTCCCCCCTCTTGCATGCGCGGGCAGGGAGGGGCGGGGGCGTGTCCCTCCTGCGTGCCCGTCCGCGCGAAAGAGGGAGGCGGGGGGGGGGCGCGCGATGAGGGGAGCGCAACGGGGGCGGGTTGTGGGGGGCGGGCTTACCTTTTGCGCCGTGCCGGCCCTGCTGCGCGACACGTGGGGTTGGCCTCGTGCGCCCCTTCTCATCCGCTCCTTCCCGCGCGAATGGGGCGCCACGGGATGGTGTGTTGCCCTCGCACACCTCTTTCCGCGCGAACGGGGGGTGGCACGGACAAGAGGGAAGGGGAAGGGGCGGGAGCGACGCGGAGAAGTGCGGCGGTGTGCCCTCGTGCGCACCGCTTCTGCGCAAATGGGAAGGGAGGGACCGGGGGCGGCGTGCCCTCGTGCGCCCCCATTCCATGCGAACGCGGGGCGACGGGGAGAAAGGAGGGGCCGGGCGGCGGGGGGCATCGTGGGCCCCCTTCCACGCGAACGGGGTGGCGCAGACACGCGGGGAAAGGCGGCATACCCCCGTGCGCTCTTTATCTGCGTGCGAAGGGGGCGGCGGCGGTCAATGCGGGGGAAGGAAGGGGTGGGTACGACTTACCCTCGTGTGCCCCCGTTTCGCGCGAATAGGGCGGCGCGGACAGGGGGCGGCTCCCGTGAGCTCCCTCTCTGCATGCGAACGGGCCGGCGTGCTTTCGACGCGAGTGGGGTAGGCGAGGGGAGCGGGAGGAGAGGAGGGGAGAGGAGGGAGGTGTACGGAGGGGTGGGCGTCCTACGCTCGCACACCCAATTCTGTACGAATTGGCATGCAACAGAGCGGGGGGGGATAAGTGGGAAGGGTCCATTTACTGTCCAGTTCTGGACCCTGTGGCGGAAGCAAGGCGTGCCTGCCACGTATGCCAACGTGGCAGGCACGTTTTGCTTCTGCCTGTGCATCCTCAGGCTCTGCACAGAATTTGGTGTGCAAAGGGCGTAGGACGCCCACCCCTCCGCCTACACCTCCCTCCTCTCCTCTTCTCTCCTCTCCTCTCCTCTCCGCCCGCTCCCCTCGCCTACCCCACTTGCGTCGAAAAGTGGACGCAGCGCGCCGGCCCGTTCGCACGCAGAGAGGGAGCTCACGGGAGCCGCCCCCTGTCCGCACCGCCCTATTCGCGCGAAACGGAGGCACACGAGGGTAAGTCGCACCCACCCCTTCCTTCCCCCGCATTGACCGCCGCCGCCCCATTCGCACGCAGATAAGGAGCGCACGGGCCCTTCCCCCGTGTCTGAGCCACCACGTTCGCGCGGGCCCGCCGCCCCCCGGCCCCTCCCTTCCCCCCAACATCCGCCTTGTCTACGCGGAAGGAGGACACGTCGGCCCCTGCTCCCCTATCCGCGCCGCCCCGTTTGCGCAGAAAGGGTGCGCATGAGGGCACGTCGCCCCGACCCCTCCCCTTCCCCCTTGGCCCGCCCCCCTGTACGCGCGGAAAGGGGGCAAGCGCGGGCACACCCCACCTCTCCATGTCGCCCCTGCCCTACCGGCGCACGGAGGACAGCGTGCCCACCCCAGTCACCTTCGGCGCAGGCGACGCCTGCCCAGCCCCACGCGCCCCGCCCCGCCCGCATACGCGAGAGGAAGGACGGTGCGCCCATCCCTCCGCGCGCGCCACGCAGACCCAACCCCACGTGCCCCGCCCTGCCTGCGTACGCAAGAGGACGGACGGCGTGTCTAGTCCCGCTCCGCCCACGCACGCAAGGGGAGGGACGGCGCGCACAGCCCAGTCCTCCTCGGCGCGGGCGACACCAGCCCAGCCCCACGCGCCCCACCCCGCCCTGCCCGCATTCGCAAGAGGAGGGATGGTGCGCCCACCTCCGTGCGGGCCACGCCAGCCCAGCCGCCCGCACACGCAAGGGGGAGGGTCAGCGCGTCCACCCCCTCCGCACGGGCTACGCCAGCCCGGCTTTTACGCACCCCGCCACGCCCGCGTACCCCCGGGGATGCAAGAGGGTCGGTGCGCCTAGCCCACCCACTCCGCGCGGTACCCCAGCCCTCCCGGGTTTCACGCCGCGCCCGAGAAGAGGTGCGTGCAAGGGGGAGGGCCGCACGCACGCACGCGAAGGGTACACGGAACGGGGGACGATGCAACCCGAGCGCGAGCGGCGAGCGAAGGAGTCGCGCGAAGGGTGTGCAAGCGAGGCAGGGCGGAGCGGAGCACAACCCGGGTGGGGGAGCCGCGCACGAACGGAGGGGTGTGCGCATCGGAGCGGAGGTGCGAAAGGGAGAGGGTGATGGTGACGGCGGGGGTGTCGTGAACGAGGCGAAGCGAAGCCGGGGCGAGGCTGCGCGCGCGAACGGCGGGCACCCCCCGCGCGAGTAGATCGACTTAGAAAAATCCATGTAAAGTAGTTAGCTAATAACAATAAAATAAATTTCTTGTTTTAAACATAAGTTAACTTAACAATAAAAACAAAACATGTTTATGTACGCTGACTAAAGGAAAGTTCTCCCATCTGAGTTCGAACGCTAATTGGAGTGACGTTCTCGTTTTGGAATCCAACAACGTGACTTGCTTGGCACCTTCCTTTTATGGGACGTAACACTTTGCGGAATAGTGGCAACTCCGGGTCATGCAAACCTGACTGACCTTTGACGGGTCAGTCAGATAAAGCGTGAGAAAGGATAAGATAAGATCTTTTCTTTTGATTGGTGGTAGCGCCACGCTGCTTATCAAAGCATGGTGATCCCCTTGTCTGCGCGAGACTGCGACTGCCATTTCCCTTTTGGGAAACTTCCCACGTTACCCCTTGACGCGCCATGACTAAATGACTAAATATAGTCAGCTGGCGCGGGTCAGAAAATGACGGGGTCAGACCCGGGTCATGACAACACTGAGGCCAAATACACCAGGTCACTGACAGTTGTGTTCAGCATTGGCACCAAACTGGCCAGAGTGCTATGCCAAGTGATAGTGACGGTGATAGTGACGGCTCAGGCTATATTTGTTGATTACATCATCTCTAGGTTCGTCGGCGGGTCTGGCTCGCTGGGTCTGTCTCACTGACTCGAGTTCCATTCGTTCCATTCCGCCACACAATAACCGTGGCGGCGTGGCCTACGGTATACCTTCTCAGGGTTTGTAAGGCATCAACCAATACAGCACTGTAATATCTTCTCTCAGAGACTTGCCCGGAGATGTTTTACCGTAGCCCCGTCGGTTGTTTTTGACTCGGAAGTGACGGGAAGTCCGAGACGATCCACTCATTGTTCTGACAACCGAACGATGGTGGGCCGACTTGGAGTCCCAAGCCTCTGTAATGTCACCGATCTATTATCTCAGCTTCTGGGGACTGCCCAAACCAATTCAAGTTGGCGGGCGTCTGTCTTGAATGGTCAAAGGTAGCGGTGAGCCTGGAGACGATTTCGCTCATTTCGCATCTCCGCCCAATCGTGACATGCTCTCACCTCAGGAAAAATTGGTACGCCATTCAGAAGCGTTTTAGAACCACAACACGGCCCATGCGTCCGTCTCTGATTGCTGAAGTACTGAGTTTATCCGGCTTCGGATGTACTGCAAGGGGTCTTGACGGAATATCTACATAATTGAATCTACTGAGGAGGATTGGGAAGCGATCGCAATTCGTGACTGGCTGCCACGGCTATCGATCGTTCGCGTTGTGCGCCGTAATGGAATCTCGCTTCGTCGCTGCACTCCGCACATCTAAGACTTAAGAGTAAGAGGTAGATGCGACGGCATACACGAAAATAGACACACTTCACTTTTCATAAATCAAGTGCACTGTCCGTGGTAAGGATCGTATGTAGCACTAAGCACAGCTACCTCTGTCCGTTCAATAATCATCCAACATGATCTGACGTCCGGGGAGGTAGCTCCGGGGTTGCCTACACGCTCTGAAAGCTCGGAGAGCCGACAATCTTCTCTGTACTAGGTCCTACTTTGACACGGTCGTATCCACGAAGTAGCACGCCAGGATGCAAAAAGTTGAGCGTGAATGTGGCCAGGACGATCATGGCACCGTCAAACGCATCTGCATCATTTGGACGATGATCAGCACTTTGCAGCAATAGTAGATGTTTCAGCATAGACGAACTGAAAAGCCACTGAGTCGAAATGATTGTACCGGTCCAGCCGTCGGAGAGCTCAATCGTGCGGTAGATCGACCGAATTAGAAGGAGTATGGTCATGGTCGATAGGCCAGTTATCGTGAGTCCGATATTCCTGTCCACCACGCCACGCGGGTTGTTCGCGTGAGAGTGTCGTATCGGACGGTCATAAGCGAACCGTAGCAAGAACTCTCCTGCAATAAAAGTGAAGAATACGAGCGCCACTGCAGAACGTTGTTAATTTCTCTTTGGAACAGCACGGACAATGGAGTGGGTAACCGTACCGAGCTGGAGGACAATTCCGCCCAGGGCGATGTGGCCACCCAAATCTGGATGGGTGCCCGATGCAATTCCGCCACCGACTGATTGCACGACGAGGGCAACAGTATCCTGGGAAGCGCAATAAAAAAATTGATTACAGGAATAGTCGGAACAGAGGGCGAGGGCTCACGCATGCAAGGAACACGATTGCGTCTGGCGGCAGAAGGTTCTCAGACAGTGTCGAGCTCGATTGAAGAGTCACCTACACCACTTTTGGGACATGCGGCAATATTGTGGGCCTAGCCACCTGATGAGTTTCCCCAAGACCATAAAGTTCGTGGCAACAAGGTATGTCGGGGCCATGATAAGTGTCGAGACTCTATCCCCCTCGTCGTCGACGTAGGCTCTAATTTGTGATGTATGGGGGGGACGTACTGAATAAGGAATGGCGTGCGTAGCAAAGGGTTCTGGCTGGACCACAGTCGACCGCTCCAACCTAATATTTCGGTAATGCCAGACAACACGGCGGTCAGGAACAACCACCACAAGCGGTACCGGACGGCCTGCACGATATGAAGGGCTGCAACATTTCTGTGGGTCATCCTGGTGGGGAACAGACTTTCTCCAAGGGGACTCACTGGTAGATATGGCGAAGAGTGCGACGAATAGGATGCACACCCACTCTGTCGGGATATAGTTGTAAAGGTTCTCATTGTCGTCCGAGCCCTCCGAACGTGTTGCAAACATGTTGCCAAACGAACCTGACGGGTGGAAAATATCAAAGACGTTGTTAGAACTGAAGAAAGATAACTCACTCATGGGTGTGCGAGAGATCGATGATAGGAAACAAAAAAACAGGGAGACCACCGCATATTTATACGAGGGAGGCTATCTGTTTGGAAAGCCTCCCATTCTTTAGGACAAACCTACGGATAGCACGGGTTTCGATTTCTGACGCCCAGCGTCACTTGGGTTTCCAGGATCATAGCTATTATCCCAAATAGGTGTTAGTATTCCATTGCGCTGCAAGGGTAGTGAAGTGAACCACGGAAGAAAGGTCGTCGAACCTCTACCGGTATCCGGATCCATCATTCACGCCGAATCCCGGCCGGTTCCTCCTTGAGTGTCCGCGCACGAGATGTTCACTCATACAGTCACTGTCAAGATCCATTGACGGCGAGGCTCTGCAAACGTCGAAAGGAATGCATTTTGAGCTATTTCAATTTTGAACGCGATTCCGACAGAACCGTAAACAGCCTGTCATACCGTGACTGGTCTCGAGGCGGAAAAGCACGCCAAGCATGTGACCATACCATTCGCTGGGCTGTGCGCAGTCTCGTATAAAGGAGTAAGGGTCCGGAAATCACTTTTCACTAACGTTATCATTGATGGTCGGCTGTGCGTAATGATCGTATACATTTCGTTTCCTCCACCATCGTATTACTCAATGCCGCGAGCGCATACTCATCGTACGCATTGTCGGGACTAGGAAAAATAATGACAGTCAGCACTTGAAACCCGCTCGCCAAGGATGGTATGCGCCAAGCTTACACATCATAAGACCTTTGATGTCCTTGACACGTGTCCGTTCAATTGATCTGCGGGCAAGCAGGACACGGATGCTAGACCAAACGAGGGTCAAACAGCCAAAGGCGATTGGAATGAGCCAATATAGTGGTAGTAGTTTGTGAGAGCCGCCAAAGACGGAATGGAATGGCGGTGTGTAGACAAGGAACATGACAAATGCGCCGCCTGCAAAGATACCGAGGAAGTTGTACTTATTGCCAACGACGGCTTTCCCGAATGGCATGTTGAATCTCGCCTTGACCGCAAAAACCTGTGCGCGGTAGGGTTAATGGATGTAAACGAATGAGATGCAATTGCCTACGTTGAAGCATTGGGTGAAGAAGATTGACAGGTACACTGCAAATATGTTAGTCGGGAGCGTACAGCCATGCCAGCCACACATACCGATAGACTGAGCCTGTGCAAGAGCTTCAACTTGTTGATCTCCGTTAAGCGGTTGCCCCTTGTAGTTGATGAAGTCCGGACTGTGCTTCTTGAAGTACCCTGGGAAATAGGTTAGCGAACAACGTAACCTGCGTGCGTGCGTGCGACTCGCCTCCGTCCTTCTGAGCCTTTTTGAGGTCGCTCGGCGAGAACCCCTTCTTGTGAAATACGAGAAAGTAGGCCAGTAAACTGCAGGCTAGGTCTTAGGTGCGTAGATGAATATAGTAAACAAGACACCCACGATCCTATTGTCTCGATCACCCCTATTTCAAGATACGCGTAGCTGAGAACCCGGCCATCGACGAGGGTTTCGTCGTCAGACGGTTCGAAGCGATCTTCCCAGAACTGGCGGGTGAAAGGTGCCTTGAGTTTTCGTGCGAGAACTGCGATGCGACTAGATCGAGAGGTCGATTGAGCCTCGGCGTCGTTGCCTAACGTGATGCTCCGTCGTAATGCCCGGCGCTTGCGGTTCATGATGGAGCGTTCGCTGACTGCATGCAAAATGTAAGATGAAAGCGGATAGTAGTAACTGATAGAGGTTCGGACCAGGCTTCCGTGGAGGCATGCGCATCAAGCTGTCCTGTGTTTCGGCCTGGTCCCATGCAAATGATAACTAAAAACCCGAGTCACGTTATCAACACCGTCGAACGGAACAGTCTAGATAGAGGTACGACAAGACGTACGGCAACAAGGAGCTCAAAGCCAAGATCTAGAGAATTGCTGTCAATGATGAAGCTTCGTGTGAATCGTACCCAACTCACCAATCACCAGAATTAAAATGGCCGACAGTGGTAAGGGGACGGGGACAATTACGTCTAAAACAGTAATCAACACCCATACTGCTCTAAGCCGAGATCCCAGACGTACAAAGCAACTGAGGGATGACCTCCGGTGTAGTGTGACTTATCGTATACTGGATGGAGCGCTTCAAGTTGACGAATATTTGGCGACCTTCTTGAACACCTTTAACAGTGGAGGCGAAGTTATCGTCGAGGAGAATCATGTTGGCAGCTTCTTTAGACACATCAGAGCCTGAAATGTTCATGGCAATGCCAAGGTCCGCGCGTTTCAGGGCAGGAGAGTCGTTGACGCCATCACCGGTCCTGCACATTTGGTCAGTGGTGGCAACAATAAAGGACAGAGAGCACTCACACTCCGACAATGTGTCCGAGAGCCTGAGCACGCTTGACTAGATTGAGATATCAGCGCCTTGCTATTCGGTTGTAAAGAAGCGTGTTACCAATTTCGAGCTTGTGCTGAGGTGACGTCCGCGCAAATACGATCTCTTGCTTACTGAAGACTGAATGACGCAGGGCTTAGCATCGCAGTATGCGCATTTAACAGTGAATGTGGTCTTACTCAGGTCCCATTGCCAGCCTTCGAGCGAGTCGATGTCATCGCCGTGAACGACAACAGCCGCTATCTCATCTTCGTATATTTCCTGAACAGGACGTCCTGTCTTGGCACTAAGGGTCTCCTTTGTGTCGCCGATTATGAGATTGATCTTGCGAGCGATTGCCTCTGCGGTCTTCGGGTGGTCGCCTAAGAAACAATAAATCAACGAAGAATTAGCCTGGAATAGAGGGGCGCGAGTGTGCAACGCACCAGTAACCATCATAACCTTAATACCAGCCAAACGAAGAGTTCCAATGGCCTCTCGAACTCCATGTTTAGGTGGATCCTCAAGTGAGACCAAACCCAAAAAGCAGTATTCGGAATCTGGGTAATTCATGTCCTTCTTTGAGAATGCGTAGTCCGTTGGGTATTTGTCTCCAGGGAGGAGGTAGTGCGCACAACCGATCACACGGTGACCGCGGGAGGCCATGTACTAAAGCCGCATGTGAGTGTTACTGTAGAGCCGTGTGATGGAAACGAACGTTATATGCCGCTTCGTAGGATTCTCTAAACGCATCGTCTATAGGGACGACCTTTCCATCTTTCAGATATGTTGTGCTCTTTGCCAAAACACGCTCGGGTGCCCCTTTGATGTACGACGTGAGCACGCCATCCTCGTGGGGTTTGTTTACGATGACCAGGGCCCACTTATTCATCGAGTTGAAGGGTACCTCAAACCTCTTAGGGAATTCACCCAAGTATGCGTCATAGTCTGGTAGAGAACGACCAGCGAAGCGCGTGAGGCCGGTCTCGGTCGCGTCACCCATGATCTCGCGATTAGAAAACGGGACATCGGTGCGGTCAAACTTGATGCGCGAGTTGAGTGCAGCAGTGGCCACGAGTTCGCCCATTCCAGGAGCGTCCAGCGAGAAGTTTGGGGTATCTTGTTCGTCGTTGTTCGACTGGAATGCTGAGTACATTCTGTCACAGTTCCATAGGTTCGTTACCTAGGGTGGTCGATGTAAGTTTCCAATCTACGCTGAGCCATCGAAGTCCGTACCGTCATTTGATTACGGGTGAGAGTACCGGTCTTGTCAGTAGCCAACAAGGTCAGCTGGCACATACGGTGAGCCAGGTCAAAAATCAAGTAATTGAACCTACCGAGCCTGCAACGCGTCATAAGCGGCTGGTGCACAATGACAAGGGCGAGACGTACCCAATGTTTCCACCCCTTGAAGATCTTTAACTAGCACGTTCTGAGCGGCCATGCGCTTTGCGGCGATGGACAACCTTGGCAACTTTCAGTGGAGAGACTATAAAAACAAGGGCGGTGTACATACAAAAGCGTAACTGTGGATGGCAAGCCCTCGGGGACGAATGCCACGAGAATGGACACTGCAAAGGTGAACGTCTGGGTAGCCTTGCCCTTGTAGACGGTGGTGACCCCAACGACGAGGAACACGACTGCGAAAACAATCGCAATAGTGGAGACCATGATCACAAAACGGGAACTTGGGTAGTTTTTTTCAAGTCAGTTTCAAAATCTCACCTCAGGAAGGGATGCACAAAAGGATCATACATTTCTACGGCCAGCGGAGACTGGTTGCCAGTTTCACCGCCAGTGAGTCGCGCAATCTGACCTGTAGAATATGAGTCCACTATAAGAGATAGGTGAGCCTTAGAGTACGACTTACCGATGAGCGTGTGATCTCCGGTCCGAACGACAACTAGAGTTCGGTTATAGCACACCTCCTATCATATTGGTGATGGTCTCAGACTCACCTCCCCATCCTTCGCCATTCACAACGAGAGTGGAGTTGAAAGCCTAGCACGAACTGAGCCAACGGAAGGTGAAATAATAAGACAGAATGCGTACCAAGTTCTCTGCTTCGACCGGCCGCCCGCTCGATCCTTTGTGAACGTGTCCACGTTCCTGGGGTTCAGACTCGCCAGTGAGGCTGCTGTTATCAACTTTGAGATCCGTTGCAGAAAACAGGAGCAAATCTGCAGGAGTCTTGTCCCCAACACGCTTCACGACGATAATTTCAACACTGGTTAATAAACGGAAAGAAACGATACACACCAAGAGTACGACATCACCCTTCACAAGATCAGCCGCAGGAATATTTGAGAGAGTACCATCACGCAAGACCCGGCACGACGGCGGAATCATAGCGAGGAAGGACGCAAGAATGGCCTCGGACTTCTGAAGTTGGTAAAACTCGATAAATGCATTGAGAAAGGCAACCGCGATGAGGATACCCCCAAGGATAGGTGTTCTGGATGTTATCCTACGCCAAGGAATGTCAAGAGAAACGAAGATAGAGAAGCATCTGCGAACTCACGTGGAAGTCGATGCCAAGAAGGATATACTCGAGAACACCCGAGATGATCAAGATGATGTTAAACAAGGACCTGAGGCAATCAATGTACTATATAACGTTCAGAGAGTCGGATCGACAGGTGCACATGTAGACGTCCACCTTTTGAAAAGCAGACTTCTTCTTGGGTGGGGTGAGGGCATTAGGCCCGTCTCGAGCGAGACGGGCCTCTGCTTCGGCAGCAGTAAGGCCACGAGATTGTGCGGGATCGGTCCAGTTAAAAGATGTAGAAAGCGAGCTCTCTACCTCGTGGATGGGTAACGAATGTTCTGTGATGTCGACATCCCCAAACTTGGTGTCCTCGGCACTCGGTTTGTCTTTCGCGAGGTGATCGTAACCAGCAGCAGCGAGCCGAATTTCTTCGTGCGTCATCTCTCGCCTCAACTCCACACCAGTTGGATGGAGCTTCTCATGGATGATGACGATCATCATCGTCGGGAAAGGCAACGGCACGGGTAGTGACCGCCTCGATATCCTTGTCTGGACTGAAGGCTTCAAGTTTTTCTGGATCTGACTGTTGTGTGTCCATGCCGAGTAGGGAGAGAAAAACTAGGCAGACAACCTCAACTCCCGTGGAGTTGGGCAATAAAAACTTCCAGAGTCCAAAAGATTAAAACTGTAATAACGGCAACGGACGTAATATCTACCGGAAATAAAATTCCAAAATTAAATCGAAGAAGAGAAATGGCAAGCTCACAATTCGTTCGATCTGGAACTAGTTCGAGATCACGAGGGGACAGCGAAGGGGCGTAATCGCCTCGTGTATTACGCGATTCATCCCACAGGAACGTGGACACCTCTGTCGTCTGGTTCCTCAGTCCACTGATCCCGCTCCGTTGTAACCGGAGTTGACCGTTCCTCGAGGTTACGAGAGGACTCAGTTGTGACGAGTATAACTCACCGCAAATCGCTGAATTCCTAGGAAGAGAAGATAAGAACTGGAACTTGAAGATAGCTCGGCAACTATAGAAGACCGATAACGTGATCCAAAGGATGTCCCACATGACCCAAGGCTTGACACGATAGATGTTCGTACTGGAAAATCTGGTCGTCGAGACTTCTCCAGATCGATGACTATCATATGAACGGAAATTTGCGTTCCTGTTCGACTTGTCATAGCGTAGGTCTCGATGAGTTCTAGGGTCAGTGCAACGATAAACCGAAGGAAGGTTCTGGATGTCGTCACCGTCACGACGCAACGCCCCTATCGCCGAGAGAAGAAGCGGTGAACGTGCGACATTGCTGGCAGTCGTTGGAGCCATCACGTGACCCATCCGAGCTGCTTCTGCGTCACTCCACTCCGGCCTCTGTGGCCTCGCCTCCCCTACTTATCTGTGTACCTATAACATTCCAAACTTTTTTCTTTACTACCACATCTGCAATTAGAAGGAAAAAATTATTATTACTACCCCTGGTTTGGCGATCAAAATTAGTCCATCCGACTCAGCATGCCCCCTGGTCAGATTACCGTGAGGCGCCGGCAAGGCAGCATTCCCTCAACTCCGGCAAGCACTTTCGGTTCTCTTCCCGCTTCTACCAGCACAGCATAACCATGACTGCCTATCTAGTCAACGCGGCCAAGCTCGGGCTCGAGTGCACCGATGATCGGCGGATCAGAGGCTGGTGAGTTTCACATGCCCTCGGACCCTTGAAAATTGAAAGTGATGGCTAACTTTTGCCGCCAATTGGAGCATTCATCGTGGTCGTGATCGCACTCGCAACCATCGTCATCCTCGCGAGCATCGCCATCTACTGCCTACTGCGCAAGGGCGAGCCCTCGGCCGCGGAGCGTGCTGCGCGACGCAAGTACTCCATCAGGGGACGCGGCGTGCGCACGCACGCACTCCCCATCGGCCTCCCAGGTTCGCTCAGCGAGAAGATCGGCAGCGTGTTCAAAGGCAGGCGCACCGGCTCGGGCTGGGAGCCCGCGCGCGACGAGGCGGACGAATGGGACAGCACAGACGAGCCTCTGCGCGTCCATCATCACCACCACCACGACCCGTACGAGGCGCACCCACGCGTGGGCTCTGCGCCTCCCTCGCACCGCGCAACGCTGACGGAGGCACCCGAGAGCCTGCATGCGTCTCGCATGGCATCTCGCGTCGAGGACCCGTCCGAGGAGGACTTTGACGGAGATGGCCGGTCAATTGTACATGTTCAGGCACCGTCGGGGCCGGATGAGGTATGGCTCAACGCTCGTGATGGCAGTGGCAGGGGTGGCCTTGGCAGCGTCGGCACTGGCAACAACACTAGCTCCATGGGCTATTACGCACCACAGCCCCGCCGGGCTGATTCTGGCCCCGAGATTCCACTCTTCGCTGGCAGCACCCCATTCCGACACGACATATAATAAGCAGGCTTAGGGTTCGTGATGTTCTTTGTTGATGATGCGTTTCATCTTTTGTTGTTTTTTTATGACTACTAATGACCCCACTTCTCCTTTTGTATGTCTCAAAGTCTCTTGTACTCCGTGTTACACTCTATATCTTGTTTTTTTTAAGTTCTAGTACTCTACTGTACGACCCATGTGAGCGCCCCGAATGTCATACACGCTACAGTACCATACTCGTCCTGGCTAGTGTGCTGGCTACCCTGAAGTTCCCCTTCGGCGCCTTCCATTCCCCAAAGCGCTCTATCCTTCATTTATCTGCCTGGGGAAGGATGGCATATTTAGGCATTGTATAGGTCCTTGGGGCGGTGTGGCGCTTCCTTGGTAACAGATCCGGATAGCAACCCAAATACAAGCATCCAGCCACGAGTTGAGGTGATTCACGTTTGAGTATGGGGTTTGGGTGATGTGGGGCTGTGCGAGAGTCCTATGCTTCGGTGAGAACTTGAAATTCCAAGTAGAGGAACCTTCACTCTTCTCCTGTGCCATACTTGGATGACTCGCTGCGCCGTCTTATGTTTTCTTCGGATGTTTCTCGTGGAATGTGGCAATTGGTGATTTACATCGGGGGTGGAGCCCGTTTCAGGGAACTTGTCTTCGAGTTCCGAACATAGGTGCTATCAGGGTCACGCCATATGCGAGACGGCGAGGCCCCAATGCGGAACGCATCGATACGAGAGATATGTCCCATCGAAGCCACGATCATTGATATCAATAAGGGGCTTCAGACACGTGGGAGATAACGAACAGATTGCCCTCGTGCATCACGCCCGTAACAGTGTGTGCTACTAGCCAGTATGCGAGGTACTAGGACGACAACTGCACGACAATGATTACAGTCGGACTCTGCGGCTTGATGGTGGGGATCGGAAACCCACAGCCTGTCGATCAAAATCTATCTTCGTGACACACTTTATCTCCAAGCTCTGTTTTTCTCATGCCAGTCCGCGCGTTCTCTTGGGCTACACGAAGAAAAAGGCAGGTCAAGGCACCAAAGCTGCCACTCACGCGCCGCCCTTATTACGCCTCGACATCGAGTTCCATTGGAACAGACTCGGCCTGTTCCTCTTCAGGCGCCTGTCGGGGGCGAATCCCCCAGTGCCTCCAGCTCCTTTTCTTTGACACGTGGTCGCCGCGTGCGTGTGTTTCCCCGCCTCGAGCGGCTCGCGCGTGATGTTGGGGCCGACGCCGAAACAGACGCCGAACCGCTGGCCGCCGCCGACTCGGACGCAGATGCAGATACAGACGGCGCCACAGACGCTGGCACTAGGGCCGGCGCCGGTGGAGTAGGCGCGCCCATGATCGTGTCGCCGGCCTCCAACTGCAGCGCCACCCCCTCGTCCTCCTTCGTCGCACCTGCCGCGGGCCGGGTCCGCGCAGAGGAGCGCCGCCCTACTCGCCGGGGGTTCCGCGTCGTGCGGCGCGCGGGGGGTGCGCGTCTTGCAGGGCGCGTCGTCGCCGTCACGGTCGACCTCTTCCTCGCCGTCCACGTCCTCGTCTCCGTCGTAAAACTCGTTCTGCGCGGTGCGCCTGCGCCACGGTCGCGCGCTCGAGCTCGTGTCTGCCTCCGCGTCTTGCTCTGCTTCCGCCGCGGCCTCCTCGGCGGCGAGCCACTCCTCGAGCCCTGGCGGGATCTCGCGCATCGCGACGCTGGGCGCGCCACCGAGATAGCGTAGCTTCTCGCGGATGCTCATCGTGATGCGTTGTAGGCCCGCGGGAGAGTTGAGGTTGTCCACCTTGCCCGTGAGCGGGGGATGGAGCTTCCAGCCCGAGTCCGCGAAGTACGCATCATAAACAGTCGCTGGGAGTGTGTCTGGGATGTCGGCACCGACAAGCACGGCAGTTTCGTATGCCCAGCAACGCGATACATTCTTGACCGTGTACCCGCCTCCACCGACCACAAGTAGTGGCACGCCGAAGGTGCGTACGTAGTTGACGCATTCGCCATGAGCAGCAATTGACAAGTTGAATGCACCGAGCCGGTCGAGGCCCCAGCGAGTCGGCACCGCACTGCAGCACGATGCTCGTGGGCTGGAAGTGAGTGACGGTGTCGCCGATAACCGTTTTGAATACCGTCAAGTACATATCATCGTCGATGCCGTCCTGCAGGGGCACATTGATACAAAAGTACTTGCCGAGACCTGCGCCGTTATCGTCGAGTTTACCTGTGCCCGGGAAAAAGTCGCCGGTGTACTTGTGAAAGGAGACAGTCATGACACGGTTTGAGTGATAAAACGCGAGCTCCACGCCGTCGCCATGATGGATGTCAATATCGATGTATAGCACGCGAGGGATGGTACCTTGGAGGATCTGCTCAGTTCTGCGTTTGGTGCACAACTACGCAATCCACGTACTTGAGCATCTCTAAATAGCTAGCACAGCGTCATTCACGTAGCAAAATCCATTCGCTTCGCCACGCTTGGCGTGATGGAGACCACCAGACCAGTTGATCGCAGTGTCCTGTCGTTCCCGCTGAGAGTTTGCGTGCGCCAGCCAAAGAACCGCCAGTATACATTTTGCAGAACTCAAACATGTCCGCAAATATCGGACAATCTTCGACGCAATTAAACGTGTCGATGAGATGTTTCATCTCATCCTGGTTCATGGGCGTCACCCTGTGATACTGTTAGAGTGATAGACCCGATTCGGCGTGGCGTCGTACTTGCTTAGAAAGGAAGTCAATGTATTGAGGATCGTGGTAAACCTCAAGCTCTTCTCGTGTCGCGGGTCGCGGGTTGTGGATGTGATGAATCTGCTTGTCCAAGCCATACCCCATGACAAGTGCATTGGTCAGGGAGAGCCGGTGGGGCTTCATTGGGTGTCTTTCCTGCGCAGCATGGAGCATAGATGTGGATACAATTGTGTCGATGATTAATTTGGGCGTTGCATAGACGCACCCCATAATGGTGTTCCCCCACACCCTTAGGAAAATAATAAGACACTATGGGACGAGAGTGGGGCTATGACCACCACGCGCAATCACAATAAGGCTCGGCCATCTCATTGCGTGCACTGGCACTCACATTGACTCGTTCTGTTAGGGGTTGGGCGACACCCTCGGTGCCCCTGTCCGCAAAAAATTTTGCCGAAGAAAAAGTGTACGTTTCATATTTGCGGACCATCACGATGTGAAGATTACCTTGGCCCAGACACCTGTGTAGATGCGTGAGGAGGCTACAGCAGCAATCACACCCCTGGGCCCTTGAATCCTTCGAGAAGCGAGAAGGTCTGAGACGCACCTGGGCCGTGGAGTGTGGCCGGTTTCGAGAAAGCGTTTGAAAGATGAGCAGGATTGAAGTGTGACAGCCGACACGGGGATGCGGGGTTGCTGACTAAGAGAAACCTTCGATTAGTCAGCTTATCAGGCCGGGCCAGACCGCCGATTTGCTGTGCTGTGCTGTGCCGTGCTGCGCCGGCTCTGGTACGGCCGTGGAGTCCGCCGTGAGAGACCCCTTGATGTCACCAAGCCCACAACCCACGGGTTTACTGTGACGCTTCGTCAATGCGCCTATACTCTCTCCCGCTATGGCTCCTCGCACTCACGGCCGGTACTCTCGCATCGTCCGGTGATCGCTCGAACGAATTCCAACGGTGTCTCGAACAATGCACACGGCATTCCTGTACCTCCGACGGGTACCCGGTGCGTGCGCAGTCCCTCGCGCTGCGCCTCACGCTCTGGACGTGCACGGACGACTGCAAATACCTCTGCGTGCACACGCTGACGGACACGGCGGCGGAGAGCGGTGTGCGCGCGCAGCAGTACTACGGCAAGTGGCCGTTCTGGCGGTACGCGGGCATGCAGGAGCCCGCTGCGGTTGCGTTCTCGCTCGCCAACCTCCTCATGCATGTTCTCGGGGCGGACTGGCTCCGCCACGGCGTGCACCCCACGCACCCGATGCGACCATACTACCTCACGTGGGCATATCTCAGCGTCAACGCGTGGATATGGTCCGCGGTATTCCATACGCGTGGTGCGTTATCTTTTTTTTCCGCATCTTTATTCGTTCCGTATTCTCCTTTGCCTCTCCTCGGTTATCCGGTTGCCCCTTCCGCACCCGCCCCTCCTCCCCCACCCCTTTCTGCCTACCCCATATGAGATATCCTTGTTTTGTCTATCTGTCCATCTGATGTAGCGAGACGTTTTATCTGACTGATGCGCGCGATCCGGCGCTTCGCGCATACACAGACACGCCACTAACAGAGAAGCTGGACTACTTTTCTGCCGCGCTTGCAATCCTATACGCGCTTCACATGACTGTCGTGCGGATTTTCCACCTGTACACAGGTACGCCAGCCTTTCCAGGCCGTCCCAAGGCGCCGACCACTCCTCCACGCATGGCGCGCTTTGGCCACGGTCACGTACGCCGCACACATTGCAGTACCTCAGCCTCGCCCCGCGCTTTGATTACACAGTACAATACCATATTCAATGTCGCGCTCGGGCTCACGCACAATGCGCTTTGGCTCTCATTTGCATTGCCCGGTAGGGCCCCGTTTTCCCGATTCGCGATGATGCCCCGAGACTACCGACCCGTATACACTAGCACAGCCGCGCTAGCCGTCGCACTGACAACCGCAGCAACCGCGCTGGAGCTATTAGACTTTCCGCCGTTGGGACGCGTCCTTGATGCCCATGCATTGTGGCACCTCGCGACTGTGCCACTGGCTGTGATGTGGTACGATTTTCTCCTGACGGATTCACAAGATGCTGGGTGGAAAGGGCAAAGGCAATGATAAAATAGGCGATGGCAACGTTTGTGGTAGATAGACCCTTCCAAAGATGCGGTCAAAGGCATTGCCTTTTTTTGTGCCAGTTTGTTTACGGTGTGCCTCGCTAGTTGCCACCACCAACTCAAAATCGTTGTTGGGTTCGTTAACATTGATAAGGACCGCGGTTGGGTGTCCCTGGAGACTACTACGTCGAAAGTATGAAACCGTGAAGATCATGATGGCACGGCTTGGGATCATATCTGGTTTTTTTCGCCGGTGAGATCACATAGGCGGTGTGGTTGTGTACTTGATGTGAGGCAGTGTCCGAGAAGCGGACAATTAAGTGCATAGACACTACTGCTGTAATGGATGGCCCCCTTCCAAGGCTCCAACCGCTAGGAGAGATACTGACAGTGTAAGGAAGGCGTACAATGTATCAGACCGATTTGTGAGATGTGGCTGTCAATTCCGTGGGCGGCGGAACATGGGGTGGCATCATTCCTATTTTCGGTCTTGGCGCGGAATGGATGACAGCAGAAAAGAGTTGGGGTCAGCACCAGTACACAGGGGGTAATTTTTGATGACGTTCAAATCACGCGTATTATGTTATTACCAGTATCTGACGGATGAGTACTTGATGAGCGACTATAGCTGTACGGGGTGGATGCGCGGCGTTTGTGTAAAAAACGCGCCGGCTGTAAGTTGCCCGTAGTGCCCGGTCTATTGAAAAGACTCTCAAATGATGGGTTGAAAATGATAATAAATTGAATTGCTGTCATTGCAGACGTGCGAGTTAACCGGTCCAGTCAAGGGTAAAAGTCAGAGCAGTACCACACAGCAAACCCGAGTCGGCCGATATGGAGCCGGGATGGGAAAAAGGGGAAAAGCGGAAGAAAAAGCCAAAGGAGGAAAAGAACAGTGGCAAGCTCCGATTGTTTTGGATCTCAATGAATCGAATCTGAGACCTAGAAAGCGGCGTCTAGGTGCTCCGAAGAAACGGGTTAGCCGGGCCTGACCTGAACCAGGAGTGGCTAGGTAACACAGTGAAAAAATTTCAGTCACTGATGCATATATATCAGCCCAGTGCCGTCTCCACTTCCCCTCCGACCCTGATCCTCAGCTCTCCTTCCACCCTTTCCTCTTCCTTACGCTAGTTGTAGCGTCGCAGATTCCACCTCATTTTCTGGTCTCGTTGACATTACGATAGGTGAGCGATCGCTCTGTCATCACGTCTGCAATGGCCACCTGGCATCGGGTAGCGCTCGGCGATTGCGGCCCGATTTGGATGTTTTTTCTATTGAAGGGACGGGAGGAGGGGACCAGATGGTGGACAGGATGGCCCACCACACCTTGCCTGGGAGTGGAAGGTGACAATGCAGCCGGCCTCGAGGCCAAAGCTGAACAAGAGGCGTGGATAAAACGAGGCCATTGAAACCGCTTGACTGGCTGGCTGCCGCCTGTCAATGTCAGAACGAAATTGACTTCACCGTGAGAGCTCCCCCGGCGCCTCGTGCCCTGTTACACCCCCATTTGCCCCCTCCCTTTCCATACCGCTCGCTTCCCATCCTACCCTTGTCTCCATATATAAGTGTACCCCCCTTAACCCCAGTTTCACTCACGCCCCCTCTTCTATAGTCCCGCCCACTTTCCGTCTTCCGTCCCCCATCGATATCGGATCCCTCCCATTCCAACCAACGTTCAATGGCTGCTGTATCTGGACCCTCGACTGCCCGGCATCCCTCTCCCTTCAGGAAGGCTCAGAAAATTTCTAGGCCGACCGCTGCCACTGCAGCCCACGGTACCGCCTCGGTGTGTCATTCATCCGAAGTTTAACCTTTTTCAACCAAGTTTCTCACGCCCCCGGCGTCCCAGGGTGCCAGTGGGAGTGACCCGTATCATGGACACGAGCACACAGCCAAACTGTGTGGTCGCTTCGTTTCTCATCCTTTTCGCTTGCCCGGATGTTCCCCCTCCCCCTGCGCCGCCTTCCACCACTCCGACCCCCCGGTTGGATCATTTCATCGCCTATGCTCTCCACCGTACCCGTCTTCACCCCTCCGTCACCTTTGCTGCGCTCTACCTTTTGCAGCGTCTCAAGGCGCGCTTCCCTGCCGCTAAGGGGTCATCTGGACATCGGTTATTTATTTCCGCTTTTATGCTTGCATCGAAGATTATCTGTGACGACACGTACTCGAACAAGTCCTGGTGTATCGTCGGTCAGGGCATGTTCGCCCTCCGGGAGATCAACCAGATGGAGCGCGAGATGTGCTCGTATCTCGAGTGGCAGCTGAACGTCGACCCCTCAACTCTACGTGACTTTGAGAGTCGCGTTCGCCACGATTTCGCGGGTGCAGGGCCATACCCTACGGTTGTTCTCCCACAGACCGCCCCTGCACCGTTCGCACACAGTGCGAACCCCAGCAGCTCCATTCCATCATTCACGGCCCGCGTCTCCCTTCCGAAGGACGCTCCCGTTATTCCCAGCCCCCCGATCGCCTCATACCCATCCTCGCCCCCCGATACCCCGGAGGCCTCTCATTCAGCCTCTACCTCACCAGCGTCGTCGGTATCGCCACAAACGCCCCCCGATGCGCACGGGCCAGGACTCGTCAAGGTCGCTTCGGCAGAATCGAGCCCCGTCGAGGCTCCAGTTATCCCCCACCACGGTCACTCAATATCCTCTTCTGCGAAGCCGAAGACCGTCGCCCCAGCGGTTACTTCTTCGGCTATCCCCCAAAAGCCAAAGTCCGCTCATGGTCAATTTGCGTACGCGACACGGGCTGTCTGGTAATCTCGTACTCTTTAATTATCTCTTTCCTTTTCTTTTCCAATGTTTTTTCTTACTGGATATCGCGATGCTCTCATCTTTTTCTCTGCTCTTATTTGTCTGCCGCGCACGATCTTGCCGTCGACCCTCCCCGCTGGTTCCTATGTATGTATGTAATAATTACTGACGCTCACTTCCATCGCATCAGGGGCTCACTGCATACTTCCACCCACACTCGTTTATACTTCCCTTTTTCTTTTTTGTGAGCTCATGGGACTTGGCGTATTGTTTATTCACGGGAGCGGGGTCTAGTCGCATTGTCAACACATGTACCGATAATACATAACTAGCATTGGTAGAATTATGTCTCGAAAATCATGCAAATTGACATTGTTCTCCTTTTACTTTTGTTCGGTTGCGAGGAAAAACTTGGCGGGGAAAAAGGGGAGTCGTCCAAGTGGAGATTGGGCAGCGCCGGATGGGTATTACTCTCACATATGGCACATGCCGTGACGGGGTTTCCATGACTGACAATCACATAACATAATTGACACACGTGGTTGCCCAGAAGGGGGATTAAGGGAAAGGGAGATCAAGATTGCGCCTCGGCTCCACAGAAATCAAAAATAAGGCCTCAAACGGCACTTGGATTCCTCTCATTGGCGTGGAGGGGCCCTAATTTTGACCACGGGGGCGTTCTCACCGCCGCCGCGTGGCCCAGTCTTGATCCGACCTCAGCGCGAAATTCAAAACCCGAGCGATCAAAAAGGCCACAAGGCAGGATGCGCCTGCCCCAGATATCGTTTCTGTGTAGAATGGGCTGATCCCTCTCGTGAGTGAAGGCTCCCGCATTGCGCGAGCGAGGAGGGCACAGTCCCCTTCCATCATAGAATAGCGCTCCACTCGACAACCCCCTAATACACTCACGTCTAGAAGCCGTTTATTTATCAAATCCTAATATCGCTTTTACGCGCTAGTCCGACACATGATGTCTCCTGGTGCTAACTTACACATCACGCCTCCACCCCACCACGGGCACGATCACGGCATCACCCATGCATCCCTCCGCACACAATCACCACCTCCATCATCATCACTGTTCCGGCGCACCAGCAGCAGCGGCCACCATCGACGCAAAGCAGCAGCTCGAAGCAGCCAACGCAGCGCACTTTGACGCACTCAGCGGGGATTATGACAGGCGGCACCCAGACGCGCACGAACTCGCGCTCCGCCTCGCCAGGGCTCTACGCCGCGTCCTCCCACTCGATGAGGACACGACCTGCGTTCTGGACTACGCATGTGGCTCAGGTACAGTGCCAGTTGTCGTACTAGAGCGGTGACTCATTTTTTGTGGCCCTTCTAGGACAGGTCTCGCGTGCGCTCGCGCCGCACGTCGTGCGCCTCGTTGGCGTAGATATCAGTCCCCGCATGGTCGAGCTGTATAACGCGCGCGCAGACGCGCAGGGCCTCGAGCCGCACGAGATGCGCGCGGTCGGTGCGCTCGCCGAGCTCGACACACAGGACCGCTTCGACCTCGTCGTCGTGCGTTTCCTTCCTTCCTCCTTCCCCTTTATTTTTGCTGAAAAAAAACAGTGCTCGATGGCGTACCACCATTTCGGTGCGGTCGACGACGTCTCACGCGAGCTCGTCCAGTATCTGAAGCCCGGCGGCACGCTCGCCGTCGCCGATATCGCGCATACGGAGCTGCCGGACGACGCGCCATCTCCACCACCCATTATGGCTGGTTATGAGCACATCGTCGCGCATACCCGCGGATTTTCCGAGGACGAAATCCGCGGGGTGTTCGTCGGTGCCGGACTCGAGAACGTATCCTTCGAGCTGTTCACCTCTGCCAAACGGCAGGGACGCGATGTGCACTTCTTCCTAGGCACAGGTACGAAGCCAGCAGAAGTAGCGTAGGCAAAGCATGTATGATCCCTTGATGACGATACACTGTACAACAAAAAATGGAGTTTCATGTGTGCTATCTGAACTTGAGCGACCCTCCAAACCGCTTGCGCACGACCGCATTCAGGTTGTCCCCGACCTCACGATACGCCCGCCACCACGCCATACCGACCACCTCGGCGCGCATGTCCTCCCCCGGCTCGGGCTCTTCATCTCTCTCATCCGCGTGCTCCCACACCGCCCACCTTCGCCTCAACAGCGCGCCCCACCACCGCATGACGCCGACCGCCCGTTCCGCACCCACGTCCGTCACGACACAGCGCACAAGGTACCCTCCGACCAGCGCAACGTCCTCCGCATGTGGCACATGCCTGACGAACAGCTCCACCCACGCGCGCACGACGCGCCGCACGTCCGCGCCCTCCACCACAGGCGACGCATCCGCGCCGTCCCCCCGACACAGCACGGGCCGCTCCGCCTCCGCAAAGCGCGCGCGGGGCGGCGGCGGCGGCGGTATGTACTCGTGCGGGCCCTGCGGCGGCGCCCAGCGTCCCTCGAGCCACTGCAGCGGCCGCAGCGGGCTCGATGGCCGCACGGGCTGCTGCGAGGGACGCACTCGCGCACCGCGCGCCGCGGCTAGCTGCTCGCGCTGGATCCGCACCGGGAGCGCAGAGAACACCTCCGCGTCGATCCCTAGCTCCTCCAGCTCCCCAGGCTTGACGTGTATCATTGGCGCTGGCGCGGGTGGGAAGGCCAGCTGCCCGCCGCGACCGCGACCGCGGCCCCGTGGCCGGCGGAGCGCCCACGAGGTCGCTCCGCGCGCTTGGTCACGCCCGAGCGAACCCCGACGGCCTCTGTTGCTTACGGCACCCATACCACGGCCACGGGGCCTGTCGTCTTCCCCACCCCGGGCCGGAATTACGGAATTAGCGCGGGGAATGGGGTCAGCTGGGGGCTCTGGCTTGTTGGGGGCGGGTGCGGAGCGCCGCTCGTACTCTGTTTCGAGTTCCTTACGGATGTCCTCCGGCAGCGCTTCGAAAACGGACATGTCGAGTTGAGAGAATGACGGCAAGTCTGCCCCAGCCGCTGGTCCTGGTCCTTTCGGCTCCGGCGGTGCAGTCACGGGTGCGCTCTCAGGCGCTCGGGCTTTTGGTGCGGGTCCAGCAATGGCGCCGGTATTCGCTGCTGGTCGGAAGGGCAGGTGCGCATGACCTGGTGCAGGAGGGATAGACCCTGTATGCGCATCAAGCTTCTGTATGTGGATCGAGATTCCCCTTAGTTCACGCGGGGGAATACTCAGCGTGCGCAGTAAACGCCAGCTGAGCGATCCGATCGAGCGTGGGTCGCTTGTCGCGCGTCCGTCCGGGCCTGCAAGGGCAGACTGCTTATTGTACGTCACGCACTGCCCGTGTCCCATAAACTAGATGCAGGAGACCCAAAACTTGGATGACGTCGACGAAAGGCGGTGGGTTCAGTGACATACCTTCGGAGGTTCCACTGGCGCAGAAGGGTCTCGCTTCATGATCTTGAGGGTAAGAGACCTGCCCTTCATGGTGATCGCGTCCAAACGGTGCGCAACTTCTTCTGACATCTGATGGATGAACGCCTCTACCTGGTCGTCATTCTCAAACCGAATGCCGTACTGCGTGTGTGCGCGTGTAGGTCAGCTCCTGTCGATCGAATCAGAAAGCAGCTCGCGCACTCCTGTTACTTACGTTAATGTCGCAAGAGACAGACTTCCGTGGTTTGTCACTTTCGAGTTTGCGGTCATCCTTCCCACGTATGGAGTTATACAGGGTTTCGCCCATTGCATTGCCCAGGGCATCGCACAGCGCTGCTTTACTTCGCCCTGCAAGTTCGCCCAGGTTGGTCGTCCCAAGCTTCTCAGAGGCCTTATCACGCGCCGCCCTCCCGAATCCATGCAAATCCTGGATGTCGAGATCTGGGAGCAAATCTCGAAATGCGGCCGGAAGGAGGTGGAACGAGCCGGCTGGCTTCGCACGCCGGGTCGCGAGACGTGCAAGCATGATGTTAGGCGCAATCCCAATGCTAGCTGGACACGATGTCAGGGTCTGTGATCGGAATTGATGCAACACGTACCAACGCACCCCGTGGCAGCCTTGATCTGTGCACGCATCGACTCTGCGAGTTCCTTGGCGATGTCCGTCGAAGTACTATCGCCGTCATCATTGGCCCCTGTGGGTACCACTCTCATTTGCGCCACGGTGGACGTGACGTCGATGAGCGCTTCGTCGACAGACACAGCCTGTAAATCGTCCGCGTGCGACATGAGGACGGTGTAAAATTCAAGCGAGAGCTGCCTGTATCTGATGCACTATCCTCAATGGAGCAGCCCACGCTGGAGCATGTGTGGGACCCACCTCTCAAACTCATAGGGTACTGTAACCAAATCCGGACACAGCCTTCGCGCTTGTTGAAGGCTCATTCCATTCTTGATCCCAAATTTTCGGGCCTCGTAACTAGCGCTCGCGATTTCACTTGTGCTCGATGCTCCACCTTGCGCGTGCTGCGAGTGGCACACGACCGCCGGTTTCCCGCGCAGGTGGGGACGGCTTACCAGGCCGGCGCTCACGAAGAAGGCGTCAAAGTCCACATGCATGATTACCCGCTCCGCCTTGTGGCCCATTTTCTCCTTCCCTTTCAAAGGGTTTTTCATCACAAGGGCCGCGCCACGCATGCTCACGCCCGCGCCTGTCTCTGACGTTCTAGACGCGGTGTGGAAATCCCCCCTTTCCGCGCGCTCTTGGGCCTCCACGACCAGCGTGCGCAACTCCGCCTTCCACATGGAGAGGTGGTGTAACCGTGAGTTGGCGTAGTATCCTGCAATAAACCCTGGCGCTGCGGACGTGTGTGCCGCCCTCCAAGCGGGATCGGCCATGGCACGTTGCGCCGCAGGGTTCGATTCATGTTTGGCATACTTGGGAACAGGAGCTATGGGTGGGGACGGGTGCAATGATGGCGCCTGCAGCAGGTGGAGCGGCGCGGAAGGGTTCCTGTCTGACGATAGGGGGTTCTCTTTGGAGAGCTGGGCACCCTCTAGTGTGCTATTACGTGGTTTGCTGGCCGAGAATTCTGTCAAGGACGACTGCGCAAGACGGCCGTGGGCGCTCTCAGGCCTACCGCCGGGAAGGAAAATGAAGTCTTGCCAAGGCTGCAGGACACCGGCTTTGGCGCTCTGAACGAGCCACTCGGGTTTAACCACTTTCATATGTTTGAACTCACGGACCTTGGCCGGCGTGAGGGAACAGGTAATGATGTGCGTGCTGTGCGCAGTCAGTACTCAGATGAAGTCACTATGGATGCTGCATTACGCACACGAGGGTCTTTCTATCGATATAGGCTTGATAAATCCCACCGTTCTCGACAATCAGCTTACGCAACTCCTGAACAGAAGGCTCCGTCCAACCGTTGATCTAAAGTCCCTGAGCGCTTCCACCAAGAAGAAAGAGGCGAGTGCGCCTACATGGATAGAAAGCCCCTTGAAAAGCTGGCTTCCCGAAGCGTCTCCCCTGGGAGTGTCTCCCATCTCCGCGTTTTGTATTTGTAATTTTGCACGCTTGCGGCGCATGTACTCGCCGAACTCACCGAACCGCGACGCCCCATAGGTATCGGAATCTAGGTGCGAGCTTGAAACACCGGTGGGAGAGTTGGTCGGAGAACGAGTAGGTTCATCATTACTCGATACGGAATGAGCACGTTTCCTATATCTCGACTGAGCGAGAGGAGGCGACTCCACTTGTAATAAGGATGGCTCATCGTCATCGCTGATCACGAAAGGGGGGTGTTGAGGATGTAAACCCGCGTGCGTTGGAGTCCTCGTGGCGGGCTGCTCCGGTTCGTCATCACTACTGATGTGAGGCAGGGCATTTGATGTAGGCTGAGCACAGGGAGGTGGCTCAAGACTGCTCGGTTCTAGAATGGGTGAAGGAGAAGATGATAGGCGATGCGCATCTTCGTTCTGAGCTTGAGTAACATCTCCTGGAAGAACTGCGGCCCCCAGAGCCTCAAGGAAAGAGGTGTCATCTGATCCAAATAGTGCTGACGAATTGCTGGTCGTTGGACTATGGGGCGAAACCATGGTTGCGGTTTCCTAAAAATTGGAATGCACGCTGCGAACTAGCACCAGTGTAATTGGGAGATAATGCGATAATGCGTTCGGAGCTCGGGCATCTAGTTATACAGCCCGGCCCGAGCAGCAGAAAGGAAGGGGGGTCACGTGAAGTCGTGCCCCGGAACAACCAGTCGCGATTCAGACTCGGACACAGAGCGTGTTGCCTGGACAAGAGGTGGTCGTCAGAATTATCTGCCTAGCGGCAACTTTCTTGTTGATGTCTTGGATACCTTCCTGCAGACTGTAGTGGATGCGGCGCAAGGTGAGCTTTGTCCGTGTCTGGTCAAGAATAACGATGCGTCGACTACGTGCATAGATGTGGAACTTGGAGATGTATATCGACCGAAGACTTTACGCTCTACGACAATATGCGCGCTCTCGAGGAAATATGGATGCGTTCTCACCTTCGTCTCTGGTCCTGTTTAGATCGGTGGCAAATTGGTGGTTTACGATGAGTAGTTGACTCATGAAATGAGTGGGCCGAGATGAGAGTTTACGGCCCACTCCTTTCATGAATTAACCTCGCCCGCCCTCTGTAATATTAGCTGCACAGCCTCAGGTTGACCTCCTGCTCATCAAGTTGGCGTTGCGTTAGGACAACCGTGTAGAAACCCGTGTGTCTTACCACGTCTCTGTCTGATACGCGCGTTCAAGGTGAGGTGTGCTAGCATCATCCAGCGTGCTACCAATACCCTAATCCTGGTCCTAGTAAAGGGGTCCCATTTGTGATTCGCATGTTTCTTTCGCCCTCAATTGCCCAACTCGTCGCCGCACTTTACATTCCGGGTCTTGAGTGTTTGAGCAGGGCTGATGTACTATGTAGTCCCTGATACCCTCTCGACCTTTCTGGTCTCCCACACCAACTGTGTCTCAATTAATTTCCTACAGGATCTATCCACGAAGTTGATTCACTCATAACTTTTCTTCAACATCATCTCTTGTGTCATCTCGGTCTGATCCGCCTTGCCTCTTCTCTATTCTTGGTTTGGCTACAACGCGATTCAGGCGACAGATCAATAGGAAGATCTCCAGATGTCAATATGTCAATTCCTCATTTCACCGAATCTACCCCATTCCTGGCTAGAACGAGGTCGAATGATCCTTCAAACTTTCTTCTACCCCCCTCGCACTCCTCGAGCGCTCGAAAGTGCCCGACCGGTCCGAAGATGCCATTCACGCAGCCAAATACCTCCGCCATCTTTGGGACCAGCCTCACCAAGCATTCGGGGTTCCACGCCATGCGATCACAGCATTTCTTGTGGAAGCGTTGGCCTTTCAAGTCGAGTTGGAAGCTGAAAACATGATTGGGGAGACGGTAGTCCTCTGTCGTGAACTCCTCACTTTGGGTATTTCCGACGTCAACACCACTCGCTCCACGCTCTCATTGTCAGAACAGTTCTGTCCACGATTCATCCGTCGACCCCAGATCAACCATTGGATCAAGTCATCGAGTGCGAGCGGCGAGAAGTACAAAGCATATCTGCGCTCGGCTCGCTTCGCCCCCTCGCCTCTTGTCTTGGCATCCGCTATTCTAGGGCTTTTGGGAACGACGATTACGAGGAGGCTTTGTCCGTCTTTGATGGACTGTTGCTTCTAGTTCCTCCGGAGACAGTCAGGGTGAATTCGTGACCAAGGCTCAATGGTTCGTCGCAACGCTGGCAATGATCCGATCATTCGCGCACAAGACCAGGCAATATATCACGCTCATACCTTTGTCAGCTTACGAAGAACCCCTTTTAAATTCTCATGTTAACGTTTTCTTGGAAGATACTGTGAAACGATGCATCGATTCCATTACTTCGGCCCTATCGAAGGCCCTGAAGCACGTTCCAACTATTCATGTCTCAAGTTATCTCAGTCAGCGGTTGCCTTTTACGACAACTTGAATGGGGGCGACAAAGCTGACTTTGGTCGAATACACAAGCAGATCGGGATTCTTGGAGGACTTCTCGACTTATCTCCGGTGAGTCTGATAGTACCACCATCTTAACTATAACGAAGATCAACGAAGCTGTCAAAATAGGCCGAACCATACAGTACTTGCTTCATCTGCTCCAAAGCATCCGCTTAGCATCAGTGCCAGGCCTTTTCGACTCGTTCAGACACATGCTCTTTGAAGTATTCAAACGCACAAAGAAGATCGAGCACCTTGACTAATCGATAATCAACACACGCTGTCAAGTTGCTGAGCGTCCGTTACCGCCGTGTGTGCGCTTCGCGGCATTTAGTCAACTTTCCCGGTCTTAGCTCACCCGATTCTCGTATTTTCCTGGTCAATGCAAGTGAGACCTGGATGAAGCGCTGGAACTATTCTGCCGCTGTGTCGACAACGGACATGTGAGCTTTCCCACTCAATTCTATTTTGCTTGCTTGTGGACATCGGCTGCGCGACTTACCCTCCACCCCCACAGCGTATGAAAGCGCTGACTCTTGAAAGTGGGAGAGCCTTACTCTGGTCCGAGATGCGTCACCTTCGTGCCCCAATCGACCTATTTGTGTAGGCAAACCCACAATTAGGACACAAGATTGCGGCGGTCAACCGAGACCGAGCCACAAATTAAACATCGACGGTGGCGCAGCTGATGACCTCCGGGCCTCACTGCCAAGTTGTAGGCTTGACCTTACATCACTATTCGCATGTCTTTCAGTTTGTATTCGTTGCTAACGTCCATGGCTACAAAGGATTGGAAGAGAAACGCATATATTCAATATGTGCCCACTGCGGACACCAAGCGACGCGCGACCTAATATACAGGTGACTGACTTCAGGGCAGGTTAGAATTGGAGGAAACTACGTGGGAAACGAATGCTATATGAATTTAAACCCAGCTTTACCAGCTTATATATCGATTATCATATACAGGCCGGGTCACAAACCTATGCACGATATATAGAGACCCGACTAGAGCGGATGAGTCCCTGGTGACCGCCGCCCGTAAGGGAAATCCTCTTGCACTTGAGGAAAAAATGGCCCTGAACAGCCAGGTCGTCATTCCAGTTTGGTGTCGGGTGCGGGTCGGCGATCCGCCCGCTCTCATCAATGGTGTCAAAATCAAAATCCAGGAGCAACAGCGCAGTGACGAGCTTCATCGTCAGTTTCGCTGTCCGCGAGCCAGGACAGGTCACCCTCCCTTGAAACAAAAGAGGGCCTGGCTCAGCTTGGGAAGTCGCGAAACGAATAAAGAAACCCTTTTACCTCCCCCCCATCCCACATACGAATCGGCCTGGAGTTGCGGCCGTGTGGGGTCAAATCTCCAAGGGTCGGGGTATAGTGCCGGGTTGAGATGGACGTCAGAAAACGGGTACACAACCAACGTGCCCGTGGGGATGACCTTGCCGTCGATGTACGTCTCTGGGCCCACATTGCGCCGCGCCGCGGTGTGCGGCTGTGCTATGCGGAGCGTTTCGCGGATGAGCATGTCCATGACCGGCGTCTCATTTTCCCACGCGGTGAGGGGGATGGAGGAGAGCGCGGTGGACGACGGCAGCGGGGAATCGCACGCGGAGATGGTCTCTAGGGCGTGCGACGAGATCAAGCTCTCAACTTCCGCGCGTGCTTCATCGCGCCATCTCGGATGACAACCAAGATATGTGATCAACCAAGAAGCTAACGAGGGCGGATGTCAACCCTCCTCCGAAAGGGCCGAAATAAACAAAATACTCGCCTGGGCCACCAGCGGACCGCGCGCCTGCCATGACAGCTATCATAAACTAGGTGTTTTATGTCAGCAAAGATCAACCTTCAGACTTTTGAAGGGTGGGGAGCTTACGCCCACGATCGTTGACACCTCGTCTCCCGAGCCCAAGAAGAGTTGTAGGTTATCATTGTGAGACACGCCGCTCTGCTTCCGGACTTTGATGGCGTTCACGATAATATCGTATATCTGTTTCGTCGCTCGCGCTTTTGAGATCATCGCAGGGCTAGGGAACCACGGGAATAGCACGGTCGCGGGCGTCATTCCGCGGTCCACTTTGTCAAAAAGCTGTCTGAGGCGAGCCACAATTTCGGGATCGTCAGCTATTTCTGTGCACGTCAGACACCGTATGATGGTCTGAAATACGAGCTGGAATAGGAAGCGTGTCAGCACACGCATTCAACCGGAATGGCTAAGCAATCAGAATGCGCGCCCATTTCCGCACGGATGCTATCTCCGGACGCGCACAGCAGAGGACTGAGTGGCTGACTTGCCTCGGGTATTCTGTCGAATGGGTCGACGGTCCCGGCCTTTTCCCAAGGTTGCAAGAGCCGTCCGCCGTCATTCAAAACCTCAGGAATCACTGTGCGGAAATAAGGTGAGCAAGGTGACTGCGACGTGGGCTAGGCATACATTCTGTCAGGTGTGCGCCACGCTGGGCGTTCGCCAAGCGCCTATATATTTTAGCAACCCGGTTTTGGCGAAGTCCTGTTGTCACGCCATGGATGATAGGGACCTAAAGCGGAAAATTTATTTGGTCGGTGGGGTCCCTTGGTGGGGCGATCTAGCACACTCACCGCTCCCGAAAGAACCGCGAAACCTTCCTGGAGATCTAACCCCTTTGCATTGAAGAAATCCCTCCGACCTTGCTCTCCAGACACGACAACGACATTATTCTATTTCCGCAAAGGTTAGGCGACCCGACGTTGGAGTCAAATGAACTCCCCGAGAACGGGCTCAAGGAAGCATTGACGTACGCGTAGGAGTCTGAACTGGAACAGCCGTTGACCTGTCACTTGAAATCCCCAAACGAAAAAGTCGTAGCGTCGCCGAAAGAAAGTAAAGGTATTGAAGAGGAAAAAACGAGGCAGGAGAGCAGGCGTGTCTTGGTGGCGTCGGTGGCGGCGACAAAGAGACACGAGTGACAGAAACAAGCCTAGAGTCACCAGGACGAACGGCGAAGGAAGTTCGTGTTCCCAAGGTAATTGCAAGAGGGTGACTACAACTGGATACATGGCAGGCCGGGTTGCAAGAATGAAGTTGCCCTCAAAGCCGGTGGGTATAAATACGTGGAAAGACGTACGGGTATCCCGTAAGACCGTTAAGAGCGGTCACATCGGAGAGGGGGAAAAGCTCGGGGAGGAGAGAATATTCCAGGAAGGCCACCGGAAACAGATGGAGAGATGCAATACAAACATGGATCGTGACGAAAGGTCATCAGGAAAAACCTCCCGCGCTAACGAGAGCTAAATTAATAATAATTTGGATAATGGAATAATCACTTCATAATCGCTTGGGAGATAATATAATGGAAGATAATGGGAAATTCAAGGGAGAGTTACGACAAAAATCTGATGTATCGGTCACAGACTCTAGTGATTTGCTGCCTGGCTCGAGAGGGCCTGGCTTCACAAAATCATAGGCCAGGGCTTGCTTGCACATTACTGTAGTTAAACACACACTAAGTACATTAACTACGAAGGAGCTTGAGGGCATGTAAAAAAGAAATGATCCCATCGCTGTCGCCATCCCTACCGTCCCCGCTGCCATCCTGACCGCCGTCCGCTGTTGCTGTCATCATGGTTGGGGTTTCTCCGTCATGTCCGCGGTCATCACAATCGGGGTGGTCAGTCGCCAACCCCTGCTGCTACTGCTGCCAATCCCATTGTCGCAGTCGCTTCGTCGGGGTCCACGTGCAATGGACTGGCGGTGAGAACAGTAATGATGAAGGTGAGCGGCCCCAACCACTGCGGAGTGCAACGATAAACTTGAAGAGAGTGGGGATAAAGAGGACAGTCTCGAAGGAAACAAAGGCGACGCTATGAGGGAGTAAGGACAGTACAATGGGTGAGAAGAGTAATCGTCGTACACAAACAGGAGCCCCGGTGGAGAGTGTACGACGGTACAGATGGGGTCAAAGCCAATTTCGAGAACAACCCTGACGAGGGTGACGATCATGACAGGAGGAGAATCGAAGTGATGATCTGGCTTCAGTCATACAAGGCATGTACTTGAAACGAACAGTCAGTACAGCAATAGGGGGGGGAAGGTGATAACTCACCGCAAACGATGAGGATGAACTCGACTGCTGCTATGAGAGCTTGGGTGCCGACCTCTTGGAAGATGTACCATTTGATGTGATCGCTGTACGTGTAATGCAAGCTGAAGGCTATTTGAGTGCCTACGAACAGCATGGCACTGAGACGAAATGAATACAAGATGACAATCTGGAGGGGCTAAAAAAAGGAAGGACTGACATCTGTATGGCAACTGCAAAATAGCAGACGAAAAAGAATAACCATTTGGTATAAAATTTGTTAGGTTTCCTAACGAAGAGATGAGCGAGGGAACAAGAGAATATGAGAGGGACGCACGTCCAGACAGGTTCAACTTCTTGATCGAGGGTTATGAGAATATCCCAGACAAGAAATGCGAGAGCAGCGACTGGTGGAGAAGCAGAGGTCAGGGGATAAGCTAGTGTGGTGGGGGCGTGACGACCTGCCCGCACTTAGATCGAGTTTGAAAGGGTCATACAACTGGTCGTCTAGCGTAGGCATTGAGGGGAGGGGGAAGGAGACCCCCCTCGTTGCGTGGGAAAGCGAAGAAAGGAATATGCATAGAAAGTGGATTTAAAGAGACGAGATGGACGGAGTGATGGAAGCCCCGCATCGAAGTGTCAGTTGAATGATCGCGACGCTCACTCAGGCTGCAGAGGGTTGTTCCGTTCAACTGGCAATCTTCTGCGTTGGTGACGTGACGTCACTGGGGTACCAGCATCAGAGGCCAGTAGTCGTGGCAGTGGCAGTGGGAAGGCCTGGCATTGATGTCAATCGGGTTGAAACACGCACTTGAATCGACTTTGAAAAAATGACTTTGGAAAAAGTGTCGGTTAATATGTGGCGTGGGAAGGTGTGATTTACTAAACAACGACTTGCTGACTAGTTGACTTGAACTTGAACGCAGACGTCTGTCTGCCAGTTTCTTTCACCTTTTCCCTCGTTCTTCTTTGAAACTGACAGTACGAACCTCACGCAGGTGGTGTGTGGTGACTTTACCCTTGAATAACTACGTGGAGATCTTCGGTGTCCTTGGTATTGATAAGTTTTTTTTTGTTTCACATCGTTTTCCACTAGTGCTGCGGCTCGCCCACGTTAGCTCATGGCCCCCTCCTCCCTCCCTCGTCACATGCAAGCCCACCATCACCACCCCGCCGCGCGAAAGCCCTGCTGGCCCCGACGCCAAGCCGTTGCGACACGTAAGACCAACGTAGCATATAAGTCCCCACCGCGGCCACTGACGGCTGCAACGACGAGGATGATGGCAGCAAGGACGATGGCGACGACAATCGACATCGACGACACCGACGACACCAACACCGGCGACACGAGGTCCACAACCACGATGACCACGAACATGTGGCTGACGACGAGCTGGGCTTCGGCCCAGTGCATCAAGATAAGTTTTTTTATCTTTTTGTTTTGTTTCATATTGTTTCTCACTGACTCGCACCCTGTCTCTCTAGCACATGTAAAAAGCTCATCCCGCTTCTCACTCTTCAAGCTTCAAGCCTCGCAAGTCCCCGCCTCCACCCTTCGCCAGTCCACCACTACTACCCGTCATGGAGCAAAACCTGCACTGACGCCACGCCATGACATGCAAGACTCACCCGCCTGGGTGTAGGACCCGCAAGCCGTTCCCTGCAAGCTCAGCCATGACCCCATCCAAACACGGCGCGCAAGGCCTACCAGCCCGCCACAACGACACCGACGCTGTTACGTTCCTTCCGGACGTCTGCCAGGTCACGTGACCTCGTCGCCTGTTCGCTTCGTCCAAGGGGATTCGCCGTCCAAGGACCCAAGTCAATCGTCGAAATAATAGAAGTCGGCGGGGATGAAGCACGACTTATAGCGGAACGCGTAGCGGCGATAACTCCAGCCAACTAGCAAAGATGACAAAGGAAGGGATGAGACAGTGAGGAATCAAGCTGTTATACACTCTGTGCCCTAAGAACCAACTCCGGCGAAGGGGAAGGTATTACACAAGATATCAAAGCTAAGGACTATAACGCGTCCAAAGCCCTCTACTTATACTACAGAGGGGGGGCTTTCAAGCTCAGCCCGAATCCGAAACCCTAATACACAGCCGCGAATCCTAATACGAGAAGCCAATGGCGTAAGGCCCTCATGGCATGAGTCAGAGATAAGGGATAAGAGATAAGGGCCTAGAGGCGCCCCACATCAAAGTCCACAGCTGGATCACACCCGGATTCACAATCACAAGCCAAACCCAGGCACAAGCTCATCTGGGCTCTTCCGGATCCTTCTTCGATCTTCCAAGGCAGGTCACGTGCCGGGGTCACGTGACGGCCGATATGGGATCCCTATTCCCAGGGTTCTTGGTAGCGCGTGGACGGGTGAGGGGTGTATGCGCTCACCGCGCGTGCCGTCTGCACGTGATCCGTCTCGTATTCCCATGCTTCGAGCAGGCGTTCGAGCACTGCCGTTGCCGCGCGCACTTCGTTCTCGCGCTGCGGGTCATAATCGTCTTCTTCCGGGCCGCGTCCCGGCTGCGCCGTGACAGACGCCAACTTGACGACTTGGGAGCAAAGTCGACGGCGGCAGCAGTGACACGGTGGCGGAGGTGATATTGAAGGCTGAGCACCGAGCATACCCACCAGCCACGACTCCCGTCTTTTCTTGCAATTTTTGTCTGCCCGCTTTTTGTCCACTTGCACGTGCAACGTTAGCAACTATCTTTACATTATTTAATTTGAATAAACCGTGAAATTTGAAGAAAATTTGGACGCTTGATCTCTTTGATTATTGATAATATAGTTGAAATTATCTGCCCATAATATAATGCATGATAGATTATCGGTAATTTATCACTATTTTATCGATATTTTATCGGGGGGTTAAGCAAATATAATATAATGCGTGATAATCTAAATTATCGATAATTTATCACTATTTTATCATAATAACGCTAGAATATCAAAGTAGGTTTTTCCTGATGGTAGTGATACCCGCTTTGGGGACACCCGTCAATCTCGAGTTGCGCCGCGGTGATTTCGGGGTGATCTGGTGATGACGCGTACGATGGACGGGAGCGCGCCTTGAGTGAACAACGATCTAGAGTTGTGGCGGTTCCATGGAGTGGGCATCCATCGTGCGAGTAGCCCGAGACTACCGTGCTGCTGTGACACTTCATTGGCAGTCCTCAAAAATGCACACGACCCTTCTCTGAAGATGTGCCGGCGTTAGTTGCTAGCTAGAGGAAGAAGGTCAGAAGGTATCCACAAAGAAGCGAATAAAACTTGGGAACACGGGCTCAGGGCTCAGGACAGTGTAGACGACGCATCAAACTACTGTAATCGACAACTCGATCCGCGTTTTCACCCATCAACAGTACCCATGTTTTGCTTGGTCTAAGATCACACTCGCCATTGCATTGCGTGTACGTTATGTTGGCAAGTTATCGATAAAAATAAAACCGGCGGATGCAATCGTGGGAATGTCATTGGGGTCCTACTATAATGAAGAACGTTGTTCGAGTCGTGGATATGTATTGAAAACTGGCAGGTGATGGAGAAGTCACAAAATTTACGGAATCAATACTCCTACCCCATTCCTGGCTAGAACGAGGTCGAATGATCCTTCAAACTTTCTTCTACCTTGCCCTCGCACTCCTCGAGCGTTCGAAAGTGTCCCACCGGTCCGAAGATGCCATTTACGCGGCCAAATACCTCCGCCATCTTTGGGACCAGCCTCACCAAGCATTCGGGGTTCCACGAGCATTTCTTGTGGAAGCGTTGGCCTTTCAAGTCGAGTTGGAAGCTGAAAACCTGATTGGCCCGGGGGAGATGGTAGTCCTCTATCGTGAACTCCTCACCTTGGGTATGTCCGACGTTCACACAACTCGCTCCATCGCTCTCATTGTCAGAACAGTTCTGTCAAAGATTCATCCGTCGGCCCCAGATCAACCATTGGATCAACTCATCGAGTGCCTGCGAGCGGCGAGAAGTACAAAGCATATCTGCGCTCGGCTCGCTTCGCCTTCGCCTCTTGTCTTAGCATCCGCTATTCTAGGGTTTTTGGGAACGATGATTACGAGGAGGGTTTGTCCGTCTTTGATGGATTGTTGCTTCTAGTTCCTCCGGAAACAATCAGGGTGACTCGGAATTTGTGACCAAAGCTCAATGGTTCGTCGCAACGCTTGCAATGATCCGATCAATCGCGCACAAGACCCTGGAATAATATATCACACTCGAACCTTTGTCAACTCATCTCGAACTCCTTTTTAAAATTCTCAAATTTCAAGATAGCGCAATGCATCGATTCCATTCCTTTGGCCCTATCGTATCGGAGCCAAGATCGGAGCACACCTATCGGGGATCAAACTCGCCCGGCCCGCGCGGCGAAAAGGGAAATCACGTGAAGTCGAAGGCAAACCGGACCGCTCTCTTTTTTCGATGGATGGATGTGGCGGAAGGGAGTGGCTTGTATTCTCTTTGCTTACTTCCCGACTCACTTCTCGAAGCAGTTTGTTACGTATTAGATGGGACTACTGCTTTGCGAGGTGCGCCCACACCGACTCACTCTCGCGTTTGGCTATCTTATATCCCGAACGAGGCGGCGATAGAGTAGTAGCGCGCCGGATATACCCTCCATCTGTAAAAGTGGAGGGTGTCAAAAGCTGTCAGGACCGGTCTGGACCGGTCCCTGACAGCTTTGACAGGTACCGGTTTCGCAGGTGTCATGTAAATTATATTCACTTAGCAGATACGAACACGGCGAAGTTGTTCCTCACCAAGAACAACTTGAACTACAGCGAGACCCTACCCGGCTCCTCGAACCCGTCATACGCGCAGCGTCCTTAATATCTCGCAGACTGAAGATTGGCACTCGGAGAAGTTCGATATGTCCCTCATGGAAGCACGTATATTGTAAACGTCATCTCACAACAAAAAGACGCAAATTTTTCTTTACTTCCGAGTACGGTTGTGGATAGATGTTCCAGAATCACCGTTCTAGGAAAGCGCGCTATTGGACAGGGCCAAAGATCGCGGACACCTTTCAGTCTTGCTCTATTCAGCGTGCGAATGCCTACAAAACGACTATTCAAACCTACCGCCAGAGCCCGTTCCTTATTCTCCTGCCACTTTCGCGTTTGATGATCGTATCATCCAAAACTAAAGGGTTTCATACCTCCGAAAGCCGAGGCTCACCGACACGAGGTTTTGTGTGGAACGCTCTCGCCGATCTGTTTAGTGGATGGGCTGGAATATGCAAGATATCTCCCAATGCCAGCGTTGGATGGTGGTACCCTCAAGTGGATTTTCGGCAGTGCAAGCGATAGTGGGAACGAAAGTGGTACTACGTCCCCAACGTGCTGCCTTCTCACAATATCTTGAATCATGAATAACCTGAGATTTAATCTCCTGCGTACCCTCACTGCTAGCGATCCTACTGTATTTATTGGCTTGTAATTGACCAGCCTGAGCCCACAGGCCCAGACCCAATTCAAGGGTTCAGTTTTAAGGTTTGACCGACCAGACCGGGTGCGGAAATATGGCAACTACAGTACCCTTCCGCCGTTGTGGGAAACCCGTAGTGCATGCTGATGGCGACGGCCCGGCAAGCCTCACGAACTTCTCCCATTCGGTTCGTACCATCGCTAATGAAGACCCAGGTAGCGAGTCATACACAAACTGCTAGTACAAAAGCATGACCGAGTTAAAATGAGGGGGTTATGCCCTCTTGGTGCACACGGACCCTCGTATCAAGTATCCGCTGTGACATTTCACGGATCATTCACTCCTCTCGGCGCTCTAGTCATCAAACATTATCAACAATCCGCTCACGAGGGTGGCGACGTTTCTTTACGGCGCAGGCACGCTGATCAACACCGATTGCACCGACTTTGATTCTGGGAAGAAGCTGCGCGGTTTTAGTCTATCCCTGTTTCATCTCCACGGATGAAGGTGAACAGCAGCAGGGGAAGGAGCGCCGCGCCAGTGACACAGGTTTTTCTTGAAATCTCCGGTGTCTTATCTCATTGGTACCCACAATCCAAAAAAATTGGATTATAAAGCCCTTCTTGTGGCCCGCGACTATGATACAGCCCTCTGTCCCCACTGCTCCGTGACGCTGGTCCTCGTCCACTTCTCGACATTTAAAACACTAATGGCTGAGTCCCCTGGATCGCCAACTGCTTCCCGAGACGTCATCGGAGTGTAAGTTTGGTGGTAGTAGCGATTTACCTCACTGTCCCCTGATCATTTCGCAGAACTGCTCCTCTTGTGCGCTTGGTATCATTCTGTTGTCCACGTAACTAATATCCTCGAAAATACCTGCAGCTGTTTGGCCGTCTATTCAACTGGGCACTCTACGGTGTTCTCTGCGTCCAGATTTGTGCGATGCCTGTTCCTCGAGACCTCAGCTGATTCCCACTCACCCACCTTCAGACGTATATAGCTACAATTTTCCAAAAGACCCACGATCCGTAAAATTTCTAGGTTAGTCTTGATATTGCACGGAAGATCTGCGATGTCAAGGTGTACTCCGAGCAGCTTATTTCGTCTTCGTGTTTGAAACCGCCCAAACTGCGCTGACGGGGGCAGATGCTCATTATTGGTTTGTTGCTGGTTTTGGAGACGTGGAGCGCCTCAAGAAGTCCCATTTCGGCCCCATAGACGTTCCCATCATGACTGCAATTACTTCGTTCATCGTGCAGGGATATTTCTGTTATCGAATTTGGATATTAATGAATAGACGACTGTCGTCGTGGATCTGTTGGATCATCGCAGTCGTATGTATTCCTGACCCTCCCCGCATATTCAGGCTCCTGACGTTTTCTTGAATACAGGCTGCAGTGACTCAAGCAGTCGCAGCGACGTGGCTGGGCATCGCAGTAAGCACTGTACACGCTGTTACCAAAACGTCTTATCTTACACAGCATTTAGTCGCTCATGGTTGAGAAGCACGCAGTTATCAGGACAGCTGTATATGTACGCACACTCGTTTCAGTCGAATTGGCCATGTCACCTCATACTTTTTCGTGTTAGTTATGGTCTATATCGAGTGCCATCGCAGACATTCTGATCGCAGTGGCAATGACACTGCTGGTACGGGATCACCATGTCGGATCCTTTCGTACATTGACCTTTTTCACAGCTGAGAAGGACAAGTGACAAGTTCTCCAGCTTCGTATTAATTCGCGTAGTACGGCTTACCGTTGAGACAAATACGCTCACTGGTACCTATTTCTCGGAACAGCCCACCCCAACGTGCATCTAACTTCTTGTTGAGCTAGCGTGGCTGTTACGACCCTTGTACTTTATCTTGCCTTCCCCGTGAGTCAGACCGAGATACGCCACGATCACCATGATTCATCCTTTGACCAATCACCTCGTCCATAGAATAAGCAATACTACTCATACACGTACGTTCTTTTGGTCCGTTGCTGTGCACCATTCTAGCTAATGTGAAAAAAGAGTTGATGTTATCGGGAAACTGTGAGGACACTTATATACCATGTGCGGGCCTGAGCGCTGACAAATGTGACAGGTACTCCAACACCCTCTTAGTGAGCCTCAACAATCGCATTTACTTCCGTGAACACCACCTACCAGAACATGGCGATAGCGCTTCCCTCGCTGTCTCAGATGGGGTTCGCGCCACCGCACTATCGTCGCCCCGTTTCGCCATACCTGAGCCACAGCCGCGGACGCCAACAAGTGATAATTTTCAGCTCTACACCATTGCCCGGATGGTGAATAAGGGCATAGACGACGACATCAGCACTAACTAGTCTCCGGTGAGTAGAATTTCCTGTCGCAGTTGCTATTGTACACCAACGTTTCTGAACGGTTCAGTTCTGCAGGAACGCGCAAGGGAATGTCGGTCATGATGCGAGTGGGTGTGAGTGGATCCCACCACTAGCGGAAAATCCAGGCCGGCGTTCCGACCAGGGCATGCGCGACATGCGACCTCCGAGCCCGAGATAGCAACGGGCTCTGACCTTGTTCCTCGACGATGCATCCATAAATGCGACTGATACCTTTTGATTTCCGAGATGCTTTCTGCTCGACTTTTACTTACAATTCATAATGAGATAGTAGAATAAATTGTAAGGACTTCAAGGAGGACTTATGATTTTGAATGTTCACCTTGTGTTCTCGAAGTTCTCCTGCAGTTAACTTTCCCTGCTCGCCCCTCTAAGTCCATTCTAGCTCACCGTGCGCAAGATCTGGACGAAGTTCGACTCTTACGAACTAGTACTCTCCCAGTGTGTCAACGACGGACATGGAAGCTTGCCTCAGGTCGGTGGACCTATTCATTGCGTCCGCAGAAGTAACGTATACGTAGGCTTTTGGAGGGACGCGACAACCTCATTTCACAAATTCAAACTTTTCGAGGTTCCAACACTTTCGGACTGGACTTCTCCGTCGTTCGACATGCCCCGTTCTGCCGCTTCGTCTGGTCCTACACCGTGTGGCGCTCTGATATTCCGATCCTTCTTCACAACACGTCTCCCACCTTCATCTCAACCCCTGATGCAGTGACTTCTACGACCGTGCGAGCGCATTAAAGGACAAGTTTCTTGACTCGTGACACAGATCATATGGGCTCGATTCACGATGAGACCCTTGCCTCTGTTCTCACGGAGCTCTACAAGCTCGTTGGAGAACTCATTATCATCGACCGACTCCGTCAGCTGAAAGTCCCGGATCTGGCGGTGCCCGGCGTCTATTTTTTGCTCCCTTCCTTTCCATGCTATGGGTCCAATCCCATCAGATGACAACGGTGCGATGTGCTATTTCTTGGATCTCTACATATGTTCCTATACCCCAATGCTGTCCGCACTCGCGATCTTCGGATTGACCTTCCATACTTCTTGTGGCATAGCCCGACCATCTCCTCCAAGTTTCAACCGTGGGAGGCGAGATACTAGCTGTCCAGGCCCTCGATACTGAGGTGACAAGTCTCGTCTCAGAAGCTGCGACACGGGCCGCGGTCGTCGATGTTTCCGCCACCGCTTTCTAGTTCAACATTGTCAAGTTCAACATTGTCAGATCCATTCCATCGACCATTTATCTCCCCATTCCTCTTATCTGCTTATCATTTGGGCAATATCGTTTCCTTTCCCATCTCCTCGGATCTCGCTCTGCCTCAAGATTTCACGGGTACTGCACTGCAGTTGCGGTTTTCTGTCGCGTCATCTTTATCTTTCTCGTTATTTTTATTGAATACTGCCACTTTATTACTTCGTGTCTGTCTGCGAGTATGCTGGTAATAATACATATTACACACTCGTCGTGAACTTTCTCTTTTTCCATTTGATCGTAACACTAAACGGGTGGCTCCGTCTCCGCGCCATGAAGCGCGTGTATGAGCTCTGTGACGGAAGGGATTCAAGAGAGGGATGGGGAGGAGCGCGACAAGCATCGAAAAGACTAGATTGAGTCTAAAGTAAACCTTCAACTTACAGGCTGGTCGTGAACAATTTGGAACTATTCTAGCAGATGAGAGAACCCGAGCAGGGTCCCTTCAAGTGGGACACCGCCGAGAACAACAGGGATGCGTCGATAAAGGCAGACAGATGAGGAAGAAGAAAGAGAAAGACGACTAAGGTGCACGAGGCCACCATCGTCTCTATCTAGTGAGAGTCAAACTCAACTCAAAATTCGTCCACTCGCTTTATTCACCCAAGCAAGGCTAAAATGGTCCGCGGGCTGTCTTCGCTTTCGTCAATAGGAGGGCGAGAGGTCGTCGGCCCAAATACGATCGACAGGGCGGTATGATGCTGGACAAGATCAGTATCGTCGCTCACAGCACGTCCACAGCGCATGGATGAAGTCCTCGCATGGTCCAACCCCCAAAGCACAAATATTACCTGTGTTTCCTCTCTCCCTTTTGTCCCTCCGAGGCGGGTGGCTCCATCGCTTTTACGTGCTATCCAGCGCGTACACAAGTTCGGGGATTCAAACAGGGGGGGAGAGACAGGCGACCAGAGGCTCGATTGAGGAGGAAAGGGGAAGGGTGGATAAGGCGGCGGCGAGTGTGGGCTAGGATCGGGATCAGGAAAGCGCGGAGCGTTGAGAGCATGCTGCGTCGGAGCAGAAGCTAAGCGGGTGGTTAAGCAGAGACGAAAGCGTAGGGGAACGCCAAGCAGCGGTGTGAGAGTCGAGGGCGACGGCGCGATCGACTAGATCGCGTAAGAGTGAAAAGTGGAAAAATAGCGAGACGGCGTCAGGGTGTCGGGAAAAGGGTGAATGAGGGCGTGGCTGAGCGAATGAGACGAGGAGGACGGACGGAAACTCCGAGATGAATGGATCTATGGAGTTCAACCAGGATGTTTTTAACTCACAACCTGGTGTGGCTGAAACCGCAAAAGGAAAACGGGAGATGACGACACGGCGCCGATACTGTACAGTTTTGCAGGGTCAACAGTAGTCATTGGCCAAAATACACAAAAACATCTAAGCTCAAGCCTGCAAGTTAGGACAAAGGGCGATCTGATGGCGAGCCATGGGAGGGATGGGGACAGACACGGAGTAAGGGAGAGCAAATAAAAGTGAGCACTTTAGTTTCACAGTTAGTACGGGAACGTACAACGAGAGCATGGAAGGGAACCACGCACTCGCCCCAGAAAAGGGAGGAGTTGTTGGAAAGAGGGAGAAATGGGTCGATCAGACCCGCGACCCGACCCGTCTGACCCGTTATACAGTAGTCAGATTTGTGTGTCGTAAATTCATTATGTCTTCACACGCCACTTTCCTTTTTTATCACAACTTCGGGGCTCGGCCAAGCCGTCATGACTAAGCGGAATATGCGATTCGAAAAATGGTCTGACCGGGGTCGGACTGACCCGGCTGACTATCACCTTGCTTGCCAAGGTCTTACTAGTGTGGTCGTACCTATGCAAAAATCGACTTTTTATTTTCTGTAGCTTCAACAACACATCGTAGCTACTTCATATTGTACATACCAATAGAAGAATGGATATACTGTTCAATGGTGATTTTTGCTTATTTTTATTTTGGCTCCTAGGGAGCATGACCGACTTCACCCCCCGATGCAAATTTGATTGCGCACTGGCCCCTCAAGGTGAGATTACCTTCTACAACGCTATCGGATGGACGATATCACCCCAAATTTATCATGGGTGTTCTAAGTGGTCTCTTCTGACACTCTATTCCAACAGATCTGCGTGGCATTTAGCAAGATCGTTGGGATCTGGTGGTCTGGGCCTTTACTTTTTACGACTCCCCTCTCTTCTTTGTCGCACTGTAGTCGAAATTCTTCATACACTTTTATTTTTTGTTATGATCTCATATATACAGATCCTACTTTACCTACTGTATTTTTTTTGGGCAGAAAGGACAATGGGAAGGGGGTGATCTGAGGCCATTTTTAAAATTTGCATCCTCGTGACCATTTGCATCCACCTGACACCACTAGTATGGCAGGTCGATATTCTCTGCAACTCCAAACAAACACACATATAGTCAAATTGACACAAATACTGTCCAACTGGATGTAAATATCGACTGCCCGTTCTTCTGCTTGTTCTTATCCTCAGGAAAAGTGTGATAAACATCCAGCATGCAAACGATGGTTCGGCAATGGATGTAAATGTCCACTGCCCGTTCCCCTGCCCGTTTTAACCCCGGCAAAAGTGTGACAGTTATCAAGCATGCAAATGATCATCGGGCGTTTCATTCACGACTTGTTCGAGCACCCCAAAAGTGACATTCAACACACAAATGATCATTGAGTAGTTTACTGATGAGAACACCTTTACCCCTTCTTTGGGGTACAGCTTGGATCTTCCCTGCGTGCGCGTTCCCTTCCTTTGCACCCGTCTCCCCACGTTCTCGAATGTTTAAGACTTCGAATGTTTAAGTCTTCCTTGCACGTTTGGTTCTAGGTTTCGGGGTTTCGTTGGTTTCGCGAGTTTCCTTCGCGATGGTGTTGTCGGTGTCACTAACTCCGTTGAAAACGATGACGTCGTTCGAAGCCACGCGGGCCACGCCTTGGGAGAACGACAACAGTTTCGCTGAGAAAGATACCAACCCGTGCCGGCGTGGTACTTGTTGTACGAAACCGGCCCATGCCGACGAAGTGTTTGTCTTGACGACAATGGTAAGTCCATCTTCTGCAGTTCCTCCCTCGATGTGCTGGTGCAGTTGGACGCAGAATGTCTTCGCTTCCTTGTCAATATATTGAAGAAACCCCATGACAATGACGATGGCGCCGGGGATGCTTCGGTACGTGACAAGAGCGGTGGCGCAGGTGGTTTCGAGGACCACTGGTAAAAGCTGGTGTTTCGCAATGTTGTCAAACCGCCTGGCAGGGCTATTGATGTCTGATTGATTGACATACCTGTTGGACGTCCCCCTTCAAATTGAACGCTTCAGTTTCCTCCGCAGACACAACCTGGCACTTGTCAGTCTGGTCGTCTACATTCAAGCCCCAAAAGAGAAACGGATGGCAACCACGATGTCGTATATACCACCGTCCAAAGAGATCTTTTCAAATTTGTCTTCGTCACATCGGAATTTACACCGAACGCTTCGCCTGTATTCCATCGCGTGTGCCGAAAACATTGTCGTGGTAAGTAAGAATTTGCTCAAGTTTCGTTCGCGCTGAGGAGTCTCGATGAAAGCTCGTCCTGAAAATAGGGCACTTCCTGTAAGTTCGGCGCTCATGATAGACGTGGAATGAATCACGACACAACACTTGCTCAGATACCCCTTTGACTCCACCTCAAAATAGGAGTCGGCCGCGTGCAATGTCCTTGCCTTCTTTGATTATGTTAAAGGTCCGCATTCCGATGGAATTCTTCTCCACGTGTGGTCTTGTGTTGGATGACGTGCGCGTGAGTACCTTGCATACTGGCCACCACAACATTGATCGTTCTCTTTCTTCGCGACCACATGGAGAGCGGCAGACAATTTAGGATTACATGGCCTATGCGCTACATTACAGACAAGAATAATGGCCCTTTTAGGCCTTGATTCACCGTTCTGACCTTTGAGACCTCACTTCGACGCTTCCTTGCCGTTTCCTCCGTCTGGGTTTCCTTCTCTGAATGGCTCCCCCTCTCCTTCTTCCTCGCACGTTTCATCTGCGGATCACACGTCATTGCGGGCAGGGATGTCGCTGGTCAGGTCAAAACGTACCATCCCGTCTGGTCGTACCAACACTGTTTGCCGTTCCGCGGTCTTCGACGACTTCCTTGCTTGTGGTGCCTAAGACGCGACGAGTGGATGGGCCTGCGACCGGTTGTTTCTCAGTGTCGACCGTTCGCATTCCTTTGACGGTTGCTGTTGACATAGATCGGTTACTCGCTTGAACAAAGGGAGACGGCTTCAAACAGATGGGTCCCTCGTCGACATTCTTCCTTTTGTACGGCGAAGAGGTTTGCACCTGGCTAGGTTGAAGAACAATGACTTGCTCTATGGACCCATTAAAGGAATCGTGCATCTTGGATCGGATGTGATAGTGGAAAAGTTGAAAGTGCAGTTCCACCAGTGCGCCTTGAACCACTCCGCTGACTTCCTCGGCGGGCACGAAAAGGTCGTTCCTGAACACACTCAGAGGTACGGCCGCGTACTCGAATTTGATCTTGTCCAAATCGGCACGATAGTCGGGAGATACTGGCCAGTTTTCTGTGGTTTGGTTGACTTCTTGTCCTGCATCAACATCGATTGGCTCGGGCTATTTTGGAGTGTAAATGCGGTCTCTTCCTCATGACAATGAAGACGGTACAGACCCTTTTGTGAAACACGTGTTCGCCAAAGCGAAAGTTCTTGTTTCCCACTTCGACTACGATAAAGTTTCGACGATCTTGTGTTGCTGCAGCTTGGCCTTGCATCTTCGTAAGAACTTCGACCGCCTTGTCGAAATCTTTCTTGAATGGCGTGTCCACTGGTTTGACGAGTTGCAACTGGAATTTCGCCCCTTCCAAAGGTCCGTATTGCCTGTTAAAGTTACCGTGGGGTTCCACGTTCATCCTGTTTGCAAGGACACGACCAACGACCGCCATGACCGCGTCGCTCTTCGTTGCTCTGTCGGATAACACATTGCCGGCTTTCCCTTGCTCCCAGCGTACGCTTGAAGGAAAGCCAGGGCTGGCGACGTACAATTTAGACAACAGAAGTTGCGAGCGATAAGAAGCCAAATCGTGTTCCATAACGTGCAAATAGGAGGTAGCTCTGGATGGTCGAGGTAAGGAATGCACAGAGAAAGGGGTTCCCGCGTTGCGTGTTAAACACCAGTGTGAATAGGAGTCGGCAATCTTGTTTGGCTGGTGTTTTCTGACTCAGACATCACACTTCGACAAATGAATCCATCGACAGAGACCGTTTCGAAAGTGAAAGGGCTTAGTATGAAAGACATCTTCAAAACTTTGCGCGACGTCCCTTTCTCTTCTGCGCAAAAGCGCTCACGTCCACTTCTGAATGAAGCCGTGCTGTCCTTATCGGATGAAAATCGCGCAAAGTTGGAAGAGGCAGCAGAAGAAAAAAAGAAAAGGAGAAAAATCGAAGTAGACGAACGTCCCTTGCCAGAACCCTCTATGAGTTCTCATACTGTCGACGATTCTTTCCTGCGACCCGTCTCTGAGAGCATTCGGAGAGAACGTATTTCCAAATTCATCGACGCGACTGGCAATGCCGCAACGAAAACTTCAGTTTGCGCCGTCTGCGCCGGTCGGTTTTTCGACAGCGATATCTGTGTACTCAAAATAAGCGATTTACAAACGGACGACATTCTCCTTCCTTTTAAAAGCCATGCTTGCCACGTTTTGACACATGGGATGCTGCTACACGAAAACACGGAGTGTTTTGACAAAGACGAAAACGGTATTCACTCAGCCAAAGTGTGTTCCAACTGCGCATCCCATATTCATCGAAAAAAGACACCTCCTCTTTCCCTTGCAAATGGGATGTGGGTTGGCACCGTTCCAGGCGAATTGAGCATTCTCACTTTACCTGAGCGCATACTCATAGGTCGGCATTTCCCCGCTGCCTACATCGTCAAACTGTATCCGAAGAAGCAAGGAGCAAGTTCTTGGTGTCCGAAAAATCTGCAAAGCGGCTTACGCGGGAACGTTTCTACGTACAGGCTCAACACAGACGACATCGCTTCCATGACGGACGCACAACTCATGCCTCCTACTTCTTCCATTCTTGCGGCCACCATTGGTGTTACTTTTGTCGGTCCAAAGAATCTACCAGAAAAGACGATGCCTGGTTTTTTGCGTGTGAACCGTGCACGCGTTCATACAGCCCTCGTTTGGCTTAAAGCAAATAACCCTTTATATCGAGACATCGTGATTTGTCTCGACAGGTTGGAATGCCTCCCAGCGAACGGTATCCCTCTTGAAATCTCGTCACTGGTGAAATTCTTACCAGACGAGGAAGCTCTGGCCCATGAGAACGATGGATATGTTCCAGAGGAAGACTTAGAGGACGGCGGTGAGTGTCTGTTTGTTGAGATTTGAAACGCTGCTGAATACCCTTCCGGTTATGTTTCATACATGCAGAGATTGACATAGGCAACAGTTCGGACGACCCCTTTACTGTCACCGCAAACGACTCACCACAGGGAATCGTCGAACAGGACGTGGAAATGTCTGGTCCATATGAGGGTCTGTACACTCTGCGCTGAAGTTCCCCGTTATGTGTTCGACTTATGTTTACTTCATAAGACACTGCGACCATTCCGCTTCAGTCGCTCGGTGTGGTTGACGTCGCCGCAAGTGGCGTGCAAGACAACGAGATTCTCGCACACGCTCTCAGTAACGTTGCACGATCCGAGATGGTCGATGGCTGGGCTGTTAAATGCGGTGGTGAATTCGTAAACGAATATCCTCGCAGGGACGAAAATGGCTCTTTGAGCATCGGGTCTTGCGAGAATCCGAACCACCTGCTCGGTAGTTTCCCTTGCTTGTTCCCATATGGCGAAGGGGGGTTCGAAGTCAGCAGGAAGATTGCCGTGTCATATGATGCGCACGCCCGATGGTCCATTCGATACGAAGACAAACGTTTCCGACAAGACCACCATTTCGTTTTTCAGATTTTCGGGGTTTTACAAAAACGACAACTGTGTGCTGCTGCCACTCTGCAAATCTCTAGGGAGTCCTTCCTGCGAGACCAGCACGCCATCAGCTCTCTAAAGGCATCCGACCTCCAGACAGCAGCATCAGAGGAGAGCTCACACAAACCGTTTTCAAACCCGGTCATTCAAAATTTGCGCAACAATATATCTACCGTGCGGGCCAAAGTCATGGGCACTGACGAATCACGGATCAAAATACGATCACTCATATGGGGGATGTGCATCAAGAAGAATCCTCCCTCTATCTGGCTTACACTGAATCCAGCAGACGTGCAAGATCCAATAGCACAAGTGCTTTCTGGCCAAAACATCGATCTCGACAGATTCGACCCTTTGGACCAACGACCCTCTGCTGAATCAATTGCCGCTGACCCGTTCGCTGCTGCTTCTTTTTTTCATCTTATGGTGAATGCAGTTCTCAAAGCTCTTCTCGGAGTCATGAATTGCAACAAAAACAAACCCGTCAAACGAGAAACAGGAATTCTTGGCGATGTCGACGCCTGCGTGGGCACAGTGGAGGCACAGGGGAGAGGCACACTACATTTGCACATGGTCTTGTGGTTAAAGGGTTCGCCTCCCTCACACCAAATGAAAGAAATGCTTTCGACACCTGAATTCCACTCGACTGTCGCCAGTTTTATTTCGGCGAACATCCGCGCTGACCTGCCCAACGTTGCCGGTGCGGACGTTCTCTCCATCCCTTGACAAACATGTGTCTCTTTTTCTCGTCCAGTCGATCCTCGATTGCCTGATTACGACGTCCTTCAAAACCAGGCAGAGGAATGGATCGCGCGTTCGGTACAAGTCCATCAGTGCAGCAGAGCGTGCATGCGCCTGATTGCCACTCGGTTCATCTGCAAACGTCGTGCACCGTTCCCGTTGGCAATGGAAGACTGGATAGACGAGAACGGTAATTGGGGGCCAAAAAGAAATTATGGCTACTTTAACAATTGGTGTCCCGCGATCTTGCAGTGCCTTCGCGCCAACCATGACATTAAGCTTATCACCAATGGGACCGAGACGAAAGACATCGCGTGGTACATTACGCATTACGTCGCCAAAAAACAAAAACATTCTTCCAACATTTCTGCCCTTCTCGCAAAGACGCTCACATACCATCGAACGTCTGAACACCACACCGCTGATTTAACTACGATTAACAAACGCCTGATTCAGCGTTGTGGAAACGCACTAAGCTGTGAACAAGAATTAAGCGCACCCGAGGTTATCAGCTATTTGATGGGCTGGGGAGACCACTTTATTTTGCACCGTTTCGAGACAATCCATTGGGCTTCCGTGGTCCGTCTTTTGAAAAAAGTGTTCCCTGTCTTGATCCCTCCTTTGTGAGTGGCCCCATGCACCCGCCCCAACTTCCCTAAGAATATCGTAAAGACTAACGACAACCGACATAGGAATGGACATGCCGCATCCGCCGAAGACAGCATCCCACGCTATGTTGATGAAGCCACTGGCGATAACGTGAACTTGTTCGCCTTCTCATTCCCCACGACTTTTGACAATAGTTTGCAGATCGACGACACCGTCAACATTCGCATGGTTGAAGGCGAACTGCGGATCAAAGATCAAATCCGAGAATACATCGATCGGGGTGAAGCCCTGCTAAACTGGTCTTACTTGGATTATTTCCTTGGTACTTATGACGGGAAGATGTTATGCGAAACAAATACGAATCGTGGCCGACCATCCAGTATACGCGTCCCCTATCGAGAAAACAGTAACCGCACCGGTCATTGCAGAGTGGTGAGAACTCCTGGGCACAAAACCATGCCTTACTTTCCTGGGCAGTGGTTCGTGAAACGTGATGACGGTGACGAAAACGGACTTTTTTTCGCTTCCATGTTGGTGTTGCTGAAACCGTGGGTTTCGCTCGCCGACTTGAAAGAGGAGGACGAAACATTTCAACATGCATTCGACGGGTTCGTCTCATCTACGTCGGAAGAAACATTGGCCACGATCGCGAACATCGAATTTTACCACGAATGCTCCGAAGGTGCCAGGCGACGACGAGAAGGAACTGAGTGTGCATCCGGTGAAAACGACCCCTCAAATCGTTTCGATGACGACTTTGACGACATATTGCTGGGCGAAGCTGGAAACGACGATGGCGTAGAGCGTTTCAACCGTCACATAACGGAGCAAACCATCACTAATACCTTAGAGCGCCCTTTCGCCCCCCGAGAATTGATCCACGCAGACATCGCAATCTCGATCGGTGTCGACTGCGGAGCCCTCTCCGACGACGAATATCAGCTCGCTTGTCTGGAACCTGCCCATCACGCTACCCCACGCGAACTGTCGAACTTGCCACAATGGGAGCATTATCTTAACTCTGCAGGACACGACGTATCGGATCTTGAGACGAGAGAGCCGGATGTTGATGAAAGTGTCGTGCGCCTTGAGGACATCAACTTCACACCCACTCCTGTTCCCACAGAACCATCCGTTACCACCATGTGCAGGCGCGAGATGCCGTCATCTTCTGTTACAGAGAATCTCAACGAACGGCAAATGATCGTTTACAACATCCTTGCCGCGCACCTTTTCGCCTCTTTGTCAGGCAAGAACCCTCCACAGCGATTAATGATCGTCCACGGCCCCGGCAGAACGGGGAAGACCACCTTGCTAAACGCAATCGCACGCACGTTTGCGGAATACGACGGAAGTTCCCTTTTGGCTAAGACAGCGATGTCCGGTGTCGCAGCAAGTATCGTCAATGGGCAGACGCTACACACGTGGGCTTCCTTGCCTCTTCGGGTGCCTCCTAACGAGAAATGGCTTACACACCCGGACCCGAAAATAAATAACAGGAGAAAAAAAAACATAGCGAACTTGTTATGGTTGACAATTGACGAAATGAGCATGATGACGTCTCCGTTGCTTGCACATCTTTCACAAGTTACAAGCCACATTCGGGCAGATGAAAACGGAGAGCATACACGACCGTTCGGAGGTTTGAGCATTGTTTTACTGGGTGACTTCCACCAATTCCCCCCTGTCGCGAACACCACAAGGGAACTGTACAACTCACACCCCACAGACAACCGTTGCCTTATCGGACGAAACTTGTTCGAACAGTTCAACATCGTCGTTCGCCTGGAGGAACAAATGCGCGTTCGAGACTCCGGATGGGATGCCATACTGCACCGCGCTCGCACGGGTGATTGCACCAGTGACGACATCATTGAAATACGTAAACTTGTCTTGGGATCTTCCCCTGGGAATTTACCAGACTTCACTCGCTCACCCTGGAACGAGACGATCTTAATCACCCCTCGGAATGCTGTGCAGTATTTGTGGAACGGTCGCATGCTGGAACAACACTGTCGTAGAACAGGCCACACGCGTTACACTTTCCACGCCCTCGACAGTTGTAAACGGTCACCACTTTCATTGCAGCAAAGACTGGAGATCGCGCATTTGAAACTCGACAAAACAAATAATTTACCACACAAAGTCGTCGTCGCCATCGGAATGAAAACAATGCTGCTCTATAACACTGCCCCCCACGCCGGTCTAGCCAACGGTTCTCGGGGGATCGTAATCGACATCGTTCTCGATCCGAGAGAGCCGCTCGAAAAATCCCACGCGAACACCGTTCAGCTCTCTTACCTGCCCACCGCAATTTTGTTCCACCCTTTCCAGTGTGAACTGTCGATCCCCGGATTACCACATGGCGTTCTTCCCCTCTTTCCCACTCGGCAATCGTTCAACCTTGGTGGGAAGAAAGGTGTCACTATAAATCGACAGCAATTCGCGCTCACCCCCGCATCAAGGGGGGTCCGGGATGTGGTTCCGTGACCTGATGCTGGGGGGGGGGGGTCGGCCGAAAGTCCTTAAAAAAATATACTTTTTGGGCGTCTGGAAGGCCGGCCCGTGATCCGTTGGGTTCGTTACTGGTTCGTTTCCGCCTTTTGTCACTCTGCCATTACCTAGCTCCCACACCTGCTGCCACCATTTGCATCCATCAGGCTGACGAACGAGCTGGGCTTCAGCCCAGTGATCAAGATGAGTTTTTTTTTTTTTGGTTTTATTGTGTTTCTCACTCTGTCCCTTGCCTCTGTAGTACCTGAGCTTGTCCGTCGTGCCGCCGTGGACCACAGTGCCGAGGAACGAACCGTGTATGCTCGTCATGTCGCCGTCCATGGTCGGCTGCAGCTTGCTCTCGGCCAGCTCGATGGCACCTGCCAAGGCTGCACTCGGGGAGGCAAGCGGGTGCGGCTGGCTGGTCAAGAGAGCGCGGAGGAGGATACGAGGCTCGAACCTGATAGAGGGGAGTCAGGGCGAATGGAGTTGGCACGAGCGGCATGAGGAGTGTACCATTGCGAGGGGCCGGCCGGGTGTGGCGCTGAAGGGGACCAACACGAGCAGGTCTTGCATGTCATCGAGGGAAAATCGGGCGATCACAAAGGCGAACTCGAGCGTCCAGCGGTGCGCGGCAAGCCGGCGTAGCTTTGACGGGAGCTGGTGTACGGTGAGTGCCCGCCAGTCCTCAGATAGATACGCAATGACGCCGTCTGAGAACTGCAGCATCGCACAGCCAGGGATGTTGATCTTGTCGTACGCAGACCAGGTAAGGTCCCGCCAGGCGTCGGTGTATTCACGCAAGGCTGCCATCCTCTCTACCGTGCTGGCCTCGCTCAGTGACCCATCGTGCATGCCAGATGCAGCAAGACGGATGTGGTACTGCAGCAGCAACGAACCAGAGACTATCTCACGCAGGCGGTGAGACGTCTGCAGATGCTAGCTCAGCAAAGGCGGGTTCACATTACAGTAGGACGAGAGGTACTCACGCACTGACAGGCCACGAGCTCCCTCTCACGGAAGCCCGCCGCCACTACCACCCCATCATGGCGCACAAGACCCATCACGCCTCACGACGCACCCGCCATGCCACCTCGCACTTGCAAGAGGTGCTCCCCACGCCGCCCTCCTCAAGTCCCCACCCTCCGTCTCACCGCACGCAAGCCCGGGGTCGCCGCATACACCTTTCACCATGGGAGCCCGCAACCACCGCCACCCTGTCGCAGTGCACAAGACCCGTCACGATGTCGCGCTGCGACACCATCACAACGCCATGCCACAACGCCATCACGACACAGTGTGCAAGCCCCCACAATGTCACAATGCAGTGTCGATGCTGCACGAGGTCCCGCTGCAACGTCAACTCGACACGGGGTGAGCATTGCGTTAACAGGTGCGTTCCACATGTCTATTTCTTGCATGGCCCAGGCCCATATTATAAGTAGCAGAGAGCCTTATTGACCCTGCAATCAAACTTCGGCCTATCGGTGGTGTTGACGGGAACCAGGTGCGTTAAGTTACCTTAATAAAAAGCGACTAGGTCCCGCCTCAACGCAAGCCACAAACAACAATGACCGGCCGATGGCCAGACCCCACAGCAACGTGCGGTGATGACAACAACGTGGTGACGATGACCGCGACGATGACAGAGCAACTAGGACTGTGACCATGGCAAGGGCAACGCAAACTGACGAACACGACAATGGTTATGATAACCACACGCTGACAACAAGTCGATGACCGCGACAATGAGTTGGCCCTTACTTACACCTAGCACGGTGTAGATAGGTTTCCTTTATTATACAAGTTTTTTTGCCTTGTTTTTTGCCCCATTGCAATGGATGCTGCCGATTCCTCAGTGCCACTGGCTCGTTGCTGTGCCTCGTCGATCCCTGAGCCATTCGATCGTCGACTTTGTACAGATATTTGCAAGGTGTAATAACTAAGGCCGCGCGGGAGTGTAGCATGTTCAGAAATGCGATAAGTGAACTGCCCCGGTTCTATATTTGGATAAAATTTCCTTTTTTGGGGGTTCACCGGGGGGGGGGGGGGGGGGGGGGGGGTGAGGCTCAGCCCCTTAAAAAAATTTACCGACCCCGTGCGATTTAAAAATTTGCTGACCCCCCTTGCCCCGCATACGCCTTCACAGACATAAAGTCACAGGGTCAGACACTGGAATGTGTCATAGTCGACATCGCCAAACCTCCCTCCGGTGCGCTAACCGGTTTTAACGCCTACGTCGCCTTGTCACGGAGCTGTGGTAGAGACACGATCAGACTGCTCAGAGACTTCGACCAACGAATTTTCACGGTCCATCCAAATGAACAGCTGCGAGAAGAAGACCAACGGCTTGCCGCCTTGGAAAAAACGACACTTGACCGTTATGGGAGCGGCGAATTTGGCAACTTTCTCGCAAACACTTGACTCCGGTTCGTCACTCTTCTTTGGGATATCAAAAAAAAACCGCGCTCATCTCCCCCCTTTCGAAAACAGCCTGACGCTGCCTGTTCGGGACTTACTCTGGTTAGGTTGTCGACACGGATTACACCTCTAATATTACTGGTCCTTGCAATGTAAAAAAAACCTCTTCTAATGACTACAACTGTACTCTGCATTACATAATTTGCCTGACCGAAGCAAACACCGACGACGAAACCTGTCGCCAAGACAAGCAAGGTTTCAGTCGACAAGGTCGACGCCTAGTGGAGTCAGGGTGACCTGAAATTTATTGTGCGGTGGCGGTGAAGAAGTCGCGTGACAGGATCGAGAGTTTCTCGAGAGAAGCTATTTATGCACGACACAACCTCGTCAGGAGGTAACGTTAGTTACACAGTGACCACTGCCTCTGGTTATCTTTGGTGGCAGTTCTGGAGTCCCATGGACCGGGCTAGGAGCCTAGGACAGACTCCGAGAATATTGGCTATCCTTCCTTACTAGTACATCATCATGTTGTTTGATACACATGTTCAAGGCGTGTGGTGTATTTTTCAGAGGGTTCCGAATACCCAAATACTGGTCGTTGTGTGACTCGCATCTTTCCCTAGCCCCCGATAGCCAAGCCTATAACCCACTGGCAACTCATCATCTCACTTAGCATTCCGATTCTCAAGTGTTTACCGTAAACATGGCTGACCTACTAGGTAAGTCCCCAGCCTTTCCGGACCCGTCCTGTGTCTCAACTAGTCGCTTACAGAACCTATGTCTATCCACGAAATCGATTCCTCTATCGTACATCATCGGCAAATTCTCGCAATATCACCTCTACCTGATCTTCTTCGCCTTCGCTCCCTGATTTTGCTAGCCTTAATGCAATTCTTGCGACACTTGCGATCAGATCAAAAGGAAGACCTCGACGAGTCAATTGTTCATTTGACTAAATCGATACTCGCACCCTTTTCGTGGCCAGAATGCATCTTTCCATCGGTGTTAATCCTCGCCAACGCACTTCTCGTGCGTTCGATAGTGTCCAACCAGCCAGAAGATGCCATTTTTGCAACTAAATACCTCCGCCATCTCCGAGACCAGCCTCACGCAACCCTCGGGTTCCCGCGCCATGAGGTCACAACGTTGCTCGTGCACGCGTTGGCATCTCTGGTGGAGTTGGGAGACAGAAACGTAGTGCAGAACATAGAGGAGATGACAGTCCTCTTCCACGAACTCCTCACCGAGGATGCCTCCGAAGGCGACGTCACTCTCTCCAGCACTCACCTTGCCGGAATTTATTTTTCCTATTCCCATCTGTGGGCCCTGGATCAACCATTGACTCAAGTTATTGAGTGCTTGCGACTGGCGAAGATGCGGAAACCAGAACTGCGACGAGTTCACATCTACCTTGCCTTGTGTCTCTGCATTCGCTATTATACGACTCATGTGAACGATGATTATGAGGAGGCTGCGTCCATCATGGATAAATTCATTGCTTCCAGTTCCCCCGAGGACATTCAGGACGAATGCGTAGCCAAAGTTCAAGAGTTTGTGGCAGCGAATGCGATGCTCCGATCGATGACTCACCATACCCCGGAATATTCAGAAGAGGCAATGTATCGCGCTTCTGTCAATATCAGCTCAGATCCTGTCGGGCATTGTTTCCGCCCTTGGTTAAATGATATCTGGGAATCCATCGCGGAGGCTCGTTTTGGTTACTTTGGTCCCGTTGAAGGCCACGAACCACGTCCCAGGATGTCTCAGCCAGAGCGAGTGGCGTACATTAGGGACTCTGCACATGGCGCGGACTCGGAAGTCGTTCGGATGGTCGAGAACATAGAGTTCCTTAAAGGACTTCTCTCTGGGATCCGCAATAACGACATAACGAACATCGATGAAGTTCTCGAATTGGGCCGAACCATATCTACTTCATCTAGTCCAATGCATCCGCTTGCGTCGTCACTTTTCGAAGCATTCGGAGATATGTTCTTTGAAGCATTTCAGCGCAAAGAGAAGATCGAGTACCTTAACGAGTCGATTAGCACACGCCGCCAAGTTCTTGGGTGCCCGTCACCACAGTTCCTGCGCTTCAGGTCAATCGTGATGTTTTCCGTCACTTTACTCACCCGTTTCTTGTATTTTCCAAGTCACCGTACGCAAGACCTGGATGAAGCAATGGAACTACTCTCCCAGTGTGCCAACGACAGACATGCGGACTTTCCCAGTCGATTCTTTTGTGCATGCTCTTGGGCATCTGTTTCGCGACTTACCCGACATCCCTCCATCTCCACAGCATATGAGGGCGCTGTCTCATTGATGCGAGACACCTTGCTTTTTGCACCAACTTTGCAGCTACAGCACGCCACTCTCGCAAAGACGGGTGCTGCCAGTGTCTCGGACCATTGTCATGGTAGGCTTCCATTGGACTATGCCTCGTATCAGGTCGACCTGCGTCAACTCGAGGAAGCGATTGTGACTCTTGAAAGAGGGAGAGCCTTACTCTGGTCCGAGATGCGTCACCTTCGCGCGCCAATCGATCGACTTCTGCAGGCACACCCACAATTAGCTCACAATTTTGCAGCGGTAAACCGAGACCTCGAGGAGCTTACCAAGTCCATCCCACCGAGCCACAAAGTAAGCGTCGATGATGGCGCAACTGACGGTGCCAGGGCGGTGGATCCATTCGGTCGTTTTCTGCTGAAGCAGCGTAGTCTTTTGAAAGAACGCGACAGCCTCATTACGCAAATTCAAGCCTTGCCGGGATTCCAAAGCTTTCTGACATCTCCATCATTCGACACGCTTCGTTCTGCTGCCTCGTCCGGCCCTATCGTTATCATAAACCACTCCAAATGGCGCTCTGACATTCTGATACTTCTCCACGATGCGTCTCCCTCCCTCATTTCAACCCCTCACGATTTCTACGACCGTGCGAACGCATTAAAGGACAAGTTGTTGGACTCGCGAAACCGATACGGGCTCGATTCAAGTCATTACGATGAGAGCCTTGCCTTTGTCCTCGCGGAGCTCTACAGCCTCGTTGGCAAACCTGTTATCGACCGATTCCGTCAGTTGAAGGTACCAGAGCAGTCCCGGATCTGGTGGTGCCCGACATCCGTCTTTTGCTCCCTTCCTCTCCACGCCATGGGCCCAATCCCATCAGATGACGGCGAGAAGCGCTATTTCTTGGATCTTTACATCTGCTCCTATACCCCGTCGCTGTCCGCACTCATCCAATCTCGTAACGGTGGTTTCAGTTCGAAATCTTCGGATCGACCTTCCCTGCTTCTTGTCGCGCAGCCTGACCCATCTCTTCCAACTGTCGGAGGCGAGATCCAAGTTGTCCGTGCTCTCGATACCGTGACTGAGGTGACAAGTCTCCTCTCAGAAGCCGCGACACCCGCCACAGTCATCGATGGCTTCCGTTACCACCGATTTGTCCACTTTGCGTGTCACGGTACACTAGAACCTGGCAAACCATTCGAAGCTGGATTCGAGCTCCACGGAGGTGAGCGTCTGACGTTACTCGAAATCGTGCGCTCGGAACTACCCACTGCCGAATTCGCATTTCTCTCTGCTTGTCACACAGCTGAGGTGACCGAAGGGAGCGTTGTTGATGAGGGACTACATCTCGCCGCGGCGGTACAGTACTGCGGGTTCAAGAGTGTGGTCGGGACGACGTGGGCGATGGCGGACGTAGATGGACGGGACCTGGCAGAACATTTTTACAAGGCGCTGTTCTCTACTTCGAGACGAGAACAGGGGATACCGTATCACGAGAGATCTGCGAAAGCGCTCAGGTTCGCGGTGAAGAAGCTGCGAAGGAAGAGATGGATGACGCTAGAGAGATGGGTGAATTTCGTTCATTATGGTGCGTGACTGAGGTTCATTGGTGAGTTATTCGGGTTTATTTGAATATGACTTTTGTGCTTACTGCTTGTCCGTAACAGTGCACGTCGTCGTTCTCGACCCTGGTCTCACTCAGTACGGTACTTCGTCCTTTGGGTGTTTGACTTCCAATTCCTTTGTTCTTGGATCTTTTTTTGTCTCTCTTTGCGATCCGTGTTGCTTCGACTCCCGCTTCCCTCCTGTTTCTACTACCCTCTCATGATGTCTCTAGTGTTACCCTTTTGTGTTCACTACTCGTGTTCTTTCGTATTTGAAGTTTTTCACGCCAGGTCTCTACTTTTCCTACTTACACCCACTGCGGGTAGATACGGGCTGACATGTATTCAAGACTTGCGCCTCGTAATTACCACCGTTATTCGTCTCTATTACTTGACTTTGCCGCTATCGGATCTTCAGATGGCAGAGGGGTCCCACAGCGATAGGGACCACATGGGGTCGAAAAAGAGCCTCGAAAGGGGTTACCCGTTTTGGCTGCCCGGAGTGCGTGTGGGAGCGCAGTGCCGGCTGGCTGGCGATATAAGTCGAGCAGGAAGCCCTCCTCCCCACTCACACTCACCCCACTTGCAACCAGTCTACCAGGGGTCGCGCCGCGCTATGCCAGCCAACTCCTCTGGTAGGTCGTAAGACTGGTAGGCTCCTGAATGGTCTCGGAAGGCGCAGCGGTCGGGGTAGCGGTAGCCCCCTGACAAGAACTTTCGCAGGTTCGAAACCGCTACTGACTGCCTGGCCTTGCCCACCTCTGGGCATACTGTACTGACCCTTATCCTCGGAGACGGGTGGCAGACGGATGTACCATATCGGTTCTGAGAGCCCGAGCGCCCCTCTACACAAAGTCATTGCCCTTTGCCCTAACAGGCAGAGGCCGCGCGAAGTCGGTTCAAAAGAACGGATACTCTAAGTTTGAAGACCGCGACGCCGTCGCATTCGCCATTTCGTCGCCACTTTCACCTTTATCGTTCCACTTCTGAGCTTCGAAATTGTTCTGGCTAACTTACTGCAGCGAGTAGTAGACAAGGGTTAGCCTAGTAGTAAGGGAAACGAGAGTAGGAATAACGACCAAGACGGACACAGACACGGAGACACGGACACGAACGCAGACTGAAGTCGTTAACGCGGAAGGCATCTCCCTTTTCATAGCGAGGCTAGGAGTATGTATAGCAGGGCATAGTAATCGGGAAGCTAAGTAGTGTATCGTTTCGGGCTCAATAGGGACATATGTGATGAAAAAACCCCCCTCGTGTTCTTTGTGACCCCGCGCGATACCACTCCATCGTTTGAATGTACTGAGCAGCGCATTCTTGTGTCCCGTGAAAGAGATGGTTCGAAAAGAGGGACGGAGTCGAATGAGGAAAGAATGGGAGAAGTAGGTGCGAGTGTAGGCAGGGATCAAGAAGGCAGAAAGCCTTCTGCGTCCGGGGCTTGAGTGGGGTGGCCATCCGAGCGGAAGCCGGACAGACGATTAAATGGAGACGGAGGCGTGTGGCGACGAGCGAGGAAGCCGAGCAGCGACGCGTTGGAGTGCGAAGGCGCGAGCCACTAGACCGAGCGAGAATGGGAGCGAACTTGGAAAAGTAGAGAGGGGGCGTTGAGATGACGAATGCGAGCATCGGGTGTTTTGGAACTATGGTGAGTGAGACGCAGACGATGATGATGGACAGGCACTTTGCTACTTACGGATTTGCGGAGTTCAACTAGGGTGCCTTCGACTTGGGTCCTGGCATGGCATGGCCGAGAGAATCGCACAAGAAGAATAGGGGAATGGCGACGCGGCGGGGATATATTCGGGCAGAGTCGTGTGAGCTTAGGTGCTTTGGTGCATTTTTAGCCGATGGCAAAAAGTGCACCAAAGCATCTAAGCTCGTTTCTAGTGAGTAACCGACAGAGTAGTCGAAGGGAGGTCAGAAAACCAAGGAAAAGGGACAATTCTGCGCAATATTAGCCGCGAACACGTGCATTACAGTCAGTACTGTATCACACACGGGCCGGACTTTGAAAAGAAAAGGGAACGTCTTCATCCTACAAGAAGGAATGATGGGTCGACTGATGTGACGAATGATGGACTAAGAGGTCGACGACGGGGATTCTCACCACCGCAAAATAAAACAACTCAAAACACCACTGCAGAAACGTTGGCACCTCCCAACCTTCTAAAGCAGTGGCACATGTCCTACCTGGTCCGATCCTCTCATGAATTCAAGTTAACCTCGTGTCAGGTCTAGCTGACCTGCTGCAGGGTTGGTGTTGTCTTTGGTGGCGGTTCGCGGGTTGTTACCATGGGCTAGGACAGACGCCCACGGTCGTTGTGGACAACTTGTGGCTGGTAACTTCAAGTTCTTACACGTGCGCAAGGCGTTGTGTGTTGGCATTTCCCAGCGTGTTACCAGTCCGTGGTCGTCAAAGTGGGACCCATTTGTGACCTGTACATTTCCTTCGCCCCAAATAGCCCAACTCGTCGCTTCATCAACCTGTGGTTTGCGTTCCGATTCTCGAGAGTTTGGGATGGCCGACCTACTAGGTAAGTCATTGTACCCTCTCAACCGTTCCACGCCCGTACTGTATGAACGGTCTCTCAACGAATTGTCCACAGGAGACATTCCCAGTCCGGCTACCAAGCGACGCCTCGACGAGGCAGTTCTTCGTTTGACCAAATCTATACTCCTCCAACCCCCTTCGTCGCTAGAACACGGTCGGACGACCCCTCAAGCTTTGTTCACCCCCGCACAGGCACTTCTCACCCGCTCGAATGTGTCCAAACAGCCCAGAGATGCCATGTTCGCAGCTACATTCCTTCTCCACCTTCGGCGCCAGCCTCAGGGAGCGTTCGGAATCCCGCCCCATCGCGTCACATCATCGCTCTTGGACGCGTTGGTCCTTCAAGTGAGGTTCAAAGCTGGGAACGTGATGAAGAACATTTGGGAGATGGCAGTCCTTTACTGCGAACTCCTTGCCTCGGATGCACTTGAAAGTGATACAACTCGCTGCATCCTACTCATATGTGAGGTGGTCTTGTCCAATATCCGTCCAGGGGTCCCGGGTCTGCCATTGGATCAAGTTATCGATTGTCTGCGAGCTGCACGGAAGCACAAACCCGATCTGCGCGAGGCTTGCTACACCCTCGCCTTTTCTCTTTGCCTTCGCTATTCCATGACCTCTGCGAATAGTGATTATGAGGAGGCTACATCACTCTACGATGAAATTATCACTTCTGGAGACAGTCAGGATACATTCGCACCGCTAGCTCTACATCAGGTTACAGCACTAGCGATGTTCCGATCGAAGACGCACGAGAACCCGGAATATTTCGAGGAGGCAATATATCGCGCTCGTGACATTTCCAGCCCATTTCCCAGCAGTGTTCCACCATCTCTTCGTACTGCTGTCAATGAGGCCTTGCGAGACACCAAAAAGCAACGTTTCCGTTACTTCGGTTCCATAGGTCCCGGACCACGTTCCAAAGGTTTGCCGCTATCCCAGCACCTGGCGTTGGAAGAAGGTAACACTCTTGAAGCCGACCGGATAAGCAAGAAGGCGCAACTCCTTGAAGGACTCCTCTCCGATTTTTACAGTAACAACATAACGGACGTCGAAGGAGCTATTAAAAAAGGCCGGACGATCCTTGCTTCGTCCGCTCCAAGTGATCAGTATGCATATTGCCTTCTCTCATTATTTGGCCCGATCCTCTTCGAAGGATTCAAGCGCACAAACTACGAGAATATCGAGTACCTCGATGAATCGATTGGCGCATATTGTCGAATTCTTGAATATCCGGACGCGCGGAACTTCCGCCCCATGACACATAGTCTACTCGCCCTGGCTTTGCTCACTCGTTCTGTGCATTTTCCGGGTTACCGTATGCAATACCTGAATGAAGGGATGGAGTTATTCTCCCAGTGTGCGAACGACAGAGATGCAGGCTTGACTCATCAATTCCGCTGTGCTTGCTTGTGGGCTTTGTTTGCGCGGTTTCACTGTCACCCCTCCCTATCAACTGCATATGAGAGCGCTATGTCGTCAATGCAAACAACCTATTTTTTGCACCAACTTTGCAGCTACAACATGCCATTCTCGCCGAGTCATCTGACATCTTTCATGCGATGCCACTGGAATATGCCTCGTATCAGGTCGACCGGCGTCAACACCTGGAAGCGATTGAAACTCTTGAAAGCGGGAGAGCCCTACTTTGGTCAGAAATGCGTCACCTTCGTGCGCCGATCGATCAACTTCTGCAGGCACACCCACAATTAGCACACAGGTTTGCAGCCATCAACCGAGACCTTGAAGAACTCACCAAGTCCGTCCCTCCGAGCCACGAATTAAGCATCGATGATGGCGCAGCCGATGGCCTCAGGGCGGTGGACCCATTCGGTCGTCTCCTGCTGAAGCAACGTAAGCTGTTGAAGGAACGCGACGACCTCATTACGCAAATTCAAGCCTTGCCGGGATTCGACAGCTTTCCGACATCTCCATCGTTCGACGCACTTCGTTCTTCCACCTCATCTGGTCCTGTCATCATCATAAACCACTCCTTTTGGCGTTCCGACATTCTGATCCTTCATCACAACGCGCCTCCCTCCCTCATCTCAACCCCTCGTGATTTCTACGACCGTGCAAGCGCATCAAAGGACAAGTTATTGGACTCGCGACAAAAATACGGGCTCGACTCAAATCATTACGATGAGACCCTTGCTTTTGTCCTCGCGGAGCTCTACAAACTCGTTGGAAAACCCGTGATTGACCGACTCCGTCAGCTGAAAGTACCAGAACAGTCCCGGATCTGGTGGTGTCCGACATCCGTCTTTTGTTCCCTTCCTCTCCATGCCATGGGTCCAATCCCATCCGATGATGGCGAGATGCGCTATTTCCTGGACCTCTACATCTGCTCCTATACCCCGACGCTGTCAGCGCTCATCCAATCTCGTAATCGTGACTCCGGTTCGCGATCTTCGGATCGACGACCTTCCCTACTTCTTGTGGCACAGCCTCAGCCGTCTCTTCCAACTGTGGGAGGCGAGATCCAAGTCGTCCAGTCTCTCGATACCGAGGTGACAAGTCTCATCTCGAAAGCCGCGACACCGGCCGCAGTCGTCGACTGCTTCCGTCATCACCAATTTGTTCACTTTACTTGTCATGGTACACTGGAAACTGGCAAACTATTCGAGGCCGGATTCGAACTTTACGGAGGCGAGCGTCTGACGCTCCTCGAAATGGTACGCTCGGATCTGCCCACTGCCGAATTCGCATTTCTCTCTGCTTGTCACACAGCTGAGGTGACTGAAGGAAGCGTCGTTGACGAGGGACTGCACCTTGCGGCGGCGGTACAGTACTGCGGGTTCCGCAGCGTGGTCGGGACGATGTGGGCGATGGCGGACGTAGATGGACGGGACCTAGCGAAACAGTTTTACAAGGCGTTGTTCTCTACTTCGGAAGGAGAACAGGGGATACCGTATCACGAGAGATCTGCGAAAGCGCTCCGGTTCGCGGTGAAGAAGCTACGGAGGAAAAGACGGATGACACTGGAGAGATGGGTGAATTTCGTTCATTATGGTGCGTGACTAGGGGGTCATCTGTGAGTAGTTGGATTTATTGAATATGACTATCGTGCTTATTGCCCCGTCCGTCACAGCGTACTGGCACATTCTGATCACCGCTCTGGCGGACCGGACTTTCCCGCGCTTCGACCGATTCTGCTCTTTCCCTCTGGCTTTACGACCCCGCTTGGTTGTTCTCTGGACGCCATTCTAACACTTTACATCTGTTTCTGTGCTTACTTTATAAATACCTTCTGTATCTACTCCCTTTCACCAGTTAATCTTAGTTCTCCCCCTCACCAGGCCTCACGGCTTCAGAGCTCTTGGGGAACAGTTAGCCTCGTTCCCCGCGTTCCCCAGCGTGCCGCACCCTCGCGTGCCCTTAGAAATTTTAGAAGGATGTTTCCCCACTCTAGGCGAACCCCCCATGCGAAGTTACGTGTCCCACGAAGGCCTGCATGACCGACAGCGCTGCTTCACGCCTCCCTGAACCCAGGGCAGTTCGGGTTGTTCGGGCAGTGTCCCGACGCGCAGAGGCAACCCAGCTCGTCACCGTAACGCGCAACGCGCATCGTCGTTCTCGATGCCGGTCTCAGTACGGTACTTCGTCTTTAATATTCTTTGTCCTCGGATCTTTTTTTTTGTCTCCCCTCACGATCCCGTGTCGCCTCCACTCCTACTTCCCTCCTCCTACACTCTAAAGACGTCTCTACTGTTTCGCTTATACGCTCGCGGTTGGTGTTCTCCACGACACACTCTCCGCTTTCCCTACTTACCTCTACTGTGCTTAGATACTGGCATATATTTAAGGCCGGCGGATCCGTTACTGAATATCATCATCACTGCTAGTGCCACTAGCACCGGTCTCTGTTGTTCGAAGTCGGATCAAAAGAAGGGACACTCTAAGCTTGAAAATTGCAACGCCTGCCTTCGTCAAATTGTTGTCCCCTTATCGCTCCGCTTCCGAGCTTCGGTATCGTTCCCGTTAACTTACACGAATATTACCTGCGTTGAAAAGTCTTTCCTCGTGTCCTTTGTGATCGTGCGCAGGACGGGAGGCTCCATTGTCCGTACCTGCTATGCAGCGCGTGCGTGTGTTCGGTGACAAGAGACGACTCAAAGGAATGGGGTCGAGTGAGACAAGCGGCAGAAACTAGATCTCGGAAGGAAGAAGTAGATGTGAATGCAGTTAGGGACAAAGAAGGCACGAAGCGGAGCATTGAGTGTGCGGCGTCAGGGACTTGAGTGGGGTCGCACCTGAGCAGAGTGGGACAGGTGGTTAAACAGAGTTGGAGGCGTGTGTGGTGACGCGTGGGCAACTTGACCGGGTGAGAGTGAGCGAGAACTTGGAAAGATAGCGAGGTGGCATTGAAAAAGAACGAATGCAAACATCGTAGCACTCAGAAATATTAATACAACGAGTAAGATGCGGACGTGGACGATGGACAGACACTTTTCGACTCATGGATTTGCGGAGTTCAATGGGGTGTCTTGCACTCCTTTACTAAAAGCAGGAACATTTGCCCGTGCTGAAGTTTTCGAAGTTTTTTTTCTCCTTTGTAATAAAAGTCAACAGGGATGGGGGGAGAGGGAGACAGATGGACAGTGACTAGAGTGAGAAAGAAAGGGGAGGAGCAGAGAATGTAGCTGCGACTCGGAGTGCAGGCGGGGATCAGGAAAGCGTGGAACGTTGAGAGCTTGCTGCGTCTGGGGATAGAGTGGGGTTGCGCCCGAGTAGCGGTATGCGAGAGCCGATAGCGATGGCGTGATCGACTAGACCGAGTAAAAGTGAGGAGACAGCGATGAAAGAACCAAGGCGAGCGTCGGGATATCGGGACTAAGACGCTAAACGTGGCTGAGTCAAAGAAACGAGGAGGACGGGGTGGAAACTCCGAGATAAGCGGATTTATGGAGTTCAACTAGGTGGTTTCGACTTGCAACCTGGTGTAGCTGAGAGAAACTGCAAAAGGAAAATAAGGGAATGACGACAGGGCGTAGATACAGTCTTACAGGGTAAATAATAGTCGGTGGTCAAAATACACAAAAACACCCTAATAAGCTCAGGCCTGCAAGTTAGGACAATGCAGGGAATAAGGACGGAAAGTCGGGGATTGGGACAGATACAGCAACACGGCATGGGGTCTAAGAGTGAACAAATGAAAGTGAAAGTGAGCACAAGAAGCACTGGCAGGCACTCCGGTATTGCGATCGAGAACGGCCGCGTGTGCACTAGTATCACAGTTGATACGGAAGCGTACAACGAGAGCTTGGAAGGGACTACACGCGTTAACGAGTCATTAGCAATCAAGTAATGGAACACAGTGACATGTCAAAGAGGTTAGGAGAGATGCATATGGGATGGGCAGAGGGGACGGGTCGAGTCCGGTCGACGCCGACAGCGGAGACCAATACTGGTGGAAATGCTTATTGCGTGGCGGTGAAGACCCGGAGCACCTCCCACTCCTTTCACGAGGTCATTTTGCCCTCGTGTAATGTTAATTGCACAGCTACTACTGCCTCTGGAGTCTGGTCGACATGCTCGTCAGATTGGTGTTATCTTGAGCTAGGATCGAGCCTGGGACAGACTTCTATGTGTGACTCGGAGTCGGAGAATATTGGCTAATGGCTATGCTTTCCTTGTGCGTCTTACCGTCTTACTGTATCATTCTTCTATTTGATACACATGTTCAAGGCATGGTGTATTTTTCAGCCCATTGCGAATGCCCAAATACTGGTCGTCGTAAAGGGACCCTCCCATCTTTCAATAACCCAACTCGTTGTCTCACTTGGCATTCCGATTCTCGAGTATTTACTGTAACATGGCCAACGTAGTACTAGGTAAGTCCCTGATACCCTCCCGGCCTTTCTGGGCCCGTCCTATGTCTCAACCAATTACAGAATCCATGTCTATCCACGAAATCGATTCCTCCATCGCACGTGTTCAGCAAATTCTCGCTAAATCACCTCGATCTGAACCTCTCCGCCTCCCCTTCCTTATTTATCTGGCCTTTAAGCGGTCATTGCGATACATACGGTCAAATCAAAAGGAAGACCTCGACAAATCAATTTTTCATTTGACCGAATTGATACTCCTCGGACCCCTTGCATGGCTAGAATACGGTCCATGTATCTTTGAAGTTTTCTTCCTCCTCGCCGACGCACTTCTCAAGCGCTCGATAGTGTCCAACAAGCCCGAAGATGCTATTGTTGCAACGAAATACCTCCGCCATCTTCGAGGCCAGCCTCAGGCAGCCCTCAGCTTCCCGCGAATTGCAATTACAAGGTTGCTCATGCGTGTGTTGACATTTCAGGTGGTGTTGGATGCCAGCAACGTAGAACAAAACATCGAGGAGATGACAGTCCTCTTCCACGAACTCCTCACCGAGGATGCGTCCGAAGGCGACATCACTTACTTCGGCATTCTCCTTGCCGGAGCATTTTTATCCAATCGCCGTCTGTGGGTCCTGGATCGACCATCCGATCAGATTATTGAGTGTCTGCGACTGGCAAAGGTGCGCGAGCCAGAACTGCGAGTCGTTCACTTGGAGCTTTCCCTTTGTCTCTGCATCCGTTATAATATGACTCTTGTGAACGATTTTTATGAGGAGGCTGCGTCCATCTTGGATGAATTGATTACTTCCAGTTCCCCAGGAGACATTCAGGACAAACGCACAGCCAGAATTCAAGAGGCTGTGGCAGCGTCGGCGGTGCTCCGATCGATGTTGCACTCTACCCCGGAATATTCAGAGGAGGCAATGTATCGTGCTCGTGCCACTGTCAGCTCAGATCCTGTTGGACATGATTTTCGTCATATTTTAAATCGTTCCTGGGAAACCATCGCGGAGGCTCGTTTTGGTTACTTTGGCCCCATTGACGGCCACGAAGCACATCCCAATATTTCTCGTCCAGTGCCAGTGGGGTCCTTTGGAGGCTCTGAAGCTGGCGCAGAAGTTGGACGGATGTTCAAGAACATAGAGCTCCTTAAAGGACTTCTCTCTGGGATCCGCAACAACGACATAACGAACATCGATGAAGCTCTCGAATTGGGCCGAACCGCACTTACTTCATCTATTCCAAAGCATCCGCCTATGTCAATACTTTTCGAAGCATTCGGAGATATGCTCCTTGAAGCATTTTGGCGCACCGACAAGATCGAGTACCTTAACGGGTCAATTAGCGTACGCCGTCAAAAATTTCGGCGCTCGTCACTGCGATCTCCATGCCTCGGGTCAATCCTCATGTTTTCCTGCACTTTGTTCATCCGCTTCGTGGAGTCTCCAAGTCAACGTACGGAAGACCTGGATGAAGGACTGGAACTGCTCTCAGTATGTCAACGACAGATATTTGAACCCGCCCACTCGGTTTCATGTTGCATACTCGTGGGCTTCTTTGGCGCGGTGTGCCTCTCACCCTTCCGTCTCCACAGCGTACGAGGGCGCTCTGTCATTGATGCAAGACACTCTGCATTTTGCACCGACTTTGCAGCTACAACATGCCACCCTCGCCACGTATGACCTCTCTCATAACGTCCCGCTGGACTATGCCTCGTATCAGATCGACATACGCCAACTGGAGGAAGCAATTGTGACCCTCGAAAGGGGGAGAGCCTTACTCTGGTCCGAGATGCGTCGCTTCCGTGCTTCGATCGAACAACTTCAGCAGGCACACCCACAATTAGCTCACAAGTTTGCACTCATCAACCGAGACCTTGAAAAGCTCACCAAGTCCATTCCACCGAGCCACAAATTAAGCGTCGATGATGGCGCAACTGACGACGCCAGGGCGGTGGACGAATTCGGTCGTCTCCTGCTCAAGCAACGTAGACTGTTGAAGGAACGCGACGACCTCGTTTCGCAGATTCAAGCCTTGCCGGGCTTCAACAGCTTCCTGACATATCTGTCGTTTGACACACTCCGTTCTGCCGCCTCATCTGGTCCCGTCGTCATCATAAACCACTCCAAATGGCGCTCTGACATTCTCATCCTTTTTCAAAACACGTCTCCCTCCCTCATTTCAACCCCTCACGATTTCTACGACCGTGTGACTGCATTAAAGGACAAGTTATTGGTCTCGCGACACAAATACGGGCTCGACTCAAGTCATTACGATGAGACCCTTGCCTTTGTCCTCATGGAGCTCTACAGCCTCGTTGGCAAACCTGTTATCGACCGATTCCGTCAGTTGAAGGTACCAGAGCAGTCCCGGATCTGGTGGTGCCCGACATCCGTCTTTTGCTCCCTTCCTCTCCACGCCATGGGCCCAATCCCATCAGATGACGGCGAGAAGCGCTATTTCTTGGATCTTTACACCTGCTCCTATACTCCGTCGCTGTCCGCACTCATCCAATCTCGTAACGGTGGTTTCAGTTCGAAATCTTCAGATCGACCTTCCCTACTTCTTGTCGCGCAGCCTGACCCGTCTCTTCCGACTGTGGGAGGCGAGATCCAAGTTGTCCGTGCTCTCGATACCGTGACTGAGGTGACAAGTCTCCTCTCAGATTCCGCGACACCTGCCACAGTCATCGATGGCTTCCGTCACCACCGATTTGTTCACTTCGCATGTCATGGTACACTGGAGGCTGGCAAACCATTCGAGGCTGGATTCGAACTTCATGGAGACGAGCGCCTGACGTTACTCGAAATTGTGCGCTCGGAACTACCCACTGCCGAATTCGCATTTCTTTCTGCTTGTCACACGGCTGAGGTAACTGAAGGGAGCGTTGTTGATGAGGGACTACATCTCGCCGCCGCGGTACAGTACTGCGGGTTCCGCAGTGTGGTCGGGACTATGTGGGCGATGGTGGACGATGATGGACGGGACCTGGCAAAACATTTTTACAAGGCGATGTTCTCTACTTCGAGAGGAGAGCAGGGGATACGGTATCATGAGAGATCTGCGAAAGCACTCCAGTTTGCGGTGAAGAAGCTACGGAGGAAGAGGTGGATGACGCTGGAGAGATGGGTGAATTTCGTTCATTATGGTGCGTGACCTGGGGTCATTTGTAATTTGTAAGTAGTCGGATTTGATTGAACATGGTTTTCATGCTTACTGCCTGTCCGTAATAGTAGCAGTATGTTGTGCCGCTTGTGCGGATCGTTGTTCCTGATGCTGGTCTCGGTGCGCTTCTTTCGTATTTCCCTTTTTTACAATTCCTTTCCTCTCTCTCCGCGATCTCGTATTGCTTTGACTCCTGCTTCCCTCCTGCTCCTACACTTGACGTTTCTGCTGTTTCCCATTTGCGTTTGCTACTCGTATTCTCCTGCATTTTATGTTTTCGGTTACCTTAGCGGCCTCCACTTTTCCTACTTCAAGTTGCCTCTATTGCGCTTAGCTACAGACTGGCGTATATTTAAGGCCTGCGACCCGTCACCGAATATCATCACGACGCTACTCGCCTGTTTTGTAAAGAACCTGGTAAAAAGAATGGGCACTATAAGCGGGGGAGATTGCAACACTATCACATTCGCCATTTCATTACCCGCCCCTCTAACTTCATTATTCCACTTCTGGCCTTCGATATTGTCCCATGCTGAAACCTTCTTTCCCCCTCGTGTTCGTTGTGACCGCGCGCGAGACAGGTGGGCTCCATTGTTTGTATGTGAAAGGCAGTGCATGCGTGTATCGCATCCAAGCGGAAGTTGGACAGATGGTCAAGCGAAGATGTAGACGCATAGTGAGGAGGCCAAGCAGCAGCGTGTGGGGGCCTACTGCGAAAGCGCGAGCGACTAGACCGAGTGAGAGTGAGCGAGAATATAAGAACGTAGCGAGGCAGCGTTGAAAAGACGAATTCGGGCGTCGGAGGTTTTTTTTTTCTTGATCCATTTTTATTACTGGGGTCATTGACTGGGGTACATGTCCGAGACACAGACCAGTCGTAGCTATGAGGACGCTACAGTTAAGAAACACATTTGTCCTAGATAAGGTGGCCCCGAGACGAGAGGCGGAAACGCGGAAAAGCACGACCGGGAGGATTCACAGAAGGAGCGGCCTCGAAAGTAACTAAGCCTGGTTATATGTGCGTGTTATGCACTCAAGGTTAATAGTTCGAACATGAGGAACGAACGAAGAAAGGGGAAAATACAAACTTCAGTTTCAGGGGACTCAGTCAGGTTCTGGGGGCACGTACGGCGGCAGACCGGATTCGGGTTTGGAGAGGGCGAGCGTATATTGAAGGAAGTTGCACATCTTCTCAGCTCCTCCACGGGTGGAGAAGGAGCGGGGGTAGTGGAGGGGATGGACGGGGTTCCAGGCCGTGCTGAGGATGGCGAATAGAGGTTTCAGAAATATGACCAGTGAGACGTGGACGAGGACGATGGACAAACACTTTGCATTGCAACTCACGGACTTGCGGAGTTCGACTAGGATGCCTCCAACCTAGGCCCTAGCGTGGCCAAACGAAGAAATCGCGCAAGGAATGTCAACAGGGTGCAGATTATTCGGGCCAGGTAGAGTCAACAACCCAAAAATCAAGAAATACACGAAAATACCTAAGCTCATGCCTCTAACTTGAAGGTTAACACAGAAGAGGTAGGGAACAGGACGTAGACACAAAGACGGAGACGTGGCGACTCGGACGTGAAACAGTCAAAGAGAGGCCAAATGGAACAAAGAACAAAGGGGTTTCGTAGCTCATGTGGGTCAGTGAGTGAACAAGGAGATCGAGTTCGGGATAGTTCAGAACGAAAATGGAGAGCGTGAGTTCAAATTTGCAGTCGGACGGATTTAGGAACAATTTGTCGAAAATACATAAGCTCAAGCACGGAATAATTGACACAGACGACTGTTCCAGTTTGGTGCAGCATACGGTAACTGTGAGCCCGCACCCTCTTCCTGAGTGTTGCGATCACTCAAAAGACCGTCTCACACAAACTCAGGTAGATTCGACAGCGCTCTACAAGCTGTACATCTTGTGCAGTAGCCATAGTGGATAGAAGAGTGTTTGGGAGGTTAGAGTGACAGGGAATAGTGCAATTCAAGAATTCATGTACCCACACGCAGTACTAGTGCCAGTGCTAGTGATACTGTCCAACCTACACTGTGGCATTCCGAACACCCCCATGGCTGCCAAGGGTGTTGTACAGGCCAGGAACAACAGGACACCGCTTGCCCCAGGTCAAATACTCGCCCCGCAGAATCATGCTCGGAAGCGCACATACGTCCAGATGACTGTGCCTGTAAATTGGGTTGAACGTTGAAACGTTGAAATTTCAAATTTGAAGCTTCCGAACCTTCCATCATTTATTCATTCCTTGGCATTCTTCTTCGTCGCGCCAACCATCCCCTGGACACTTGCACTCTCCATTGGAGTCCACGCGCCCACATGTATGCGTGGTCTTGCACCAGGTCGGCTTCACCTGAGCGGGATTCCCAGGAGGATCAGGACACAGCTTGGGCACGATTGCTCGGTCCTGTGAAGGGAAGCGTGCGAAGTTATTCATACCCAACCGATTTCTTTCCCCGACTGCGCTCATCACGGAGGCTTTTCCGCTCACACAGTCAGGGGGTACAAGGACAGGCACAAGGATAGCAGGAGCGCTCGAGATTGCCGTGGCATTCACGAGTTATTTGCTGTGTTGCTACGGTCCGCGCCAGATGGGAATAAGACGCAGCCTTGTTCGTTTTTAACACCGCGGTGACCGATACCCCTCTGCGAATGATAGTATGAGGAAGAAAAACGGGCTTCGTTATGGGAGACGGCCATGAAGACGATGAGGTGGTTGTTTGTTGATCGCTTGGAAGATTTGATCACGTTTCCGTCGAAATGAACTCCCTGTGGTTCAGTGTTGCGCTAGTCAACAATGGTGCTCAATAGGTGGGACTTTACTCGACCGACTAAGACGGCTACTGTTGCCATATTGAATGAGATTGTCGACAACACTATGTGTATACACGTAAGCGTCTACGTAACACTTCACCTATTTATGAATTTGTGCCTTGAGTTTAAGTTAGTCGCCTTTAGTCGCAGACGTTAGGCGGTCGCCAAGTCGGCTTAGTCAGCCCGACTGGCACAACACTGCGGCCAAGGAAGGGTACCAAGGATTCTCAATCTCACTAGGCTTGTCGAATGTTTAAACCTTGAAGTTCGTCTGGAAGAAATGCGACGACTTCCATTTTCGTCTGGCTGAGCAGTTCAGCTGACTCACCTGCCTGACTACCCAAAATGGTACGATTTCCTATTCGTACCTTTGATACTTTGAGTGGCTCGAGCCGGCCCACTGGCAGCTGGAGCCAGCTCAATTGGGAATGGCTCAACACGGCTCATCATTTTTTGGTCCAGCTGCGCATTTGTTAGGAAAGTGGAGTAATCGAATTATTGGTCAAAACCTCGGAAGTCGCGTTTCTTTCACGCCGCTCCGTCGAGATGATACAGTAAAGCCGCCGAACCTGTCAAGCGGCAAGGTATGACGGCCTTTGTCTGGGCCGATTAATTCAGGTTGTTCGTTAAAAGTCAAGGGTTGCGTGTCCATGATGACCCTACCCACTTATCTCGCTTCTCATCATGCCCACTTCTCTCAGTTCAGAGAAGGACCACTCGTCTAACAAGGAAGACAGCGTCGATGTTGTTGCAAGCCTTCCCGGAGATGAGAATGCGTCCATTCATCCTATAGATCCAAGGGTCGTCAGGAGAGCTACCCTCAAAATTGATTTCTATCTTATCCCAATCATTAGCATGATTTGTGAGCTCTCTCCTTTATACGACTCCTTGGTTATCTCTCATCTCTCTCATTTTAAGATCTTTTGTCTTTCCTAGTGAGTGCTCCTGCAATATTTCACTTTTGAGCGTTCGAACAGTCGCACAACTCCAGGATAGATCGTATGTCACCCTCTTTCAATTTGTTCTCATTTCTGATGAGAAAAAATAAAGAAACGTTGGTAATGCTCGAGTTGCTGGGCTAACAACGAGCCTCCATATGTCCGCAAAAGAATTCTCAATTGCTCTGACCGTTACTGTGTACGTCCTCTGACCCTCGTCACTAATCCTTGACTGATCACCAAAAGTGTCCCATACATTCTGATGGAGCTACCAATGAACTTGGTTATGAAGCGTCTTGGTGCGAATGTGACCATTCCCGTCATGGTCATTCTCTGGGGGGTCGTCTGCGCCTGCCAAGGTACGTTCCTCCGCACCGCAGTAGTTCTCAGTGTTCACTGCTCGCTGTAGGTGCCGTGCATTCCTACCGCGGTCTTCTCGTCTGCCGTTTCTTCCTCGGCGTTTTCGAAGGTATGGTCTATCGGCACTTGCCAACCCTCATCTGATCCTATCGATGTCCCATCCCTCAGGCGGTCTTCCCTCCGGTATCACGCTTCTACTTTCCAGTTTTTACAAGCGCCACGCCTTGCAGCTCCGCATCGCCATGATGTTCAGCGTTACCTCACTCGCTGGTGCATTCTCTGGTCTTCTTGCTTATGGAATTCAAAACCTTGATGGTAAACACGGAATTGCTGGTTGGCAGTGGATTTTCATTGTGGTTCGTCTTCTACCTCGGGTTGTTCGTTGTGTGTTCTGACCACGTGACTCAGGAGGGGGTCTTCACGGTGGCTTTTGGACTCGCTGCTCTTTTTCTCGTACCTGCTTCGCCAAAGAGCATCAAGTTACTGACAAAAGTGGAGCGGGAGACCTATTGCTGTGACCTTGCTCATGACTGGAGTGGGGACGCTGACACTGATGGCACCTTTGAAGAGACATTCAGTTGGAGCGAAGTTGCAAGCGTGTTCACGGACGCTCCCCACGTCCTTATGCTTGCTTTCCCCACATTTTTCGCCGGCGCAGCTGTGAGATATTCCAATGTCGCTCTCTCTTTTATACAAGCATTAACTGGTTATTCGTTAGCTTTATGGTCTCGCTAACTTGTATTCATTCTCATTGTCCTCCAATTTAGCTCATAAACTGACTCACCCGTCACGTAGCATACCTACCATTGTCAATGCACTAGGACACTCACCTAACCGCACACAGTTGTTGACGGTGCGCTCATTTCGACCACCAAGGGTCTCTATTGTCTCACACATCGTTACCAGGTGCCGCCGTATGCCTGCTCCTTCGTTTTTAGCATCGCTTCTGCGTACCTCAGTGATAAATATAAGTGTCGCGGCCTGACGGCTACTGTCTGCGCACTTATCGCTGCTATTGGTTACGCCATGTTTCTCGGTACGTCTCATCGCCCTGTCCCGCCGTTTGGAGAATAATAACCTGATACACTCCCAATTTTTTTGCTGTTTATTTCCGTAGTCTCGCACGACAAAAACATAAGATACGGCGCGCTCTTTCTACAGATTTCCGGCAGTTACGGCTCGGCGCCCTGCTTCTTAGCGTGGAATGCGAATAATGTGCAGCCTCACTACCGCCGCGCGACTGCCATCGCAATTGCTTTTGCGTCGGGCACCGTCGGCGCCATTGTATCCCCCTGGGTGTTCGCAGGTGTTTCACGCTTTAAGAGTACAACCAGTATCAACCTTGCCTTCTCACTTACGGCGGCGGCAATTTCCATGGGGATGGTCGTATACTTCAGGGTTCGCAACGCAGAGAAACGGAGGGAAGTACAGCGGTTATTAGAGACCTATGGTGATGGGACCGGAGTGGACGGGTGGGACTCACCCGCAGAGCGCAAGCGACTCGGAGACCGCCATCCCCGGTTCGAGTTCACAATGTAGAACCGTCGTTCGATTTCGCCCAAGGGAATTGCCGTAGATAATATTTCAAATTCGGGGATGATACCCATAGTATGCATAGAAGCAATAAATCATAGATACCACGGCGCTGTCAAGTGTTCCTGCCTTCCTTGTGCGTGCTCTCTTTGCCCTGTTATCAGAAAAACCTCTCCAATGGGCCATGTTGAACGTAGTCCCTGACGTCGCGTACGAGAAAGGTCCTCTGTTGAACATGGTGCTTCGCGCTCTTCCCTCGTATGGGCGTTCACGTTGGTCAACACGCACTGCAAAAGGTGTTAGGGGGGTGAAACGAAGAAGAATACCAAGAGATGAATACAACGTGAGCAGTGCGATTGTGGTCAAGAACACGTGAACAAACGCGCACGAAACTTCAACGAGTGGGGGATCATCGATCATATACTGAGGGCCGAGCGACTTAAGGCCGTTTGGTTGTAGGCTTGTAGCTCCCTCAGGCTGGCCTGTCGCCGTATATACAGCTGGAACGGACGCCATATTCGTGTGTGTATCCTTGTATGTCATGCCACGCTTACTTATTTGCTGGTATGCGTGCTCAAGCGCTCAAGCTCAAGGTGCGATGTGCTTGGTGCGTATCTACGTTTCTGTGGTCGCGCATCGCATACCCGACTGGACTCTCACCGCAACAATATTTTGAACCCTCGTACTGCCTCATGGGACTATTGCCAGCGTAGCTTGTCCGAGTCCGACTCAAAATCCATTGGCTTGCACCACTCTGGCGTAAGGCCACCTGAAGCAGGGTTACATGTCCTATCCGTATGCCCGCCCCTCATGAATTATTAATCTCCTGTTATGTCGAATCGACCTGTTTCCCGTCAGGCTGGTGTTATCGGTGATGGGTGTTCCTGACCTGTTACCTCGGGCTTGGACAGACGCCCATAACCCGCCGTGAGAATACAGGGTGCGCAAGAGGCTGCGTTTTGTTGTCTTTCCGTACTTCTATTTGATACGCGTGTGCAAGGCGTGGCTACTAGTAAAGCCCTACTCCTGGTCGTCGTAAAGGGACCCATCTGTGACTCACCTCATTCTTTCGCCCCCAACTCGAACCCTCGCTTACATTCCCATTACAAGCATGGTCGATGTACTAGGTAAGTCCCCGATCCTCTCAGCTTTTCCTGGACTGGCATGTCCCGTACCATCTCTATCTCAACTAATCGTTGACAGAGTCTATCCACGAAATCGATTCTTTCATCACACAATCCCAGCACTGGTTCTCAGTGTTGCCTCGATCTCATCCTCTTTACCATACCTGCGTCTATAGTCTAGCTACGGCGCGAGTCGGTCGCTATCAGCTGTCAAATCAAAAGGATGACCTCGACAAGGCAATTCTTCATTTCACCGAAGCGATACTCCAACCCTGGTCTTGGCCAGAACCAGAATCCAAACCAAATATTCTCCTGATTTTTCTCGGTCTCGCCATCGCACTTTATGGACGCTCGAATGACTTCAATCAGCCCGAAGATGCCACTTACTCAGCCAAATATCTCCGCCATCTTCGAGATCAGCCCCTTGAAATATTGGGCCCGGCGTTCCCGCGCTCTCTGATTACATTACCGCTCGTGGACGCATTGGCCGTTCAAGTGAGGTTGGAAACTGGGAATGTGATGCAGAACATTGGGGAGATGGCAGTCCTCTGTCGTGAGCTCCTCACTTCTGACTCGGATGTGTCTGAAGTCGACACTACTCACCGTGTCAGACTCATTTGTGCATCAGTCCATTCTAAAATCAGTATGGGGGTCCCGGATCAGCCATTGGATCAACTTATTGAGTGCCTGCGAGTAGCAAAGATGCACAACCTATATCTACGCGAGGTTTCCTTCGCCCTTGTTACTTGTCTCTTTATTCGCTATTCTATGACTTTCGTGGATGATGACTATGAACAGGCAGCTGCTATCATAGACGAAATACTCACCTCCCCCGGAGACAAGCAGGATGACGTCGTGGCCGGTGCTCAGCGCTCAACAGTTGGCGATGATGTTGGCGATGACTAGATCGAGAGCGCACGAGACCCCCGAATATTCAGAGGAGGCAATATATCGCGCGCGCAGCTTTCTCGACTCATATTCTGTCGAAGAAGATCATGATGCTTTTCGTCCTGTGGTCAATTCTATCTTGGAAGACATTGCGATGCAACGTTTCCGTTACTTCGGTTCCATCGGACGCATGGAAGAGCTTTCCGGCAATTCGCAGTTGTCTCAGTTAATAACGACCTCTTTGGAGAATGACGGGTATGGTCCTGAACTCGATAGGCGAAGGAGGGGAATAGAACTTTTTGGGGGACTTCTCTCGAGGATCCACCATGACGACACAATGGACATAGAAGAAACTATCGAAATGGGGCGAAGCGCACTTGCTTCCTCTGCTGCACGTGATCCGTATGTTTTCGCACTATTTGGCGCCGTCCTCTTTGACGCATTCAATCGCACAAAGAAGATCGAGTACCTTGACGAGTTGATCAGCACACGCCGCCGAGTTCTTGAAGACCCGTCCGCACGGCACATCCGCTTGTTGACACGTGGTCGGCTTTACCTGTCTTTGCTCATACGCTTCCGGTCTTTTCCAGGTCACCGTACACAAGACCTGGATGAAGCTCTGGAACTCCTCTCCCAGTGCGCCGAAGACGGACAGGCGAGCTTGCCTGGTCGACTCCAGCATGCATGCACGTGGGCCTTCTTCGGACGGGCCTTCCATCACCTCTCCACTTCAACTGCATATGAGAGTGCTATATCGTCGATGCAAAAGCTCTGCTTTTTGCACCAACTTTACAGCTACAACATGCCACTCTCGTCACGACGTCCGACGATTCCCGTAGTATGCCGCTGGACTATGCACCGTATCTGGTCGACCAGGGTCAGCTCGAGGAAGCCGTCAAGACCCTTGAAAAAGGGAGAGCCTTACTATGGTCTGAGATGCGTCACCTTCGTGCTTCAATTGATCAACTCCTGCGGGCAGACCCGGATTTAGGACACAATTTTGCGGCGGTCAACAGAGACCTTGAAGAGCTCACCAAGTCTATCCCTCCGAGCCTCGATTTGAACTTGGATAAAGGTGGAACCGACGATCTTAGAGCATTGGATCCGTTCGGCCGTCTCCTGCTGAAGCAACGTAGGCTTTTGAAGGAACGTAACATGCTCATTTCGAAAATTCAAGCCTTGCCGGGCTTCGACAGCTTCGTGAAATCTCTGTCGTTTCGACACACTCCGTACTGCCGCCTCATCTGGTCCTGTCGTCATCATAAACCACACCATATGGCGTTCTGACATTCTGATCCTTCCTCACAACACGTCATTCCAACCTCTCGTGATTTCTATGACCGTGCGACCGCATTAAGGGACAAGTTATTGGACTCGCGAAGCCGATATGGTCTCGATTCAGATCATTACGACCAAACTCTAGCCTTTGTTCTCGCAGAGCTCTACGAGCTCGTTGGAAAACCCGTCATCGACAGATTTCACTAGCTAAACGTACCAGAACAGTCTCGGATCTGGTGGTGCCCGACATCCGTCTTTTGCTCCCTTCCTCTCCATGTCATGGGTCCAATCCCATCCGATGATGGCGAGATCCGCTATTTCCTGGACCTCTACATCTGCTCCTATACCCCGACGCTGTCAGCGCTCATCCAATCTCGTAATCGTGACTCCGGTTCGCGATCTTCGGATCGACCTTCCCTACTTCTTGTGACACAGCCTCACCCGTCCCTTCCAACTGTGGGAGGCGAGATCCAAGTCGTCCAGTCTCTCGATACCGAGGTGACAAGTCTCATCTCGGAAGCCGCGACACCGGCCGCAGTCGTCGACGGCTTCCATCGTCAATTTGTTCACTTTACTTGTCATGGCACACTGGAAACTGGCAAACCATTCGAGGCCGGATTCGAACTTCACGGGGGCGAGCGTCTGACGCTCCTCGAGATCGTGCGCTCGGAACTACCCACTGCCGAATTTGCATTTCTCTCTGCTTGTCACACAGCCGAGGTGACTGAATGGAGCATTGTTGACGAAGGACTGCACCTCGTGGCCGCGGTACAGTACTGCGGGTTCCGCAGTGTGGCCGGGACGATGTGGGCGATGGCGGACGTAGATGGACGGGACTTGGCGAAACAGTTTTACAAGGCGTTGTTCTCTACTTCGGAAGGAGAACAGGGGGTATGGTATCACGAGAGATCCGCGAAAGCGCTCCGATTTGCGGTAAAGAAGCTGCGGAGGAAGAAACGGATGACACTGGAGAGATGGGTGAATTTCGTTCATTATGGTGCGTGACCGGGGGTCATCTGTGAGTCGTTGGATTTGTCGAATATGATTCTCGTGCTTACTGCTTGTCCGTAACAGTGTGCGTCGTCACTCTTGATGCCAGTCCCAGCACTCGTCCTTGGTATTTTCCCTCTGAATCGCTTGAGTGCCACTCACAGTTGCTTTGTCCTCGGGTCATTTTCTTTTGTCTCTCTTTATGCTCCTGATTCCCGCTTCCCTCCTGTTGAAGTTTTGCTTGCACTTTCTCTCACACGACATTTATACTGTTTCCCCTTTTGCGTTCGCTGCCACTGCTCGTGTTCTCGTGCGTTCGATGTTTTTCATGACGATGCCCTTTCTTACTTCTACTGTACTTACTAGCTACTGATCGGCATATGTTTAAGGCTTTGCGATCCGTCATAGAATATCATACTAATACCACTGCACTTCTACTTGTCTCTAGAGTCTAGACTGCTGCATGAAGTCATATTACGAGCACTGACTCAGATATTCTGCACATCGCAATGCCCTCGCCCCTTTTTTTTTTTTTTTTTTTGGATCCATGTTTATTCCGGGGTACATAACAGAGTTACAGACCGGTCGTAGCGTTGCGCCTACACTTAAGAAACACATTCGAGACCTTGTAAAGTAAGGTGTCCCCGCAGCCGTAAGTAACGAGACGGGAATCGAGTCCAGACAGAAGCGGGTCATGGTGGGAAGACGAACCCTCGTGGGGAACGGAGTAGAAGTCCGCAGACAGATACATATGGGTGTGTGGTACACAAAGCGTTAGTCCGAATCCAGAAGAGACGAAACGAGGCGACCAGACCTCAGTGTGTGCCCACCTAGTCGGGTTCGGGGGGCACGGGTATAGGGGGGCCGGTCTCCGGTTTTGAGAGTGCGCGAGTCTGGTCCAGGAAATTAAGAAGCCGGTTCGCCCCGTCACGTGTGGAAAGGAGGTCGGGGAGTGGGTAGAGGGGATTGACGGGGGCGAAGGCGGCTGAGAGGATGGCGGTGTCCATGCGGTCGCGCGTGTAGCGGGGACAATGACGGATGACGTGGTCAGAGTCTCGGATCGGGTGTCCGCATGGGCAGGATATGTTTTCGGGTGGATCGAGCCCTCGCCCCTTTCGTCGCCCCCTTTCGTAAACTTCATTATTCTGTCTCTGCGCTTTAATATTGTTCTCGCCATTCCCAGCAGCAGTCTCGAATCGTTTCCGCAACCTTGGCACACTTATACGCCTCCCGCGGCCCGTGGCAATGTTTCTTGTGCATCTCCCCCTATTATGTAACTTTGAATAGTCTCAGTCTCAGTCATGACTTCATCAGTGATCGAGTGATCATCGATCATCGATCATCGTTTGAGGAACATTCTAGTTTACTGCACAGACGACTATTGTTATTAACTGTGGTACGTCCCCAACTGGGCGGAATCCGGCGGATACATATAACTTGACATTTTACGAGTGGTTAAAATGACGATCTCCTACCTTCACTAAGTTACCACGAGAAGTCCTGGCACAGAGCCTATACCCGTGGTATCGCTCACCCAAGGAAAGACGGAAGAAAGCGCTCTATTTCTTAATAATACGGCGCTTACCAATATATGTGAAATATTCTTGGCGCTTACGCGTCGGCTGACGCGTTCACTACCATTATTACAGGACGATTTCATACAACCAACTGATTGGATTGGTGGAAACCCTTCTGAATCACACGTGATAAATCCTGAAGATCGCCTACGCGTCACTGTCAAGAAAACGTATTTAGTCTGCCAGCTACTGTTTTACGAAAATACACAAGTTTCTCGCTCCCCTCTCGCCGTGACACTCAGCTCGACAAGCGAGCGATATCACGAGAATTTTCTGGTTTTTCTCATTAACAAAACAGCTTTCGAACCTACGTGCTATATAGCTTACGCTCGGGGAACGCCATCCCTGACCGCCACTGGCACTATCCCATTTCGCTCAATTCGCCTCCATTCCACTTTTCTCTATCCAACACCCAAATCACAGCGTGGTATGGATCTTAACCCTCCCGATATGACGGGGGGAGAAGGTGCAGTACCCCAGGTCCCCCCGCTTGAAGCCCTGGCGACGGCGCTGCCACAAGAGGCGTTCACTGCTATTCAAACCGCGATACACAACCTCGATCAGAGAATTAGCGCAGCACAGAGTAGTATCATGACGTCGCAAAACTTACAGAATATCATACAGTCTGCCTTTTCTAACGCACACTTCACTATCAACGCCGGCGCGCTTCCTACGCAGGCCCCTGCTTATTTCAACCCCCCGGAGATTAAACTAACCCCATTCTATGGGAAGGATACTGAGAACATTCGCATCTGGATAGGCGTGACCGAAGACGCCCTGCATGCAAGTGAACTACCTCGCGATAAATGGTCGTGTTACGTGGCTCTTATGCTCCGCGACGCGGCCTTGCTCTGGTACTATGCGAAGAGGATGGCCAATAATGAACGAGCGCCGCACTGGGACGATTTGCGACAGGCCATGCTCAACTACTGGGACGATCCTGCCCGCATTGATGAGTTGCGTCTGTGTCTAGACAGGATCACGTACCGCGGTAGCATTTCCGATTATGTGCGCCTCTTCCAAGGAGTGGAGATTCAAATCCCTGCGGACGCGATGTCTCTCGACGTCCGGAAGCACAAATTCTTGGGGAACCTCCCGGCCGAGCTGGTGGTGGAACTCGACCAGCAAAGTCAATCTGCCAGTGACATGGAAAGTGTCTACTTGGCCGCGCGCCGCTGGGAAAGCTTTTGCAGGGTGGCTCGGGGAGTGGATCACTTCTACCCGGGAAGCTCTAAGAACCGAAGGTCGCGTAGGGACGCGCCCGCACCTTCCATCTCTCAGAACTATCACGATGCCGACGCTCCCACTCCTGCTCCTACGACGGCACCTCCAGGACCCACGACAGTCAGGAGGGATTCGAGGCCACGTGGCCAACGCCCGCCACGACTCTGATTACACTCGGCCCGAGTTTGGGTATCTAGCACGGGAGTACCGAAAAGCCTCATGATACCATCCGAGGCTGCAAAAGACCACCAGGTCACACGTCGAGCACACACCATGGATTCTAAAAAAAAACCAGTTGCACCACTTCGAAGAAGCAGGAGAATGCGCCTAGGGCGTTACGGTCTCGGTTCCCAAACAGCCTTCGGTATCGGTATGGCCAATTATATGTGTCTCTTTTATTTTCGTTTTATTTCCGCCCGCGTGTTTCTTCGCGTATTGTACTGCGATGTTGCGTCCGACTGATTTTACTGATTTGTGCTTGGTATACTTACTGTAAATGACGCAGTGAATGCGTCAAGCCTATTTTACAGAATGCTTGAATCCCGTCACGGTGTGGTAGTGTACTTTTACGAATACTTCAAAAGGCTCCGAGTCTGTGGTCAATCTCAAAATTGTACTCTTGTCTTCACATGTGCTCGAATATAACTCGTTTGCCCGTGTTCTGCCCCAGCACGAACACCGACGGTCAAAAGGGGAAGAGCACTTTGAGCCTGGTATGGCCCCACAGCGGATGTGTCATGGCAACTCAGCCTGAACTTGATGACGACGCACGACGGCATTGTATTGGGAGACAGCCTACAGTATCCCCCTAGAGGTGCTCGTATACGGGGTTAAAGTATGATCGCCGAAAGCAAATCTCTCAGTGGATGTGCTAGCCTCGGCCTTTTTTTTTTCTAAACAAAAACCAATCCCAGCCTTCGTTCCATAGAGCCATCTTTGATACCAGAGCTGAGTCCAGCCCACATTATGACCCACAAGGGTCGTCTAACTAGCGAATGCGCACATCTCCCAGAATCGAGCTTGGGGATATTAATTGTTGGACGAATCAACCGCCGGGAGTGCGGACCGTAGTAGATGTTTCATAATTTCCTTTTTGGACGTTCGATTCCCCGATACATGCCCCGAGGGGCTTGATGAACTGTACAGTTCACCCTTTCGCTCTTAAGGCCATAGAATAGCATGTATGCGCCTCAGTCCCTTTTCTTCTGACTGAGTACACAACGCATTGTCGTGTTTGATAGCTTCCTAGACGCCGCTTAAACGCCGCTCGCCTGTTATGTCACAACAGGTTATGGGCCCCGCGCCCAAGGAGGAATTCCCACACCCCTCTTATGTCCCCAAGTTGCTGCCGAACGGCGCAAATTGGATCTCGTACAAGTCGCGTGTCATTGTCTCCCTTGGATCCAAAGGCCTCCTCAGGCACCTAGAGGGAAGAGCGAAGAAGCTGAAGCCACCCGCTGTGCTCCCGTCGTCTCATAATGCGACGGAAGCGAAAGCCCACAAGAAGGCCATCGAAGAATACAACGCCCTCCTGGACGAGTGGGAAGCGCGCGAATATTCGGCCCAGCAGCAGATCTTTAGCACGATCTCCGACTCTATCCTTATCCGGATTCAAAACCTCGGATTGGCCGAGGCGATGTGGACAGCGCTGAAAAGGGACTTTGAGGGCCGCACGCAAGCCGTCCAGAATGACCTGAGGAACAAACTCGCACTGGCTAAATGCAGCGACAACGATAACGTGCGTGAGCACGTTGACCACATGAGCTACATGCTCCAAGAACTCTCGAGCATGGGCGTTGCCATCCCCGACGCGGAGTACGCATCCATCCTCATAAGGTCAATGCCGAAGTCCTACAGCCACTACTTCGCTGCAATCACGGCAGCGGTACAGGCGAACGGTAACACACTCACGCCCGACGCCATGATGAGTCACGCAACCAGCGAGTACGACCGTCGACAAATCGAATACGCGCCGAGACGTGAGCGCGGAGGGACATCGAGTGGGAACAGCGCCCTGTACACCTTTGCAACGGACTCTGGCAGGTCCGGACGGCGAGGCAAGCGCGGAGGCAAGAGAGAAGAGAAGCGCAGTTGCTTCAACTGCGGAAAGGAAGGCCACCTGAAACGCGACTGCAGAGAACCGAAGAAACGCGATGGTGACAAGCCCAAGGAGTCCGGAAGTGGGAGCGCCAGTCAAGGCGCGAGTACCGGCTCAGGCAAATCACAGCAGAACTCGGCCAGCATCGCTGAGGTGAAGGACCCCTCCCCAGCCCCGAAGGACGCATACACAGCAGTCGCGTTCAGCGGCTACACCGAGGAGACGCGGTGTGCTGTCTTCGACAGCGGGTGCACTGTGCTTATATCCCCCTACCGCGAGTTATTCACCAATTACACCCCCATCGACCCCATCCCAATCACGGCGGCCAACAAGACGAACTTCGAAGCCATTGGCCGCGGAAACGTGGAACTGTCATTGCCGAACGGGAGGGGTACAACGCGTCTGATCCTACAGAACGTCCTCCACTGCCCGGGAATCGCCTTCACGCTCATATCAATGTCCGTTATGGACCGCATGGGCTATACCTTCTCCCTGAAGTCCGGCCACATGCTCATTAACGCGCCAAAAGGAGAGAAGATAGCCAACATACCTCTCAACAACGGCCTATACCGCCTCCTGATGCCAGGCCACGTCGCCGCAGCATCGTCAGGGGGAGAGCTTGTTGTGCACATCGACGAGTTGCATCGACGGCTCGGGCATGTCGGTGTTGAGGCGTGCAGGGACGCTGTGCGAGGCGGAATGGTCGAAGGGATCCGGCTAGTTAACGCAACGGCACCGGCGGGGCTGTGCGAGCCCTGCGAACGTGCAAAGGCCTCCGAGAAGCCGTTTCCGAAGGAGAGTGCGACGCCACGCGCAACGGAATATGGCGGTCGGGTCCACTCGGACGTCTGGGGGCCAGCACCGGTTCAAAGCATCGGAAAAAGAGAGTACATGCTTACCCTGACAGACGAATACTCTCGCAAAATCTCCCTCCACTTCCTAGCCAAAAAGAGCGACGCGTTCAAGGCCTACAAGTAGTTTGAGGCTTGGGCAGCAGAACAGCGAAGCGCGCAGATCAAGTGCTTGAGGACGGATCGCGGCGGCGAGTATCTGTCGAACGTGTTCGAAACGCACCTGTCAGAACGGGGAACGAAGCACGAACTCACCGTGCATGACTCTCCCTCGCAGAACGGCGTCGCCGAGCGCCTCAATTGCACCCTCCTATCGCGCGCTCGAGCCTGTATGCTCGCGACGAATCTCCCCAAATTCCTCTGGGCGGAGGCGCTCCAGTACACCGCGTGGACGAAGAACCGTACCCCCACCCGCACCCTCACCAATAAGACGCCGCATGAGGTGGCGATGGGCTCGAAGCCAGACTTGAGGGATGCCCACGCCTGGGGCACCCGAGTCTTCGTGATGGTGGAGGGAAGAGGCAAGCTTGACGCGCAAGCGGACGCTGCCTTCTTCGTCGGTTACGACGGCCAGTCGAAGGGGTTCCGGATCTACGTCCCCGGAAAGAGGTCGGTCAGCGTCGAGCGAAACGTGAAATGGGATGAACGCGGAACTGCGCTGCTTGAGGGGGAGAGTATACCCATATCAGGCAATCAGCCAGATCCACTTCCCGACTCACCGTCGCCCCATGACCCCATCTTACTGACAGGCCTCCAGACCCACCGTGCAGCCAACGCAGCCATAGCATTCGACTCAGCAGCGCCGTGGGAGCTTGGCTTCGGAGTTCTTGACTGCAGTGGGGCCTTCTGGGCTCTAGCCGGGGAATTAGTCAGAGAACCGCGCAATATAGCAGACGCGAAAACGTTACCCCAATGGTCGCAATGGCAAGCAGCCATGGAAGAGGAGATGAAGCGCATCCAAGAGCTCGGCACGTGGGAGCTGGTGGAAAGGCTGGCAGAGGTAAACGTCGTAGGCTGCAAGTGGGTTTACAAGTTGAAGCGGGATGCAAACGGAGACATCACCCGGTACAAGGCAAGGTTAGTCGCACAGGGGTTCACCCAGGTTCCAGGGGTGGACTACATCGACACCTTCGCACCGGTGGCGAAGTTCTCAACACTGCGGGCTCTGCTCGCCTTCGCCACCCGCTCCGACTGGGAAGTGCATCAGATGGATGTGAAGAACGCCTATCTGAACAGCAAACTCACCAAGACCATCTATATGCGACAACCCCCCGGCTTCATCGATGCGAACCGTCCGACCCATGTCTGTCAACTTGCGCGTGGCCTTTATGGACTGCGGCAATCGGGACGCGTGTGGTACCAGACGCTGGTACACGCCTTTGAGAGCCTCGGGTTCAAGGTGTGTGCAGTCGACCACGCCGTCTTCATCTACCGGAGCAGCGAGGGGAGCGTGATTGTCGGCGCATCCACCGACGACTTGCTGATGATCAGCGACTTGGTGCCGCTGCTAACGAAGGTTAAACGCGGCTTGGGAGGACACTTCGAGATGACTGACCTTGGGGAGGCCCATTGGCTCCTCGGCGTTGAGATCCGTCGGAATCGCGCCAAGAGGACACTGGCGTTGTCCCAAAGCGCATATATCTCCTCCATCATCGCGCGGTTCAACCTGGAAGACGCGAACCCACTCACCACGCCTCTCGATCCGGGCCAACACTTGTCGAAAGATCAATCCCCGGAGACGGTGGAGGATGTCGAAGAAATGGCCAAGACGCCGTACAGAGAGCTTGTCGGCTCCCTCATGTACGCTGCGGTGGCGACCCGACCCGACGTAGCGTTCGCCATCACGGCACTGTCACAGTATCTTGAGAACCCTGGCCGTGCGCACTGGCAAGCAGGCCAGAGAGTGCTGCGCTACTTGAAGGGGACCGCTGATTACGCCTTGATGTACGGAGTCGAGGATGGAGTGGGAATGCCGCGAGGAGACCCGATCGGCTTTGTGGACGCTGATTTCGCCTTGCAGGAACACAGGCACTCGGTCTCCGGCTATGCGTTCTTCGCTCACGGGGGAGCAATCTCGTGGTCAGCCAAGACGCAGGCGGTCATCGCCCTCTCAAGTACGGAGGCTGAGTACATATCAGCGACGCACGCGGCAAAGGAAGCGAAGTGGCTCACCATGTTGTGCGCCGAGATTGGACTGACCATCCCGTGCCCGTTCCCGCTGTCCGTCGACAACATGTCGGCCATCGCGCTCACAAAGGACAACGCTTTCCACTCACATACGAAACACATCGACATCCATTACCATTACGTCCGCGAGGCAGTGGCAAACGGCAAGCTCCGACTCAGTTACGTCCAGACAGACGCAAACGTGGCCGACGTGTTTACTAAGCCACTAGCTCGACCGAAGGTAGAGACTTTTTCACATATGCTTGGACTTTCGCAACTCCCTAGCGCTTGAGGGGGAGTGTTGGACGAATCAACTGCCGGGAGTGCGGACCGTAGTAGATGTTTCATAATTTCCTTTTTGGATGTTCGATTCCCCGATACATGCCCCGAGGGGCTTGATGAACTGTACAGTTCACCCTTTCGCTCTTAAGGCCGTAGAATAGCATGTATGCGCCTCAGTCCCTTTTCTTCTGACTGAGTACACAACGCATTGTCATGTTTGATAGCTTCCTAGACGCCGCTTAAACGCCGCTCGCTCGTTATGTCACAACATTAATGTGGTATTATTAGCGCTCAGCGCGCAACGACGTCAAAATTCGCCCAATTCACCTGAGGACTGGAGGGATGCTTACCCCATATCTGGCGTATTAGTATGAATTGGAGGAAGCTGGTCACATCCAATGCGGCTCGCTGCTAGGACGCGCTTGGCTCAAGAAGTATGAGGTGGTGCCTCAGTGGGATGATGGTGAGGGTCCAGGACTGGAGCCGTGGGCCACTATCAAGGAAGACATTTCGAAAGACCATCTACGCAACAAATTCGGGTAGATTTGACGGCGCTTTACATCTTGTGCAGCTGCCATACTAGATTTGGGAGGTTACAGTGATGAGGGGCTAGAGTGAGCGGTCCGGTTCGAGAACTCATGATGTATCCGCATGCTGTCCCCATGATACTGCCGAACCTACATCACACCGTGACATTCCGAGCGCGCATTCCCACGGCTGTCAAGGGTGTTGTCCGGGAGGGCCGAACATCAGGACACCGCTCGCCATCATCCATGTTGGGGTCTCCTCGGTCAAATACTCCACCCGCAGAATCGTGTGCTCGGAGGCGCGCACACGATACTGCGTGCCTGTACCTCGAGGGTTGAAAACGTTGAAATTTGAAATTTCCAAGCCTTCCATCATTCTATCCATTCCTCAGCATTCTTCGTCGCGCCACCAGTCACTTGATCCGCCCACATGTATGGGTGGTGTGTTGCGCCAGGTCGGCTCCACCTGAGCGGGTTCCCCCGGAAGATCAGGACACAGCTTCACAATTGCTCGGTCGAAGCGCGCGAAGTACCATGCTCAACCGATTTCATTCCTTTTCTGCTGACAGTCAGGGGACAAGGATAGGCACAAGGATAACAGAGAGCGCTCGAGATTGCCATAGCATCCACGAGTTATTTGATGTGCTGCTACAATTTGCGCCAGATGGAAATGAGAAGACACAGCCTGGTTCGTTTTTAACATCGCGGTGACCGAGACCCCTCTGCGAATCTGAAATATTACCTACGGCGATTCCTTTTGGCGAAATAAAACGACAACAGTCTGGCGATGGATCTACGTCGTGAACTCGAACCGCGGATGGCGGTCTCCGAGTCGCTTGCGCTCTATGGGTGAGTCCCACTCGCCCGCTCCAGTCCCATCCCCGTGAATTTGCAGTAGTCGCTGTACCTCCCTCCGTTTCTCCGCATTGCGAACCTTGAAGTATATGAGAATTCCCACGGAAGATGCCGCTGTCCCAAGTGAGAAAGCAAGGTTGATACGGGTCGCCTTCTCAAAACGTGGAGGGTCGTTGAACAGCCAGGTAGACATAATACCGCCCAGGTTGGCTCCCGTAGAGCCAATTGCAATTGCAGTCGCACGGCGGTAGTGAGGCTGCACGTTATTCGAATTCCATGTTATGAGACAGGGTGACGCGGCGTAACTGCCGATAATCTGTAGATAGAGCGCGCCATAGTTGGTTTTTTCGTTGTCTGAGCCTACGTAAATGACAGTGCCTCAGGTATCATTCCTTCAAACAGCGGGGCAGGCGATGAGACGTACCAAGAAAGACAGCGTAACCAGTAGCAGCGATGAGTGCGCAGATAGTAGCCATCACGCTGCGATTCTTGTACTTGTCACAGAAGTACGCAGAAACGATACTGAAAACGAAGGAGCAGGCGTACGGCGGCACCTGGTAACCATGTGTGAGATATGTCAAACCCTTGGTGGCCGAAATGAACGCACTGTCAGCAATTGCGAGTAGTAGGGAGAATGTCCTAGCGCATTAACAATGGTAGGTATGCTGCGTGACAGATGAGTCAGTTTATGAGCGAAATTGGAGAGGGCACAGTGAATAAATACAAGTAAGCGAGACCATAGATCTAGAAAACGATTAACAAATGCCCGTATGAAATATGGAGCTACGCCGCGATAACTCACCGTTGCGCCGGCGAAAAAAAAGGGGAAAAAAAGCACAAGAACGTGGGGCGCATCCGTGACCGCACTTGCTACTTCGCTCCAACTGAATACCTCTTGATAGGTGCCATCAGTGTCAGCGTCCCCACTCCAGTCGAGAACAAGTTCACGGCAATATGCCTCGCGCTCCTCTTCTGTGAGAAACTTAATGCTCTGTGGTGAAGCAGGTACGAAGAAAAGAGTGGCGAGTCCAAAAGCCACCGTGAAGGCCCCCTCCTGAGTCACGTGGTCAGAAGACACAACGAACGAACGAACGAGGTAGGCGAACCACAATGAAAATCCACTGCCAGCCAGCAATTCCGTGTTTTCCATCAAGATTTCGAATTCCGTAAGCAAGAAGACCAGAGAATGCACCAGCGAGTGAGGTAACGCTGAACATCATGGCGAAGCGGAGCTGCATGGCGTGGCGCTTGTAAAAACTGGAAAGTAGAAGCGTGATACCAGTGAAAAGGCCGCCTAATGGATGAGGCATTGACATGATCGGATGAGGGTTGGCAGGTTCCAATTGACCATACCTTCAAGAGCGCCGAGGAAGAAACGGCAGACGAGAAGACCGTGGTAGGAACGCACGGCACCTACAGCGAGCAGTGGACACCGAGAATTACGGGTGGGCTGCATTGCGGAGGAACATACCTTGGCAGGTGCAGACGACCCCCCAGAGAATGACCATGACGGGAAGGGTCACATTCGCACCAAGACGCTTCATGATTAAGTTTATCGGTAGCTGCATTAGAATATATGGGATACTTTCGATTGTCAGTCAACGATTGGTAACGGGCGTTAGAAGGCGTACTAAGTGATGGTCAGAGCAATCGAGAATTGTTTTGAGGACATATGAAGACTCGTCGTCAGCCCAGCAACTCGAGCATTACCGATGTTCCTTTTTTCTTGTCAGAAACGAGAATAAGATTGAAAAGAGCGGACATACGTTCTATCCTAGAGTCGTGTGACCGTATAAACGCTCAAGGTGAAAAACTGCAGGAGTGCTCACGAGAAAAGACAAAAGATCTTAAAATAAGAGTGATGAGAGATAGGTAAGGAGTAAAATAAGGGAGAGAACTCACAAAACATGCCAACAATAGGGATAAGATAGAAGTCGATTTTGAGGGTAGCTCTCCTGAGGACTTTTGGATCTGTAGGATGAATGGGCGCATTCTCATCTCCGGGAATGTTTGCAACAACATCGACGCTGGGCTCCTTGGTAGACGAGTGGACCTTCTCAGATCTGAGCGAAGCAGGCATGGCGAGAAGCAAGACGCTTGTATCATCTTGAACCTGCAACTCTTAAATCCATCCCTCTGACAGGCGCTGTCAGGCAGGACGGCCTGATGAACCAAGGTTGTCACTTACGAGTTCCGTGACTCAATACAGTTTTCCGGATTCGGATCGTCCCGCATCAAAATTTCGGGAATTGGCGGCCCACGTAATTACTTCGTACCTTGGCGCTTGGCAGTATCATGGTCCAACTTGGTGCAAAAAAGCACCAACACTTTCTAGAGCTTACGATAAATAACGCCGTGTCGAAACTGGCATGCACGTACTCATAGACGATATCCCGTCCTTTGCCGCTCCAGGGTGAGCCAAGGGGTGAGCGCTGTGAACCGTCGCGTTTGAGCCCACTGCAAGGGACTAGCTTGGGTTTGGGGCTAGCGGGAACTGAAATTGATAATACTATACTGTTTCAAAGTTGGGCCATGCAGGGGGATCATCCAGCGCTTGCGACCATTTTCATATGTATGAAGAAAATGGACTTCGTATGGGAGACGGCCATGAAAACGATGAAGTGGTTGCTTGTTGAACGCTTGGAAGATTTGATCACGACGAACCCCCTGTGGTTTTCCTGTTCCCGATCACCACTTCCATCTCATCCTTGTCACCCACGACGAGTCCACGTTCTGTCAAAATGACAACCGCGAGACAGTGCAACTTGTGAGCTAGAAGGGTGCCGCAACGTCAAGGCGAAGTGGTATCATGGACCTCAATTGACCATATTGGCAAGCCAACTTGCCTTTTTGCCTCTGTGTCCACCTTTTCTCCATTTGACCGCGTTTCCGCTGCATTCACTCCAGCCGCATTCCCTAACTTCCCCCCCCTGTTTTTTTCGGCCTGCACCGAATAATACTGGCTTGCGACAGGCTTGCGCTTAGACACTTTGTGGTCGCTCACTCCGCAGGAGTCAATCAGTGCCATGTCGCCTCTCTTCATCATTTTGGTTGAATGTCGGAAAAAATGGGAACACATTATAATGAACACAAATGTTATAAGGTGATTATAGGTCGTTATAATGTGTTTATAAATGTATTATATATACATTTTAACCACCTTATAACATTTGTGTTCACTTATAATAATTATAATGTGTTCCCATTTTTTGGGACAAATTCTCTCTCGGCACTCGCATTTCCTGATCCCTGCCCGTGCTCCGAGTCACCGCCTCCTCTGCTCCACCCCTTCTATCTTAATCTAGTATTTGTCTTCTGGTTTCACACTCCCGTCCTCCTGAATCTTCTTCGTCACTGAACTCACGCACGTTCAAAGCACGTACAATTAAGCCTCCCATCTTGCGCGTTCAGTCCTGCTAGAACTGCCCAATTCTATGACCCTCAGCACTCAAGCCAATAAGAATGAGAGGCCGCTGCGCAAAGAAAGGAGATCGTCTAGGGAATGACGGAAATGATCACTTTGCCCAGATCCGCGCCAGCCACGGATCTGAATGGTGTTGACAAAAATATAACGCAATGTGTCGCTTGGGTCACCCCCTTATCCCCGTGGCCTGTTGCCGTATATGTGAGCTGGAACGGACACCATATTCGTGTGTGTTTCCTTGTATGTCACGTCACGCTTCTTACTTATTTGACGCGTGCTCAAGTTCAGGGTGCGATGTGCTGGCATTTCCCAGCGTATGCTTAACGTCTTAGGTTAAGTAGTGATACCCTTTCAATCCTTCCGGGCCTGTCCCCTAACCAACTCTGTGTCAGCATCTATATTGATTCCTCCATCTTTCTATACCATCTCGACCCAATCTTCTTCGACTTTTCTCTGTTCTTTGATCGGCCATAGCTGCAGCGCAACTAAAGAAACGCATACTGTTAAATAAAAGGGAGATCAAACGGAAGATCCCGACAAGTCAAATTTCTTTTAACCGAATCAACCGTGTTTGTCAAGCTACAAACGGGTTGTAAAGAAAAAATTGTTCCTCCTCGCTCTCCAGTTGCTCGATACTGTCGTCTTCGCAACCAAATCCCTCCGCCATATTCGAGAGATGTCATTCTCGCCACGTCCGAGGACACTCATAGAGTGTCACTAGACTATTCTTCGTATCAGGTCAACCTGCAACAACTCGAGGAAGTGGTTGTGGCTTTTGAAAGAGTGAGATTCTACTTCGGTCTGAGATGCGTCGTCACCTTCGTACTTCAATGATCAACTGCTGCGGGCAGACCCACAATTAGGACACAGGTTTGCAGTGATCGACCGAAACCTTGAGGAGCTCATCAAGTACATTCCACCAAGCCACAAATTACGCATCAGCGGAGCCGACAGTCTCAGAGCGGTGGTCCCAATCGGTGGTGGTCTCCTGTTGAAGCAACGTAGCCAGTTGAAGGAACGTGACGTACTCACTTCGCAAAATTCAAGCCTTGCCGAGTTTCAACAGTTTTCTGACATCTCCACAGTTCGATGTATTCCGTTCTGCCGCCAATAGCTGACGGCCCTCAGTATATGTTCCCCCGCTCGTTGTCTCGCTCCCCTTCAAATATCCGTTGTGCGTTCATCAGGAAAAACCTACTTTGCTAATTTGAGATAATTTGAGATAATTGCTTGGATAATTGAGACTAGCGAACGCTAGCTGTCACTAAGATGTCAATAATTCTTGCCCAATATGGAAATTATCTCAAATTATCTCTCGCTAGCGCGAGAGGTTTTTTTTTTTTTTTTTTTTGATCCATGTTTATTACTGGGTTACATGCCGGGGACACAGACCAGTCGTAACTACGAGAACGTTACAGTTATGAAACACATTTGTCCTAATATAAGGTGGCCCCAAGACGAGAAGCGGAGAACACGGAAAGCACGACCGGGAAACATTTCACAGAAGAGGGCCCTCGAGGGTGCCCCGTGGTGCATAAGCCGAAGCGCGGTTGTGGGTGCGTGTGAGGCACAAAAGTTCAGTTAGATCAGACGCGAGGAATGAATAAGGGGTACATACGACCCCAGTTTCAGGGAACTCAGTCAGGTTCAGGTGGCACTAGCGGGGGGGGCAGGATCTCGGGTCTAGAGAGGGCACGCGAGTACTGGAGGAACTTGCACATCTTCTCAGCACCGCCTCGGGTAGTGAAGAAGCGGGAGTATTGGAGGAGGGGGTGGATGGGGTTCCACGCCGTGCTGAGGATGGCATACGAGATGTGTGGTTGGACAAACCGTGGGCAGTGGAGTAGGATGTGCTCCGCGGATCGAATAGGTTCCCCACAGGGGCAGCCGTGAGTTTCTGGTGTGTCGGATGGACGGAACCGGCGAGCGTAGGTGCCCATAAACGCGTGGTCTGTGGCGACCTGGAGTGCCATGGAGGTGGTACGTCGTGTGAACTTCGGCGTTTTGGTTTTCTTTCCGCTGGTGTCGTATTCCATGTCGGTAGCTGCTGTCCAGAGGGGGTGGTGTTTGTCATGCTGGGGAGGGGTGGTGATAAGGTAACGGTGATGATGTGATAGGGATCCCTCCCCGAGTACGCGCCGGTTGAACTCCGGTATGAGGCTGTTGGCAAGCCACTTGTCGTTCCACTGTTGGAATGCGCGCCGTCTTGCCCTGTCCTTTTGGAAGGCTGCAGACTGGACCCGGTCCAGCCCCTGTAAGGGATTGCATCTACAGGCTTCAACCGCCCGTGTCCGTGCCACCTGTTGCCCTTCCAAGTCCTCGTCCACTGGGGTCCAAACTAGGTAAAAGCAGACATTAGCGTGACGAAGCGATAGGGTGGTCATAGATTGATGAAACATCAGCGCGTGTTTCTGGGCAGTGTGGTTGCGTGGGTTGCGCGCTGCCTGTAGTGTGGAAGAAGAGGAAGAGAAGATAAAGTACTTGTCCGGAGGGGCCACCTCCTCAGTATGGTACATGGCTAGGGCCTCGACCGTTTTCACGATGCCGAAGACTTCGGCATCAAACAGGAGGGCTTCCAATCCAAGGGTCCAGTCCAGGACCGTGAGGTCCTGTCCTGCGACCGAGAAGGTGGCTGCCGCCGCGCCCACCGGTGTCTCGTCCTCACGTCCGGCCGCCGATACGCAGCCATGGACGAAGCAGATTCCGATACTGAGCCTGTTGGCGTGACGTGTGAGGTCCCGCGTCCAGTCCTGTCTCGCATGGGGGGAGCCAGTGCCCATGTAGCTAAGTTGCCGCGCCCAGTTGGGTACCTCCCAGGGGGCAACCGCCGTTACGTCGACGCGCGGTCCTGTGGAGGGGACACGTGCGGCGAGAGCCTCCAGTGCGGTGGGGCGCCGTGTTCGTCGACCGGGCACGACGGAAGAACCTGTGATGACCAAAGGGAAGTCACCCCGGCCCGGGACATACCACTCTGGGCCAAGGCGCCTCAGGAGTTGGGAACCCCGGGGTAGCCTGTAAAGTTGCAGTGCGGAGGTTTGCGTTAGCTTCTCCAGGAAGATGCCCATAGGGAGCATCCTCGTAACATGGAGAAGGGCGTCTCGTGGAGCAGTGCGGAATGAGCCGGTTACTTGCTTCGCCATCTCGTTCTGGACCATCTGAAGCTTCTTGACAAGCCGCGTGGTGCCCTTAGGTTTATACCAGAGTTGGCATCCGTAAGACAGAACCGGGAGGCATACAGCGTTAAGCACGAGCCTCCAGTTTGCCATGGAGAGGCCTCTGATGGTATTCCCAAGCACCGCAAGGGCATTGAGTGATGCACGGGCTCGGTTGCACATGATGTCCGCATGTGGCTCCCACTTCAACCGTCAGTTGAAAAAGAACCCCAGGTACCTGAGGGTTTCCACCGGGTGGACTGAGTAATATGTGTTCGCGCTGCGGTCCGGCAGGAGGAGTCGCGTGGGAGGCGGAAGGGTGTTCCATTCTCCCAGCTTCTGGAAGTAAAGCAGTTCCGTCTTCTCAGGCTCGATGGCGAGTCCCGAGGAGTGGAGCCAGTCTTCACATATGGTGTAGCGTGCTCGGAGCAGCGCGTCTACCTGATGCCATTCCTGGGCGCACGCGAACAAGACGCCGTCATCCACATACATGCCCAGGGAGGAGTTGTTCCAACTCCGCATCCTGTGAAGCAGCGGTGATGTGTAGGCTATGGACAGAACCGGCGACAGGGGTGAGCCTTGCGGCACTCCCACGGGCTGGTCCCGTTCCTCGGCTAAGATGCCATTGAAGCGAAGCTTCACTTTCCGATCCCGCAGGAAGGAGTCTGCCCATGCCATGATCTCTGGAGCGAATCCCAAATTCTTTAGGATCGCAACGAGGCGGTCGTGGTTGACGTGATCGAAGAATCCCCTAACATCGAAGAGGACGATTCCGCACTTCATCCCTAGGCTGTGAGCCACCTGGACGTCATGGAGGAGGGCAAGGCCTGCGTCAAGGCAGGAGGAGTGCATCCGTCCCCCGAATTGGGTGGTTGGAATTAACTCGTGTTCAACAATCTCGTGCTGAAAGCGCTTGGCAACTACTTTTTCCAGCAGTTTACTCGTGCACTCCAGGAGCGAGATTGGTCGATGTGCCTTGGCCTGCGTGTAGTCCGGTCGATCCGGTTTAGGGATGACGATGACCACCGCCTGCTTCCAGCGCACCGGGTGATGTCCTAAATAGCGCGAGAGGTTTTCCTGATGCTTTGTGCACGTGTTCTTGACCACCACCTCGGATCGCAGTACGACGCATTGACGCTGCACTGCTCACGTTGTATTCATCTCTTGGTATTCATCTTCATTTCGCCCCCTAACACATTTTGCGGCACGTGTTGACCTATGTGATTGCTCGTACAAGGGAAGAGCGCGAAGCACCATGCTCAACAGAGGTTATATTTGATGTCAGGGTCTACGTTCGCCATGGTTTTTCCGATAACACGACCAGGGAGCCAAAGAGAGGAAGGCAGGAACACTTGACACCGCCGTGGTACTCTTGCTTTATTTCTCGTGATGCTACGATCCGTGGGTATGAGAAGATGTAGCCCTGGTTCGTTTTATGAATCTCATCACCAAATTTGAAATATTATCTACGGCAATTCCCTTGGGTGAAATCGAACGACAATAGTCTGGTTATGGATCTACATTGTGAACTCGAACCGCGGATGGCGGTCTCCGAGTCGCTTGCGCTCTGCGGGTGAGTCCCACCCCCCCACTCCAGTCCCATCACCGTAGGTCTCTAGTAACCGCTGTACTTCCCTCCGTTTCTCTGCGTTGCGAACCCTGAAGTATATGACCATCCCCACGGAGGATGCCGCCGCTGCAAGTGAGAAGGCAAGGTTGATAGTGGTTGTCCTCTTAAAACGTGGAGCATCAGTGAACAGCCAGGGGGAAACGATGGCACCGGCGATGCCCGACACAAAGGAGATCGCGATGGCAGTCGCGCGGCGGTAGTGAGGCTGCACGTTGTTCGCATTCCACGTTAAGAGGCAGGGCCCCAAGCTGTAACTGCCGGTAATCTGCAGGTAGAGCGCCCCGTAGCTTACGTTTTTGTTGTTCGAGCCTACGGAAATGAACAACGAAACATAGGGAGTGCATCAGGTTATTATTCTTCAAACGGCGGGACAGGGCGATGAGACGTACCGAGAAACATGGCGTAACCAATAGCAGCGATAAGTGCGCAGATAGTAGACGTCAAGCCGCGACACTTGTATTTATCACTGAAGTACGCAGAAACGATGCTAAAAACGAAGGAGCAGGCATACGGCGGCACCTGGTAACGATGTGTGAGACAATAGAGACCCATGGTGGTTGAAATGAGCGCACCGTCAACAATTGCGTGCGGTTAGGAGAATGTCCCAACGCGTTGACAATGGTAGGTGTGCTGCGTGGCAGGTGAGTCAGTTTATGGGCAAAACTGGAGAGGACAATGAGAATGAATACAAGTTAGCGAGACCATAGACCTATCAATCAATCAATGCCCGTATGAGAGATAGAGCGATACTGCGATATCTCACCGTTGCACCGGAGAAAAACGTGGGCAAGGCAAGCATGAGGACATGGGGCGCATCCGTGAACACGCTCGCGACTTCGCTCCAACTGAATACTTCTTGATAGGTGCCATCAGTGTCAGCATCGCCACTCCAGTCGTGAGCAAGGTCACGGCAGTATGTCTCCCGCTCCACTTTTGTCAGTAACTTGATGTTCTTTGGCGAACCAGGTACGAAAAAGAGTGTAGCGGCTCCAAAAGCTACCGTGAAGACCCCCTCCTGAGTCACATGGTCAGAAAACAACGAGCGAACGAACGAAACTCGCAACGGGCAGCCGTAGACGAGGTAGACGACGAACCACAATGAAGATCCACTGCCAGCCAGCAATTCCGTGTTTGCCATCAAGGCTTCGAATTCCGTAAGCAAGGAGACCAGAGAAGGCACCGGTGAGTGAGGCAACGCTAAACATCAAGGCACAGCGAAGCTGCAAAGCGTGGCGCTTGTAAAAGTTGGAAAACAGAAGTGTGATACCGGGGGAAAGACCGCCTAAGGGATGAGACATCGTTGGGATCGGAGGAGTGCCGGCAAGTACCAATAGACCATACCTTCGAGAGCGCCAAGGAAGAAACGGCAGACGAGGAGACCGCGGTAGGAATGCACGGCACCTACAACGAGCGGTGAGTACCGAGAATTGCGACGGATGCGGAGGAACGTACCTTGACAGGCACAGACGACCCCCCAGAGAATGACCATAACGGGAAGGGTCACATTCGCACCAAGACGCTTCATAACTAAGTTCATGGGTAGCTCCATTAGAAGGTATGGGACACTGTCGGTGATCAGTCAAGGATTGGTGACGAAAGTCAGAAGACGTACAAAGTGACAGTCAGAGCAATTGAGAATTCTTTTGCGGACATATGGAGGCTCGTCGTTAGCCCGGCAACTCGAGCATTACCAATGTTCCTTTTTTCTCATCAGAGACGAGAACAAATTGAAAAGAGCGAACATACGTTCTATCCTGGAGTTGTGCGACTGTTCGAATGTTCAAAAGTGAAAGATTACAGGAGTACTCACTAGGAAAGACAAAAAAACTTAAAACGAGACATGAGAGATAGCTAAGGAGTGATATAAAAGATAGAGCTCACAAAACATGCTAGCGATTGGGATAATATAGAAATCAATTTTGAGGGTAGCTCTCCTGAGGACCTTTGGATCTATAGGATGAATGGACGCGTTCTCATCTCCGGGGATGCTCGTGACATCGACGCTGTCTTCCTTGTCAGGAGAGTGGACCTTCTCTGAACTGAGCGAAGTGGGCATGGTGAGAAGTGGGCAAGGTCATTATGGACATGCAACTCTCGACTTTTAACGAACAACTTGAATTCATCGACCCTGACAAAGGCTGTCAGGCCCTCAGGCCTCACGATCGACGAAGTAAGAGTTCAATACGTTCAATATTCAGGACTCGGGTCATCGCGCGCCATATCTGGTAATTAGCCCACGTCATTACTTCGTACCTTCTTGGCTTGACAGGGTCGCTTCCTCAGTTATGTACCACAGTATGGTGTACTGTACGGTCTAACTTTAGTGCAAGAATACACCAAAACACCTTCTGGAGCTTCAATCACACACTGTGTCTAAAACTGGCATGCACATACTCATAGAGATAAATATCTCATCCTAGTCATTTGCCGATTCTTGATGGTGAGCACCAAGCCGCCAGTGTGGCATGTGAACTTCAGAACTCGAGGGGCTAGCGGAAACGTAAATTGGTAGATGGTGTACATAAGGCTGAAGGGGAAAGGCTATATAATCTAGCCCTTATGGCCTTAACCATTGTATGAAGAAGATGAGCTTTCGTTATGTGGGGCATTCAAATGGCAGTTATCTTGACGGCCATGGGAAGAAGGGCGAGTAACTTATTGACGCATGTTTGTCGAATACTGGATTAGGACTCACGTTACTCTCACGTTTCGGGGTTCCCCGTTCCGCGTTCATTTCTTGACAACCGCAAGGTCTGCAAGACACTGGAAGGGTGTTTCAAATTCAAGGTGACGGGTAGTTCATCCTCGGCTTCCTCGGGCCATCTCCGCGATGATGAAGAGTAGTTGAAGAGTGCGCCGTTTCTTCGATCGTAGTGCAAGCTGTTACTGACCATCTCCTTCCAGAGAGGGTGTATCATAAAAGCAGGGAAGCAGTACGATGGTTGGTTCGGCTACAATGAGCTTCTTGCACAAGTAGACCACGCAATCGACATATTTGAGGGCAAGACAAACAGACTTACTCAAAGCCCTTTCCATGTTCGACAATGCCCCAAGCCACTGTAAATGTGCACCTTGTGCACTCTCCTATTCACAAACACAACCGCGATCTGTCAGCGTCCCCCTCTTCCCCTTCTTGGACGTCGTACCCCACCCCGCATTCTAGCAGCAGCCACTCGCGTCGTCCGGGGAGCCAGAGCCGTCGTGTGCGCTGAGACAGCGAGCACAACAGCGCCGTACGTTGAGGACTAGCCCCGCATCAGTTGCACGTGCGAGAGTATTTGCCCGGTGCCTTGTTGAGTGCCTTGCAGATCAGCTCGACGCGGGGCTCGTCGGGCTCGCATACTCGGACACAAGACGTGGATAGAGTGGCCACACGAAAGACGGCGCGTGAGAAGAGGCATAGTCCTGGACCATTAAGAGGTGTCTCATGCTCTAGCAAGCGTAATGGAGGTTTGACACGCGGGAATGCGTTGAAAGTGCCGTGCATGTATGACGCACTGCTGGGGAGGGACATGTCAGGTATGAGGTCACTGTCACCACCCCGACACGAAGGAGTGGAACCCCATTTTGATGGGCGTGACTGCCACCTGGGACATATTATGTGTTAGCGTGCTAAGTTACATGTGGTCGAATCCTACATATACTTTATGAATTGTTGCACGATGAACAGGGGGTACATTCATCCCCTCTCCTAGTCAGCTTGAAGACTTGTGCACAAACTTCGTGTCTGTAGCGCACCTTCAGGCTACGCTACCTCATATCCTCCCTTGTGCCACAATACACATCGACTTTCCCCAAACAGGCTCAATGCTACTTTATTACTGAAGGCTTCCATGCATGGGTTTTGCATTGACCATGAACTTTGTCTAGCGTGTGTAAACCGCCCTATCCCATCAGGCACCACTTCCAAGTCCTCTCCCGCGCGCTCGCGGACTTGATTGATGGCCGGGCTGAGATAGGCTAACGGAACCCTGAGCCGGAGTTGGATGATAGCGTAAGGAAGCAGTACGTGATAGTCTCACGACTGCCTTATAATACATTTCGTGACCATCAGCTCCGTGACACGGCGTACTTCAGAGACTGCTCGTCATTACTCCATGTTTCCTCAGTCAAACAAACCACCTGCAGGAATCGAAGAACTCTGCCGGGAGGCGTGCACACGTTCCTGCCCTCGTGGGCTCCATGTGCTCCACCGAAACTTTCCAAACCTTCCATCATTCCTGTCATCTTAGCCATCTCTTCTCGTTTCACCCCCCTGACACCTCCCACCGCCCACGTGCACGCGCGGTTGGAGCGGGGTTGCTTGGTCTTGCAAGGGAAACGTGCGACTCGGAAGCACGCACCATACTTTTTCTTAGGCATATCCTCGGATTCTGAAACCCATGGCAATTCCTTGGTCGAAATTACAGGTAGATGAGTGTGTGAACCGAATCCCCAATATCGGATCGTGCTCCTTTGGGGAGTGTTGGGGGTCTTCCGCTGTTCTGGTACCGGTTAATCTTTGCTTCTCCCGAGAAATTGCTCGTTACTGTACAAGTAAAAGTTGCGGTTTCACAACGGCCCACTCATCTTGCTTCTCACCATGCCTACCTCACTCAGTTCCGAAAAGGTCCACTCGTCCATCAAGGAGTCCAGCGTCGATGTTGTTGCGACCATTCCCGGAGATGAGAGTGCACCAATTCATCCTATAGATCCAAAAGTCCTCAGGAAAGCTACCCTCAAAATCGATTTTTATCTTATCCCAATCATCGGAATGTTTTGTGGGCTTCTCCCCCTTATCTCACCCCTTACCTATCTCTCATCTCTCCCATTCTAAGATCTTTTGTCTTTTCTGGTGAGTATTCCGACGACCCCTCACGTGTGAATGGCGTTCAAACAGTCACACAACTCTAGGATAGATCGTATGTTTCCTCTTTTCAACCTAATCTCGTTTCTGACAAGAAAAAGGAACATCGGTAATGCTCGAATTGCTGGGCTGACGACGAGCCTTCATATGTCCACGAAACAGTTCTCGATTGCTCTGACCATCACCTAGTGCGTTCTCTGACCCCCGTCATCGATCCTTGGCTGATCACCAAAAGTGTCCCATACATTCTAATGGAGCTACCGATGAACTTGCTCATGAAACGTCTTGGTGCGAATGTGACCCTTCCCATTATGGTCATTCTCTGGGGGGTTGTCTGCACCTGCCAAGGTTCCTTCCTCCCTCGCGTTGCAGTTCTGGGCGCTCACTGCTCGTTCTAGGTGCAGTGCAGTCCTATCACGGTCTTCTCGTCTGCCGTTTCTTTCTCGGCGCTCTCGAAGGTGTGGTCTATTGGCACCTGCCATCCCAATCCTGTTGACGTTCGCTTAGGCGGCCTTTTCCCTGGTATCACACTTCTACTTTCCAACTTTTACAAGCGCCACGCCATGCAGCTCCGATTCGCCATGATGTTCAGCGTTACCTCACTCGCTGGTGCATTCTCTGGTCTCCTTGCTTACGGAATTCGAAATCTTGATGGTAAGCACGGAATTGCTGGCTGGCAGTGGATCTTCATTGTGGTTCGTCTTTTACCTCGCGTTATTCGTTCTATCCTCTGACAACGTGACACAGGAGGGGGTCTTCACGGTGGCTTTTGGACTCGCCACTCTCTTTTTCGTACCTGCTTCACCACAGACCATCAAGTTCCTGTCGGACGAGGAGCGGGAGACATATTGCCGTGACCTCGTTGATGACTGGAGTGGGGATGCTGACACTGACGGCACCTATCACGAGATATTCAGTTGGCGCGAAGTCGCAAGTGCATTCACGGATGCACCGCACGTTCTTATGCTTTTTTTGCCCTTATTTTTCGACGGCACAATGGTGGGGGTGTTATTATGTCATATCATCTCTCACGCGAGCGTTAATTGATCGTTGTTAGATCTATGGTCTCGCTAACTTGTAATCATTCTTGTTGTCGATTTTGCTCACACACTAATTCATTCGCCGCGCAGCACACCCACCATTGTTAATGCATTGGGACATTCTCCCAACTTCACGCAATTGCTCACGGTACGCTCATTTTAAATTGCCAGGGGTCTCACTCACTCTCACATTGTTACCAGGTACCGCCGTACGCCTGCTCCTTCGTTTTCAGCATCGTTTCTGCATACTTCTGTGATAAGTACAAGAATCGCAGCGTGATGGCTATTGTCTGTGCACTCATCTCTGTGGCTGGTTACGCCATGTTTCTTGGTGCGTCTCGTCGCCCGTCTGATGTTCGAAGGATAATACCTGATGCACCGTCATTTTTATTCGTTTATGTAGGCTCGGACAACAAAAGCGTCAACTACGGCGCACTCTATCTACAGATTATCGGTAGTTACGCTGCGGCGCCCTGCCTCTCGACATGGAATGCGAATAACGTGCAGCCTCACTATCGCCGCGCGACTGCCATTGCAATCGGCTTTATTGCAACCAACGCCGGCGGCATTGTGTCAACTTGGCTGTTCACGGATCCTCCACACTTCAAGAAGGCAGCCCGGATCAACCTTGCTTTCTCAATTGGGATGGCGGCAACTTGCGTGGGTATTCTCGTATACTTCAAGGTCCGCAACGCAGAGAAGCGGAGGGAGGTACAGCGACTATTGCAGACACGCGGGGACGGCACTGGAGTGGGTGGGTGGGACTCATCGGCAGAGCGCAAACGACTCGGAGACCGCCATCCGCGCTTCGAGTTTACGACGTAGATATTTGACATGAGACTCGTGCCAAGCACACGAGCTCCCACACCGGAACGTGTACTTCTATTGCGGTGGCTTCGAATGACAGCTTCGAGGTCACTGCACAAGCGAATACCCTGAAGTAGCACACGTCGATATACCAACTCTTTTTTGAATCTATATATTTATCATATACACTCAAGTCGAGGTCGAGACCGCGAAAGAAAGAAAAACTCCTCGAGGATCGTAGAGGCATAAGGGGAAAAGACAAGAAAAACCCAACCCGACAACTTGCTCCTACACCTATCCGTCAGAAAGGAAAATGGGTGAGCCCGAAGTTTCGCGAAAGATTAGATGGTGATCGCAAGTCCCGAGATACTGCCAGGAAATTGTTAAAATGGAGGAGAGGCAAACGAGGACTTCGAGAGAGCCTGTTTTCCTTTTGTGCCTCAAGACGCTTCCTGAACCGCTATCACCCGGTAGAGGGTAGCCTTCCGCTGCCAGCTGAACTTCCCAGTGTCGAGACAGAGACAGCAGAAGAGCATTCAGCTGAAATTGAAATTCGTGACAAACGACAAGAAAGGAAAATCACGTGAAGTCATCACGGAGTCTATAGTTTCGAAGGGAAGGCCGAGTCGTGTTCGTCGACAGCGATCGCGCGACTTGGTCGCGACACGCTCTAGATATTTCCAAGAGCGCGTACCATGTCGTTACAGCAATCATCTTCTTGGCTACCCGGCGGCGATGACTTCGTCGATGTCTCAGATACCTTCCTGGATGCGGCGCAAGGTAAGCTCTGTGTCAAGAATAACGACGAATTAACAACGTGCATCACGGTAGACATGGAGCTAGGGGATGTCATATTGACCGAGGACTTTACGCTCTATGACGCAATGAGCGCTCTCGAGGCAATCAGGACGCGTTCTCACCCTCGTCCCTTGTTGATCCTGGTCCTGTTCAGATCGGTGACCCTCGCATGGACAGTGGACTTATTCTCGACGATGACGCGGAGCGGCTTGTCTTCTCGCCGCTCACTCCACTCCTTCCCGAAGAAGTGTGTTACGTATTAGACAGGGCTATTGCTTGCGAGGTGCGTCAACGCCGACCCACTCTTGCCCCTCTCTGATCTTACATTCCGAAAGATGGAGTGGCACGCGGGATATACCCTTCCGCAAACTATATACACTTGCCTTTATGTGCATCATCTAACCGACATAAACCCCGAAGTTATTCCCCGCCAAGAACAGCTACAGCAAGACCCTGCCCGACCCGTTGAACTCGTCACAGTCGTCATACGGGCGGCGATTATGGGATTCTTAAAGTGTTGCGATTTAGTATGGCGGGAACTGAGCAAGGGAAGGTTACATGATGTCTGTGGTCTCGCTTTATCGATATCTTCCCATCGTTGATATTTTATAGACTGAAGACTGGCACTCAGAGAAGTTCGATGTGTCCCTCATGGAAGGCACACCTGTTGGAACTGTTCTCTCACAACTAGAAGACGCGAAAAATTGGATCCAATTTTTGCTTCCCGGTGCGTGGTACTGAGATTTTCGTTGTGACTTTTCTTATGATGTCCCAGAGTCTTCGCCCTGGCGAAGCGCATTATTGGACAGGATATCTCTTCGCATCGTACGCCCATATTCTACGATAATGAATGAGCGCCCCGCTGAATGACGTTCATAGGACATGCTGAATCTTTTTCGTCACCACCCATCCAAGGACCGCGAACAATTTTTGGTCTTGCTCTTTTCAGCGCGCCAATGCCTGCAAAAAGTCCGTTCGGTCCTCACACCAGAACCTGCTCCTCATTCTCCTGCAAACTTCGCCTTTGACCCTCGTATCACCCGAAAGCTGAATAGTTTCATGCCCCTGAGGCCTCATCGATTACCTCCCCAAGATCTTGCGTGGGACGCTCTCGCGGACATGTTTGGTGGATTTTCTCAGGTCTGCAAGGTATCTGCCGTGGCAAGTCTATCGACGTGGAAGGTCAGACAAGTGTTTCTCCAATGCAGCTAATTTAGCCACTCTAATAGATATCTGGAGACCTCTGCGCCAGTTTTGCGCGCCATTCACAGAAACCCCCGTTCATCCGTGCTCTTTTTCAGGTGGGTCCGTAAATTAGTCGTAGCCGTCACAACTATAGGCGTGAATAGTCTGCTTTCTTCACGAACCAGCGCGTTCTCGATGTCTATCCTCTGCGCTGGCTCATCGACCGCTTCTTTGTCGAGACAGTTGGCATCGAGTACAACACGTTCTCGGCTGTCATTGATCTGGCTGGCGCTCCGCCCCTCTTGAACATCGAGCGCAAGCTTTCACGGGTGCGCAACGTTGCTCTGTGCTTTGTCCATCTCAGAAACAAAATCGAGTTGTAGATGTTACTTAGCCACATCCAAGCCGCGTGGTTCAACCCGCCGCGCCGCCGGAGGTTCCTTGCGCGGTCCCTATTAGAATGGCAAGAACTGTACCACGTGACATCTATGATGGGAGAGAACTGGGGTCCGCTGGTGGGTAAACCCTGTTCGGTGAAACTCTTTCTCATCGAGATGTGACGAGCCAGGGTGATAAAGACCGTTTACTCATAGATGCAATACCGAAAGCTATACTCTTGTGGAGGCTTTCCACAATTGAAGAGGTACTGCTGTCCGGGTTCCAACTGGAACTCTATGTCAAAGATGAGATGTCGTTCGTGTACTGGGAACTGAGCCAGGTAATCCACGAGCACCTCTCTATTCTCGACTCCCTGGGGAGAATCATACCCAAAGGTAGGTTCACTCGCGAGCCTATGACGTCCGTACTCAGAGGCTCCCAATAGACGCAGGAGCATCCGGAGAACTTATCTTCACACGCTCATATCTCACCTCTTTTCAATCACTCTGCACAGGAATGTACATGGTAAGACTCTTGACGACATCAACTTTATAATGGGGAAATTCATGAATTTTTCGACATAGCTTATGCTTCCGGCGTTGAATCATCCAGCAGAGCGCCTGGCGCTAAACTTCGTACGGCGGTACAAATGGGCGTTTCGTCCGGAGTACAAGAACCTGCGTCCTCAGGTCGCGATCCCGGATCTCTCGTCGTTCGCTAGTGCGTCGGTGGAGATCCTGAAGGATAAACGGCAACCAGTGCGGCTGCACTTTGAGCGAGCGCGTGATGGCCTGGCGAAGCTCGATGGTTTGCCAGCTGGTCTTGCGGGTCCATGGCACGAAGATCGCTTACGGGTATGTGTCGCATGTTTCCCCGGGCTTCACATAATCGATATGTTCCTCCAGGTTGCCCGATCCCTCTCTGCCATTGCGGGTGAACTGGCACTCGCAGTGCCAGCGACGATCGTCGGGGCGAACGACTTTGACACTACAAAGCTCGACTGGGCACGGTTGCCTTGCCGATGGTTTCCAGGCTTTTCCGCGAGTTAGAGAGTAGATCTAGAGGCTTTTTTCTGTGGATTACTAGAGACGTGTGTCGTGCTTATGAGTGCCAGGAGATCGTAAGAATGGGTAGAGGACTGACTAGGTTTCCCCCCTCGCGCGCAGGGCATAGGGCGTGGACAGGTGTGGGTTCAATTTCAATTAACATTATCGACCGAGATGTGTAGGGTACAGGACCGTCGCCCCGATTTCATCAGCCTTTTGCAATCGGTGTTCATTGTCGCTTGTGGCACCAGGAATGCACCTGCTAACTTAGAGGGAGTTCGAGTGTGAAGTGGCGTGGTCACGCTGCTTTGCCAGTATGAGTGGGGTGCCAGTGTGCAACGTTGCTTATCGCGAGACGATGGGGGCCTGACATCACTCTCATGAACAAGTCCCTTGACAATTTTTTTTTGAATCCATTATTGTGCGCCCGGGTATAATGTAGCACAAATTACGCGTTGTCAACATCAAAGTTCTGATGTTTCCTGCCCCGATATCCTAAGCCCCTCCTACAGAAAAGGTGTGGCAGTCCTTTGACATAAATAAATGCAGTCCGTATGAAGCCGAAGTCGAAAATGAAGGAGACCATCTACACTTGCCGCATCTCACCGTTGCCCGTCTTGGGATGATCCGCCGAAGTAAGGCCCTCAGAACTGGTGGGCACGAGATAATCTGATGTTCGTAGGTAAACCCCAGGATGGAAGGCATTCAGGGTCAGCATCGCGAGGGAGATCATTATTCCATCGAATACAACTGCGTTAAATTATCTGTTTAGGATTCCGGGCGGCTTGGGGATAAGGTGGCGAAACGGTCACTTACCGAAGTACCATTGGGTTGTATTGACCTTGCCATTCCACCCGTCCACGAATTCGATTACTCGGTAGATAGTTCTGCAGATCATTAGGACGCGGCAGGCGCAGAAAGTAATAAACAATCTTACCGTACGACGATGAAGGCTGTCATGATGGACATGGCATACAACATGCGCTTCAGAGGCCGGCCCATCACTCCACGGTTAGCTTCACCAGCCGATCGTATTGGCCGGTCGTATGCATAACGGGTGAGGAACTCGGCCGCACAACTGCAGTATACAGCGATAGCCACTGACGAAGCGTAAGTGGCCGTCTGGCCGAAATTTCCAGTGAAGAAACACACCAAGCTGGAATACGGTCCCGCCGAGAGCGATGTTTGAACCCTAAGTTTTCTCTCGTTATTTGGTCCTTCGAGGCAAAGGTAGAACTTGAACAAAGTGTACATACCAAGTTGACTTGTGATGCGGACGTCTGGGTCCCTGATGCTACACTGCCACCAATGGCTTGCACGACAAGGGATATGATATCCTGAAAAGGGGTAAAAGACTGCGCCGCTCGTGCAGAAACAGGACGTGCTCACGCAGGAGACGAAGATGATCGTGTCTGCGAAGGCGTTCGTCACCGATGAAGAGACGAGGACTATGGAACTTACAACGCCTTGGAGTCAGACGGCTATATTGCGGACCAAGTCGGCGGATGATACGCCCAAGGAGGACGAAATTAGCCGCAACCAGCGGAGTGGGTGCGATAATAAGCGTCACTGCCCTGTGCCACTGTCAACAGGAGACAGCAGGAAATGTACAATATACACACTGCATGATGTAGGGCTTGTCCAGGAAGGGGTTTTGGCTCGACCACAATCGGCCGCTCCAGCCGGTCAGCTCAAGGAACCCGCAGAATATCGCACTGGGTATCAGCCACCAAAGCCGGGAATAGAAGGCTTGTACGGTATGGAAGACTACACAGCCTCGCATTGTCAGAGGGACGCTGTTGAGAAAGCAAAGGAACCCACACGTAGAAATACCAAAAATCGAAAGGAAAGTGATGCAGACCCATTCGGTGGGAACGTAGCCGTACTGGAGGTCATCTTGGGTGTTGTTCGAGGAACCTTGAGGACATACGCAGATCCGTCAGGAAAGCCCTGAAAAAGCAGACTGAAAGAGGGATTACGCACTCATGACAGGGGCCGTTATTGCAATACACGCTTTCTCCCCCAGGCGTGCTTATATACCGTGTGGTGTGATACAGAACTTCACCTTTCAATCAAATCCGCAGCCGCCTGCAACCAAGTTCACGAGAGACGCCAAGTGGTTGCTGTTCATTCCTCTAAAAGAATAGTGTGGGAGCCAGCTGCGGTCAGGTCCAATAGCAAATACATGACTTAGGGAAAGACGGCGGTGCAGCACGAAAAGTCGTACGAGTCATCTGCGGTGACGAGACCAACGGGCCGAATTATGAAAGCCCAGTACAGCATCACTGGCGTCTACAGAAGCATTTATAAAGTGCGACGTGTGCGCGTGCTCGGCACCACGAGAAGAAAATGCGCAACCTCGCTGCAAGAACCACAAAGTGCACATCAAACCACAGGACGGCATCGAACCCGAGCTCTCCAAACACCTAAGATGGCGAAGAGGTTATGCAACAGTGGAGTACATTTAATAGGGTAAAGAAGGCCGCGTGTCCCATGAATTGTAGGACGCAGTGCTGAGCTTGTACGTTTACCGAGATAAGTGGGAATGATTGACGCCCGCTGAGCCTATGAGGCAGGGCAAATGAAGCGCTAGTTCGGTGTATTCCTGCCTATGATCACGCCGCCCGCCAAAGGCAACAACAACACAACTTAGCAGCGGGAATCATCATACAGCACTGCGTAGCGCTTAGCTGCTTCGGGTCCGAGTGAGGGCTATAGTCACTATGGGGCTTGGGACGAACGTGCAAATCTCTGAACGCCCAAACTCAGCGTGCGCTCCTTGCGCGTTGGTACAGCTGTGGTACTCGGGCCCCGGCGAAACCCACACTTGGGACCTTTTCTGGAGAATCCCGTGCAGCACCATGTGCTTTCTCTCGAACTACAACTACCACGCGGCTATTCTGTGTCTACTGCGAGAGGCATAACACCGGATCGGCGAGCCAGATCGTCTGATCTGTCAACTTGAATGCCGCCTTCATCAATTTATTTTTCTTGCGTCTTGTCTTGCGTTGTCTTGCATTCATACAATTCCGCAGCACGCACTCAAATAGTGTGGAAGCCTGGAAGGAGGCAAGCAGGGTCGGTGTTTCCGCACTAAAAGGGTAAACGCCTTGGGGCGTGAGGCCTGTGAGGCCTCGGGCCCCGGTTGTGAGGTATCCATCCGCTCACAACGGCGCGGGGCCTATCCCCCTCCGAGTGTTTCAAGACTACGACTCGGGGCCTCCCTTCAACGCCCCATCCTGTCGCCTGACATTTCGAAGCTGATGTAACCACCAACAAGCCCTTTGATAGTTTTGTGGTCACTGATCAGCCAACCGCCCATCCAACGAATGCGATAGGGTCCTCTCGGCGTCGCTACTTGAAGGTCCCGTGGTGGAGCGGTTCTCCGCCCTTGCAGAATACTGTCACACTCGCGCCACAACTACTGCGACTCTTGCGTCACGCGTCACGCGTCACGGGGCGATCATCGCTCGCACGTGATAGGAAGATATCTGGACGCGCCATCCAGTCTGAGTCTCTGTTTTGATAGACGAAGTCAAACTTTTTATAAACCGTACTGATTTACTTAACGTCTTAGAAGTCCATGATAACACGGCGGCTGAGGTGTACTCTTATGTTTTAATCAAGATGATCAAATGTAATTCGGACTATTGTCTTGACTCTTGACTCAGTGACTATCCCATGTGGTGCTGGTTCCAACAATAAACTCAAGCTTTCCTCAAGCTTCTCTTACAACTGCCGTGCTGTTCTCCCTCTCTCGCCTCTCTTCTGTTGACATGGTCGATTTAGAGTACGCTGAATGGGCAATAGAATAAGTTGGTTGTACGCGAACGCGTAAAAATAATGGGTATTCAAGTGTCCATTGCGCGGCGAGAGGGGGGCTGGCCTGAAGCTAGCCAATCCAAACAATCCAGGTTCCTGGGAACTACATCGTCACCGAGAGATTGGTTCTTTCTCATCGACCGGCTGGCAAGTCAACGGTGAGGTTAGAAGTCGAGATGCTGTAAAAGCATTCGTTCGAGTGTCCTTTAATGTTCCGGTGTTAGAGGACTTCGCCCAATTCGTCACCACGACAATTGATCTTTTGAATCCGCGGTAACCGATTTGTATTCTGGTAGTTTCGGAAACGATTTAAACAATGAGCTATAATTTCCATATATTTTGCCGTCTTGGCAAAACAGTGTTCTCTTGCACGGTCAGATTCCAGACGGTATGTGGCGGCCGCCTCGAAGTTCACGCGGGAACGCAGTGTATTGTTCAAACGTAATTTCGGAGCGGGTCATATGGTAATAATCTGACGTACTTGTACCAGAAGGTAGTAGCCTGGGACGACACGGCCCATCAGATGCAAGCTGACAGCACGGAGACGTACCGATACTGCCGAAAACACGCCTGAGGGTTTTCCAGAAGAGAAGCAAGTCGATGGGCCAAAGAAAGCCTCCGCGAGTTGCTACTAGGCGGATTCGGAAGGTTCACGCCTGGAAATATGACCCACGGCTGGCGCACATGGCGTACGCCCCGCACGTGTCAACCACGCTGCGCGACCGTCCTTGTCTTCTGTAGCAATCCGCCATAGCGCTGTAGTTAGTACGAGCTCGAACAAGCATTGGGGGTGGGTGGGGTAACTTACTAGAACTTGAAAAGACCCTGTACGATTTCAAGTTTACGCTTGACCGCGGCTCTAACCCGGGCCGGATGTCGCACACGCCTTCCGGCGGTGAACATGCATTCGTCCGAATCGGTTACGGTACCACATTACACCTTGTCGCCAAGACCGATGAGACTTCATGGTTGCGCTGCCGAGTCGGGCAGAGAGAAGCGCGAAAAGTGCTCGCGGAACAGTTCCCGTATAACAGAAAAGAAGCTCAGGGTACGCAACATATGCCTAATTTGCGCCGCCATTTCTGATAGTCCATAAACGTGGCCGGTCAACCTCGCACGCGAGGCGTGGATCATCTCTCAGCATACAGTATGTCTATCTCCGTTTCCCTCTTTAGGCATCTTTTTCCGGTTGTCTTCCACGGTGCGGTGAGAATAGATCAAGCCTTCCGGGATTGCAGTCTACTTATCGGATCTTCGAGGCAATACTGTCTCCAGGGGTTGACGGGACTAAGTCCGAAGGAACTTCGTGGACTAATTGGCCTCGAACTGGGACGTTCCAGGGTTCGTGGTGCGAAGACTTGAGTTGAGCTTGAGCTTCTCGTCAATAGAGTTCTTCACACAAGTTTGATAGATAGCATATGCGAATGCGAACACGGACAGGCACATCGCTTGCCATGTACTCAGGATAAGCATGAGACGGTGTTTTCCTCTACAAAAGCCGCCCAAAGTCCCACCACTCGCGTTCAGGTCTCACTTAATTTCTCGGCATATATCGCTATCTGCTATCTGTTATCATAACGCGCGCGATATACGCGTGCCAGTGTAAATGTTAATAAGATGGAACGTGTATATGCGAGTAAAGTTGTCGGCTTGCGTGTGGGGCGACTACAAGGCTGATGGTGTGAGCCAAGTCGTCTGATCCGTTTGACACGCGCCCCTACGCCACGCGCGCTCAAAGCGCTCAATCCCGAAAAGTCGCGTATGCGGCGCGTCCATTTTCCGTTCAAGTTCGCTGCCCCCCAACCGTGGTCGTTATGCGCCAGCAGTCCTGGTAGTTTGCGAGGGCGGCCCCGCTCAACGCGAAGTGTCTCGACAAAGCCAGAGCGTAGCGCGGCACGCACGATCTTCTCAGGGATACAGCCCACAGGTATTCCTCATGTGAGTTTTTGGGCTCGGAGGATATGCCTCGCGTTCTACGCTGACCACCACTATCTCAGCTCGGGAATTACTTTGGTGCTCTCGCAAACTGGGTACGATTGCAAGATGCTTCCGCGCCAGAAGACAAGCTCTTCTTCTCCGTGGTCGGCTGGCACGCCCTTACGCTACCGCAAGACCCCAAGGCGCTCTCGGAGGCGCGTGCCACCATGATAGCCCTCATTCTTGCCTCTGGAGTAGACCCACGACGGTCCATCGTTTTCCATCAGGACGAGGTATACGTTCATCCGGCATCGGTCCCGTCGGTCCCCGCTCACGCCCCCGACAGGTTCAAAACCACACAGAGCTGGCATGGATTCTGGGTTGCATGACGCCGCTTGGGAAGTTGAAGCGGATGACCACTTGGAAAGTACGTCGCATTTCCGGGGAGAGTGTGACGACCTGAATTCCGTTGTAGACGCGGTTGGCAGTTTCGAGGAACGCCAATGACGAGTCAGAAGTCGACGACTCTTTGCTGAATGCGGGGCTCTTCACGTATCCGATTCTGCAGGCAGCGGACATCCTCGCTTACAGGTAAAGTCAATGACTTCTAGATACGCTAATACCGGCTGACTTTGTGGCAGGGCGACACATGTACCCGTTGGAGATGACCAACAACAACATCTCGAGCTAACGCGGGATATTTGCGAAATTTTCAATCGAGCGTACCCCAAGCCCGCACCATTGTTCAGGTTACCAGAGATCATTCTCAGTGCGTCAGACCCTCAATGGCCTGTTGTCATCCACCCGACTGTTATTTTTTCAGCGCCGTCCAAACGTATTCTATCTCTCCGAGATCCCACGGCAAAAATGTCCAAGTCTGCCGTCGATCCAAACTCGCGGATCCTACTCACCGATTCGTACGACACCATCGCGAAGCGAATCCGCGCGGCTGTAACGGATTCCATTTCTAGCATTACATTCGATCCTGTGAAACGCCCTGGGACAAGCAACCTTCTCACGATACTGTCCGCTTGTACGGGCGAGACTCCTGCGGTGCTTGCAGGACGCTACGAGGGGAGCAATCATGGCGTGTTGAAGAAAGACGTGGTGGAAGCGGTAGAGGAGACGCTGCGCAGGCCCCGCGCAGAGTTTGCGCGTCTTCGTGAGGACCGGGCATTCTTATTGGGTGTCGCGCGAGATGGTGCCGAAAAGGCGCGAGAGTATTCTGACAGAACGATGGTGGAGGTCCGGAAACGGGTTGGTCTTAACTAGGATACCCATAGAGTAGGGTTAGGGCGCTGTACTCATCCTACCATGTCCTCCACATCTACACTTCCGCTGCTTCTCCCAACTCAACACACTAAAACGACCAGCTATCCTGAATGGACACCTCAGCGGTATCTGCAGCCCCCGCAGCCACCGATCGTGGATGACCAGCGCATTCAAGACCTCGAGCTTGCTGTTCAACGCCAACTGCTCGATGGGAAAGCACTGAAAAAGACACGTCCTCGGCGGACAGTCGACTATGCAGGGGGGATGGGCCGTTGGGCGTTGGTACGTCTATATGTTATGCGAGAACCTCCCTTTATCTTGACACTCGTTGGTCCCTGAGTAGTTTCGCAAGCTGCAGCCAAATCCACGATATGTACCATATATCCGGCCAAGTCCTCCATACATCATTGACGTGCGTATGATCAGTATATACCGAGCACTCGCTGACCGTCGGGCGCGGGGTGTAGCTTCTCCCCCCAAAAGCCTACCCCGACAATGCCTCAACATCGCTCTGCACAAAGTTCGTCCACACGTCCACGAACAAAATCAGATGTCCAGTAAATGCGGTCACCGTTCGTCGTTTCCCTATTGTACCGCACATTCGACCGAATTGGCACCCGTTCCCAGTGGACTCCGGAAGGCCGCCGCATACTGACGGGCTCCACGAGCGGGGAGTTCACGGCGTGGAACGGCCTCACGTTCAATTTCGAGACCATCCTCCAGGCGCACGACACCGCCATCCGCGCGCTCACCTTCAACCACGCCGGTACGTACATCGCGTCGGCGGACCAGACCGGCATCGTCAAGTACTTCCAGCCCAACATGAACAACCTGACCGCGTGGCCTGCACACCGCGAGGCCGTCCGCGGGCTCAGCTTCTCGCCGGACGACGCGCGTTTCGCCACGGCCAGCGACGACTCTACCGTGCGCGTCTGGTCCTTCGCCGAGAGCCGAGAGGAGCGCGTCCTCACCGGGCACGGATGGGACGTCAAGTGTGTCGAGTGGCACCCGACCATGGGCCTGCTCGTATCCGGTAGCAAGGACAATCTCATCAAGTTTTGGGATCCTCGTACCGGAACCGCGCTCACAACGCTGTGCGTCTTCATCACTCTTTCATGTACAATGGTTTCAAAGCTGACCATTGCCGCTGGTTGTAGACACCAACACAAGAATACGATACAGGCGCTCTCTTGGGCACCCCACGGGAACCTGCTCGCGAGCGCCTCGCGTGACCAGACCGTGCGCGTGTTCGACATCCGCTCGATGAAGGAATGGGTCGTCCTGCGCGGGCACAAGAAGGAAGTCTGCTGTACGTCTCCTTTTCCTCCTCTCCAAAACGCCCACAACACCTCATCCCTCCCCAAAAAAACAGCACTAGCATGGCACCCCGTCCACCCGCTCCTCGTCTCGGGCGGCTCCGAAGGCGCGATCCTCCACTGGGACCTCTCCTCTCCGACCGCCGGCACGCCGAGCTTCCCCACCACCACCGCCCCGCACTCCCACCACGGCAACAACAACAACAACAACAGCACGGCGGCAGCACTCTCCGCGGCGCTCTCCGCGCCCGCGCCGCAGGTGCCCCCGCGCGCGACGCTCTCCCAGGCACACGACTCGAACGTCTGGGCGCTCGCCTTCCACCCGCTCGGCCACCTCCTCGTCTCCGCCTCGAACGACCACACGACCCGCTTCTGGGCCCGCGAGCGCCCCGGCGACGCCGCGTCCTCCTTCGCCCCCGGCGGCGCCAAGCCCGCCGCCGCGCACCCGGACGACGATGCCGACGACGGCCAGGACGACGACGACGACGCCCTCGCCGTCCCTGGCTTCGGCAGCTCCGCAGCGGGCGCGTGGTGGGCCGCCGCGGACGGGGTCGGCGGGAGCAGCGCGGGCGGATCCGGCGCGGACGACGTCGTTCCTGGATTCGGCGGCGGAGTTGGCGCTGCTGCTGCAGGTGGGGGTGATGGTGGCGAAGTGCCCGGATTGGGCAGCGCGGGCGTTGGTGCCGCGGATGGACAAGGGCAACGCGGTGGGCAGCAGCATGCTGATGACTGGGCTTATCGGCGGGGTGGTGGTGATGGCGGCGGCGGAGGAGGAGGACGTGGCGGGGGAGCTGGCGGATACGAGGGTGGCGGACGTTCTTCGGGAGGATTTGGTGGCGGGCGTGGTTCGCGGTGGGGTGGCCAGGGTGCGGCACGTAGAGGTAGCGGACGTTACTAATTGCCCTTATCATTCATTTGCAATCTCAACTTCTTTCGCTCACGTATTCGCTAAATCATGTCTGTATTTGCAGCTTCTAAAGGAGAGATCATGAAAAAGAGGGGACGCTGCGTCCAACAGTGTGTGTAAAATGGGAACCCAAGAAAGGGACAAAAAAGATATGCGATACATTCGGAAGGAAGTGAAAAGAGAGATATGCAGGTGAAACCAAGCCAGAAGATTGGGGGGGGAAGAGAATCTGATGCGTGCATAAGCGCAGAGAGATGGAAGAGAGAAACTATTACGTAGAGCCGCCGAGTGCCGTAACGTGACGTATAATTTGGGGTGGAGGGGGGTGGATGTCGGTAGGGATGTCGGGGAAATGGGAAGGTAGGAAAGAAAGAATATAGTCCGCAACAAGTTCAGCCACGTCATAATGGGCCAATTTAACCATAAATACGGGAAAAAGAAAAAGACGGTCGGAGAAATTTGTGAACAACGCACGGTGGTGATCGTACAGTCGTGGTAGGGTCGTTGAGGATGCTATGCCGGGCGGTGATGCCCATAGTACATCTTGCAGGAAAAAGGACTAGTATCAATCCGTGGCCGCATCACGCGGCTCATTTTCTTGTGGGTGGATGGAAGGGGGATGTATGTGATCAAAATAGAAGGGGTGATGGTGGTGTGCGGGGGAGACGACGCATCGTGGGCCCAGTGGGCGTAACAGACCCGCTGCGTTGGAGTTCGTCGTCAGATGCCATGGCGGATACCCGTCCATGCGCGCGAGGCGTGGCGAAAGGCGAACTCGAGCGATACGGACTACCCCCCAATGGTGGCGATTGGCCCACGGATAGGAACTCCTCGACGCTTGACGCCGACAAAGAGCGCGGGATGGTGTCGGAATGTTCCATCGTTCCATCAGGCGCTGATCCAGTAAAGAAGCAGAAGCTACAAGATAAGAACATCAACGTCCACGTTTTAGTTTATCTAAAGATATAAACATACCGGTTCAGAAGTGTGTGATAGTTGCCCAAATGATGAAGTGGTGAGTCACACTTTTCTTCTACGTCCCCTGCCGCGGGTGCTGCTATGGGTGTGACTACCACCGGTTCTGCGGGGCTCAAACTCGGAGTTGGACTAGAAGAACGTGACGAAGAGCTGCTGGTGATCGAAGGGGTACTATCCTCACTCTGGCCCACGACCCAGCCTTGCGCCTGATGGTGCTGCTTGGGTGACGAGTGTGGCGGGAACGAGTGGCAGCGCGCTGGCGATGGGGGCTGAGGCCGAGTCAACGGAGCTGTGGACAACGTGGCGAAAGGAATCTCTGGACTGCCGAACGGGGATGTAGGTGGAGTACGCTTCACGCCGGGCGCATGCGTGAGCTCGAAAGCCCCACCACGGGTATGATTGCGCGATCCAGAGCCCGAGTGGCCGCGGCGAAGGGACGGCGTACGTGAGATCGCATCGTCCGAATCCGAATCACGCTCGTGGAAGAAAAATGTGCCGTCGGCGGTATCGCGGGGTGAACCGCAAGGGGCACGGGCGCTGGATGGCTGCGGCCATGGCACCGAGTTCGGTAATGCAGAGGGATAGGTGCTTGTCCGTGCGTGCGCGGGGGATGATGGCCCGGCGGGAGCACGCCAGGGTGTACGCAACGACGTGGCGAAGTCGTATCGCGCAGCAAGGGATCCCTCCGACTTGAAGCTCGGCGTCGCATCCCGCGATGGAGGGGTCGGTGTCCGAGACGGCGATCCCCATCGACGGCGCGAGTGCTGAGCAAGAATGCCGCCGATTGTGTCGGATGGACGACCGAGTTTGACAACCTCCTCGAGCTTGTGTCGCAGGACCGCGATCTCATCAGCGTGGGAAGGCGTCGGCGGCTTCTCTGCGGCCACCGGAGTTGGCTTGGTCGGCTTCTCACGCACAACGCGCACCTGGTAGTTTCGGCCATTGTTGTTGTCCCAGATTTCACGACCCGCAACCGAGTATCGGACGGCGATGAAGAGGGTCTTCTCCTCCGCACGAGAGAGGACATCAGTGAGCTTGATGGAGAACATGAAGCGGTCAACCGCCCCATCATCCAGAGACTCCTTGTAGCGAGCAGTGACTTCCGAGGTCGTCTGCCATTTGTCAAGGGTGAAGCGCACCGCAACCCATTTTTCGAACGCGATATTGCGCACGCGAACGATACCTTCAATCGTAGTCCCGACTAGGTCCACGCTCTCGACAACAACGTCACGTGTATCGTCAGCCAAGAGCGGCGCCGTCGGTACGTCGACACGGTGCATGACGAGCGCACGCTCAGTGAGATCGTCACCGTCGCGGCCATAGATGAAAGGGGGAAATTCTGAGTCGGTCCCACTCGTGTCCGTTGGGCTCCCGTCGCGCGAGACAGCAATGGGCTTCTGCTCCGCAAGGAAGTGTTTCACTTGCTCAAGCTGAGAGTGAAAGCGGACCCCCTTATTTCCTGGCGTTGCCGGCGCACTCTTAGAGGAGCTCAAGCCGACCGGATCGGTGATGACAGTCAACGAGCCCCGTGCAGGTGTCCGCTTTACTTTGAGTGACGACTTGAGTGGCTCGCCCGACTTTTTCCTGAGTAAAGGTGGGCTAGGTTCGCTTCTTGCAGCTGCAGCAACCGCAAGGGTGTGGACATGCGACTCGGATAAATTCCGTGAGAAAGGGACACTCTTATTCTGGCGAGGGGTGTCGCTGCCCGAATCCGCCTTTGCAGGAGTCGGTGTCGACTGCTCCGGGGGACGAATGACAGGAAAGCGGTAGCCGCGGACACGTCGTGGATGAGTGGATAGGGTGGCGGGAGGAGCTGATGAAGAAACGCTAGGGCTAGATCCCACCTTTGTGGTGTCTGGTGTCGGCGGCTGAATATGAACTTCAGTGGAGGCGAGGTTCGAATGTGCTGGCGTCGTGGGTGGGCTGGCACGAGTGAAAATCACGCCAGCAGGGGGCGAGTCTGCGTGAGGAGCGACAAGGGGCGAAACGCGACGAGAATTAGGAACAGAGGAAGGACGTCGAGGGATCAAGGGGAGAGGAGCTGCCGAGGAGTTGCGCGAGTAACAGATGTCTCCAGGTAATGAACACCCGTGGGTTGTCAACACAGTGGAGGACATGGTAAAAGGATAAGAGGCCTGGGAGGGGTACAATACAGGACCGGGGGGGGTGGGGCTTGTATATGAATGGAGGGTGATTGACCCTAGAGATGGTGGGAAAGGAAGATGGTGAATTTCAAACTGCGGCATAGAAGCGTAATGTGGTGCGTACCTTCTCTTGCTCAATTAAGCGGTCGGGGCACAGACAGAAATAGAAGGGTGCTTGCGTCGATGGCTAGCTTGGGAGATTGGGACCAAAGGTGGAGCGTGTAACCTTGATGAGCGTTGAAAAAGTCTGATAAGAACTTTGGGCGAGTCTTACGAAAGCCAAGTGGCTGACTAGAAGTGAGCTGGCACGCGTGTGTCGGTGGAAGACGTATACGTGTATGTGAGGAGGCCAACTGGGGGAAAAGCTGGGGGGAAACGTGGACGGGAGCCTTGATATGGACCTGATAAAAAGGTTGGGTGACAGAGTTGACACACGCGGTTGTAGTAATGGGACAACCGAAAGGCCGAAGCAGAAATAAATCAAAAGCAAGTGTCCGAGCTACGCTGTGGCTTATTCTCCTCGGTGAATTGGGCAGATAAATACTAAAACACGAAGGGGGGGAGAGAGCGGTTATGGGGGGGTCGAAAACGGTCGAGATTAAGATAGACTCACAGTTGAACCGATCCGAAGACTGAGGAAGAGGAAAAGGAAAAGACAACCAATGATCCGAAAATGCCGTCGCTGCCGTGGGTGGGTCTTGAAACCGAGCACAGAGGTGCTCAGTGGTCGTCAACGTCGCGGTGAACGGCGGGCGTAGGCGGAAACCGAAGAAAAAAAATTTGAGAAAAGATGAAAAATTCAAGAAAAAGGGGAACGCCGATGACTAAGCAAATTCTATTCTGACAAGCCCCAACGAGTGCGTGCGCCTCGCCTGGGCATTCTAGACCTTTCGAACAATTCGAACAATTCCTGGAACACATGCTAACATTCAGGTGCATATCGCCCACATCTGTGCTCCACGGCCCCTCCCTCAACTGCGCCTCTCCACTTTTCGACTTCAGGCTCAGACACAAATTATTGATAGAATGACACGATGATTCCCAACTCGGACTTGCTCGTTTCTACTTTGCGTCCCGGCATCCCCCTACTGACATCTGTTCGTCTCATGAGTCGTAACTGTTTGCAGTACCGCTCCACTGTCCATCTCCGTCGTCTCTCCCCTGTCTGAGTGACCCGGAATATCTCATCGCCACCGTTTTGACGCTCTCGGCGTAATCTTACCAATGCAGCCTCTTATCTGTGACTAACCCCATACCGAGGTAGCATGGTGGTTCTAACAAAGCAGAGTCGGTGGATTGGTAACTCTCCGCCCTCTACTTTTCTTCCCTGACTTTGCGCATGGCCAGAATTGGAAAATCTGACCTCTCATGAAAAGTTTTACACTATCGGTCTAATTACTAAACCCGAAGGGTCCCGATGTCCTTATCTCTTGCCCGCGCTTCGACACTGTTCCGTTCAACAACTGGTAGTTTTCCATGTCCACCAAAGTTCGTTGTTTGAGCTGCACCTCGGCGCTTTCAGTGGGTTTAGAGTTGCACCACTAGTGGGTCAATACACGAAGTGGACTGTACAGTATGTTGTCTGTTCCCTAAATCAAATTCGCTGCTGGCGCTGATTGAGAACCTGGAATATTTGCAGGTTAGCACCCGAGGCGAACAGCCTCGTCCAGATACCTAAATGCAGGCTTCTTAACTTGGCGAGAGAGATATTTCCTCGGCGTCAGTTGCTCGGGACCCCAGAAACGGTGGAGCGATTTGATGCTCAGGGTTATGGCAGGGTCATGGGGACAAAGTAAATAGTTTTCTTCATCATCTGGGTCCCGGCGAACTCCAGAGCCACTACACTCAGACTTGCTCCACCTACGCGTACAACGTCCGTATTCGACAACACCGCCGCTTCCATTGTTGCATATCTCGCTGCCACCCGCGACCGCATCACCTCAACACTATGCCCTCGTGCACTTTGCTTCTTTTTCCAACTGTCTGAACTGTCAAGAGGAAACTGGAGCTGCAGTGCCCAGTCTCCGAGTCGGGAGTCGAGCATCTCAGACGGGGCCACCATGCCCGGCCCGCAACCGAAATTCCACACTGTACGTACTCCTACCGCCGGTTGCACAGCATTTTTGGGCCTCACTGAGCCCCGATAACGCGATGACGGCACCCCCTGTCGTCGACGCGTCTCTAGACGTAGTCTCGAAGGCAAACCCCACGTCATTGTGTAGAGAACGCTCGGGTAAATCACCTGTAAAGCAATTACAAAAACGCGTGCCTGGCCTGGCTTCGAACCTCGCTTCGACCTAGCCCCGCTTCCATTGTCTTATTTTCGGACTACGGTACAGTATGCGCGTTCCAGCTCTCAAACATTAGGAATGGAGGTCGTCCCGAAACGAATAGACATAGCCTCCTGCCCAACATCGCTCCAGGCGGTGAAGCACAGAGTGGCCTGGGCCGTGACAACACAACTCGCAATGTCCATATCTCCTGCAGGAACGTGACAGTGAGCATCCCGAGTTACTACACAATTTTGCTTATCGAACCAGATCACCTCACTGGACGTAGACGTAGGTGGATTGTGGACGTCGGTTGATGTTTAACGATTCATCACGAGAATACCCACTGCCATCACTGTCGGTTCGATGGCGTAGTTGGTTATCGCATCTGTCTAACACACAGAAGGTCCCCGGTTCGAACCCGGGCCGAACCATTTTTTCTTTTCACTGCTACCTTACCTGGAAGGGTGGCGGTATCCACCCTTCAGTCTTTTTCTATAGTAAATTCGATTTCAAGAGGGGTCGGGAGTGCTTTATCATAACGCGACCATCCCGGCCTTCAGTTCAATTGTAAACCGGAAACTACATGTATCGATCGAGCGGACTCTGCCCTCGACTCCGCCAGAGCCATCCTTGTGCGACCCCTGCATGGATCTGGCACCTCCGCCCGCCATTAGGGTACCAGATGATCGAGGCCTTGTTGTCTCGGTTTGATTTCTCTTGTCCCTCCAGCGCCGCGGGGCCCTTTCTGGGAAACCTGCTTTTCAAAATTCAAATCGACGCTACAAGCAGGCCATCCGAGACCCCGACATTGGAATCAGCTCTGACTAACTTTGCGCGGAGCCCGCTCACTGCTTTAAAGGTGTGCGCCTGTTCAAAGATAACTTGGGCGGTTCGTGTGCGCTGGTTGGACACCGCGTATTGCGTTTTGTTTTTAGCGGTCGGTGCCCACAGGTATCACGCCCCGCCTGTGGTCGTTCGCAAGTGAGAAAGACAAAGATAACCGTCCAATCTACCCGAATCTACAGGCGCAAAGTGACTGATCAAGCTCGATCAAGTTGCAGATTTGCTGAAGGCTCGCGATATCTAAGTCCTCGACCCCAGATCTGGCTGACACATCCTCCGAGCTTGCCTGTCAACCCTCCAGGGGCGAAATGATGCGGATCCGGTCACCTGGGATAGGAGACTTGTTCCGAATACTTGGCGATGGGAGGGACAGGTGTGAGCTGGACTGGACCGGACCGAATGCACAGGGAGGCAGAAACGTGTCGTGTACAGTGTGGATGTCGTCTGTGTTGTGAATGTACCGGTGGTATTACAGTATCGCCAAATTAGGACCGGAGCGCAAGAGTTGACACCCTACCCCACATTGCGAAGCTTGATTTTGACTTCCCACGGAACATCGGACGCCACCAACCATCCTGTCATAGTCAGAGCGAAGCGGTGGGCGGTAATGGGCGGCCCAAGCACGCGATGGAGAGGAAACAGGTATATTGCTCCGTGGTAACTACGGAGCGAAAACAGACACGAGACACGGAGTATGCGGACAGGCATCGCGAGGTGGGGAAGTGTGGAGTGTGGAGAGGTGGGGAAAAGGGTATAGCGGTGCCAGCAAAAAACAAAAACAAACTTTTCGACTAATGCTACAAATGAATGTGGGAAGGACGACGGAGAAACCACAACCGAAAAAAACACCACAAACGGAAAAACCAAACTTTCGTGACACATGGGGGTGCATGCAGGGTGGGGAGCAAAGGTAAAACGTTGAACAACTGATTCTTATCGTCACGTCACAACACGTTAATGAATTCGTCAAGACCCGCCTGGGTCGCAATCGCATCGTATCCCGTCGCGAGGACCTCCGGGAACGCCCCGGCAAGGGTGCCACCGAACATGGTCGCCCCATTTGCAGCTTGAGGGTACCCGGCGTCCCAGAGTGCGGCAGGGGTTTCGTCAAGTGCCGATGTCGTATGCTGGAGGGTAAAGGGTATCGGAAGGGGGGGCGGACCGAAGCATCCGCTCGCGCCAAAGTCGTTCGACTTGGGGGGCGCTGCAGTCGCACCCACGACTGAGGATGGGTACGACTCAGTGGGGGCAGCGCACGCCCAGTCGGAGTAAGGAGCCGTCAAGTCCAGAGAGGCATGGTATAGGTCGATATCAGCAAACGAGAACTGCTGCTGAACGCTGGAACCTGAGTCGGTGTAAACATAATCTCCCGAGGTGGCACCGAGCAGTGCCGGGGAATTCTGACCAAAGCGCATTAGGAAATGAATTACGGAGGGGCGGAGAACTCACTTGGTTGCCGTTAACGGCCATAGCACTCTCCAAGGATCCGTCCAAGGGCGACGGGCGCGAGGGAGGCAACATCTCCATTCCACAAGGGAGTCCGTGCAGAGCCGGCGATGTGGGTAAAACCGGAGTGTAAAGGGGTGAGTCCTCAACCTCGCTTCCCGAAAACATGTCGAAGTCGACGGGAGCTGAACCCGGGCTCGACGTGCACGAGGTGGGAACGGGCTCTGCGGGCGGCGCCTCTGTCTTCCACGTAGCAACCGGCTGTGGCATCGAGGCAGAACGGCGCCTGCCGAACGCGCCAGAAGCGGGGGACGACGTGGCCTGAACACCGCCAGACCCCAAATTGGCGTCGCCCTCGAGACTGGTATCGGGGGTGGGCGAAGAGGCACTGCGCTCGCTACGCATGACAAGCGAGGCGACGCGCGCACTACGGTCGTTGCGACGGCTGGCGCCCCCACGCGCACGCGTCGCGTTGGGGGACACCCCAGAGGGCGGACGGCGCATGGGCTTGAAGCGATAGTCGGGGTTCTGGAGTGCGTGCGTGACCTTCTCCTGCTCCGCGAGGAGCTTGTACTGCTCGCGCTCCGCGGACGACAGGCGCCGCCACTCTTCCCCAGCACGCTTCGACAGCGTCTTGTCGCATCGACTGGATCTGTCAGAGGGATCGCTCGGATCGCGCGCGTGCCTGCGGGAGTATTCGCAGCGGAATATGATGAAAGCGTTCCGCGGACGAGGAACCCAATCAGGATCTCGCAAGCGGTTGCGGATAGCGCGGCGGTCCGAGGAGGAGAGTGAGGATGTGGAGAGCAGATCTGTGTGAGAGTTGTCCGTGTGGTCGACCGAGGAGTCGGGCGACGAGGGGGGATAGTCTGAGGACTGAGAATAATAAAAGTAGGAGTCGTTAGAGGACGTGCGACTGAGAGTCGGGGGTGATACACGAAAATCGTCAGGAACGTTGACAGGGTATGTGATGTTGCTGATGTCTACGTCGTCGACATCGCCGTAAGAGGGCATCCAGCCAGTAACAAGACCCTCTGTGAGCGACATCGGTAGTCGTTAGGGGTAATCAATAGAAGATAGAATGGAGGGGAGCCAGTAGTTAAAAGCGCCACCGAAGGTGTGGAGGAAAGTTGGGAGGGGCGTTAAAAGGGTCATGTTAATTGTTGATAGGTGGGTTATATAGGATGTTGACTTTGGGTTGGGCAGGGTAATGAAGCCTCCGTCCCCACAGTGAACTTATGGACTAACCCATTGTGTCCGGTCACCTCAGATCAAGATCCGGATACACACTAGGTCGGCATTCGGTAGTCCGTTCGATCACTCCTAAGTTGGTGTGATCAGAGCTAAAGCCCCATGATGTAGCAACCTCTCAGGAGCAAAACGACGGTACTTTGGTGACCACAGCCTGAGAGGCTGAGAGTACTTGGATGCGTGTCTGGCGTCTGTGAGCAATACTAGGCTTCGACGCCCAACTCGGACAAAAGTCTCCCTGAGCATGGCTCAACAAGTCAGATTCGGCTCATTCCCATGCGGGGAAGGTCAACAGCACCTGGACCCTGGTATCCCCACAGAAAGGTGACTCCGCGGGGCACGGTTTCTATCATAAGGGATGTGTATCCAACTGGTTGGCTGGTTCTAGAACGTCACCACAACGCAACGACCTCAACATTTCGATTGCTCATCAGTCCGCCGGCGGCTTGGACCCTTTTTACACTTTTGTCCTACCGTCGACTCACTAATAAGTTAAGCGCCTACGTCCATCTAGTGGCCCCTCGCTCACTCGACGACGTAACGACGTACAATCCGCGGCGCCTGCAATTACGAGTGCCATTACTGTAGTAAACGAGGGTATAGACTTCACCCACGATTGCTTTCGTGGACTGTTCCGTCGAGCACCCCATCATGATGTGACATGGGAATTCCGGAAATATTCTAGACGAATGTCAATTAATAATTTCGCTAGTCCTCAAACTGCTTGCTCTCTGAACGAGTTGAATTCACCGTCCTCCCCAAAATCCCCACCTTCACTAAATGGGCACGGCAATTATGGAGTTACTCCATCTGCCCTCGAGATTGCACAACAAAGATATATTGATGGCGCGTACGGAGTACTGTCGACTTAGGTGTGAGCGGCAAATGACCACTTCTGGCCACCACTCCAGGCACGCCGGCGTATGTTCCACCCAGAACTGAGATCCACTATCTCCGAACCTCCGAATCCCTGAATAGGAACTCAGCCGGCCGACTTTCATAAGCACCGCGCGGAAGTCTGAGTCTGGAACTCAGCGGAAGTACGAAAATACAACCTCCGAGTCCGAGCCCCACGCCCGCCTGGTGGATTGTGGATTTGCAGTATGGAGGCTACTGTAGTTCTAGGGGAACGAGAACAGCCTAACTTCAATTGTTAGTATTCCTGATACGTCCCCTAACTTCCTCACTGTCCAGCCAACGTCACGCGTGCATCGAAGCTGGTTACTGTGTGGGTGGCATGGCGTGTTCTATCGTGCGATGGCACGGATATTTGCTTGGCAGCGTGCACGGGGAAAAGCTTGTTGCGGAGATGACAATTGGCACGGAGTGGCAGAGCTCCTGTATAATTCCAACGGCCCCCGGCCCCGCGCTTGCCACAAAGAGGGTGCCACATCGGACAAAAGTGGAGCGCCTATAACTATCACGAGTTCCAAGGCACAAATCACGAAATACGTCGATAACAATTGACTGGAAGCAGGGCAAGAATTCGGATCACGCCTGATTAGGCCCATGCTGACGTCGACATCGTTGTTACGTCTTCGACGGTATTACGACGAGTGAGGAGGCCATTCCTTGTGAGGGTAGTACCTGTCATAGGGAGGCCTAGCAAATTCAACATCGGGGTGTCCAGCTGAAGTCAACGGATGCCGCGAATGCGTAGACGACCAGACCTGGGTCGACTGTGTTGTGTACAGTAGTACCTGCAAGCACTTGCTTCTCAAAAAGCTTTCCACGCGCTGACACGGCTGCGAAATAAGGCGCAGGGCTGCCGAGGGGCACCGTGAACAACGAAACAAAATGGATTGTCGGCTTTGACGCGATTTGACGGTCGACACAATCGGGGTACTGTATGAACTGTAAGCGGGTCACAGAATTCTCGTTCAAGTTCACACAATACATTCGACAAAGCAATCAACCGAACAACAATCCTATATGTCCGTTCGTATGTGATTACGATCTCCACGAAAGGTCCATAGCCATAGTCAAAACCCCGTTACGAAGATATGAATCTTCAAAAAACAAACAAACAATCGGATGGGGCATAAAGCCAAAATGTGATGGTCACATACCTCTGAACCGTCGCATTATGTCTTGTCCCACACGCTGGAGAGTTCTAACCCCCGACAGCCTGGGCGGCACCGATGTTGGGGAACGACGGCAGGGAACCGAGTAGGGAATCCCTTCAGGTTGGTGACCAGGCCGTTCGCGCCGTTGGAACAAGCAACGGCAGAGAGCGAGCCTTTAGGATTGTCGTACGTAGTGTCGTAGCGAACATGGACGGCTGATGCGATGGAAAAGAGTGCCACGAGACGATCAGAGAATGCGTGTTGGCTACTTTGAAAGTAGGTTGGGTGGGGGAAATGCCCACTTCGTCTTGGGGCTCTATCATTTCTACACTAGGAGAGAACCCTGTTCCAAGGGCGGCTAGGGGACACCATGGAACTTGTGCAGAATTGGTATGCCTCCAAAATGCTCGTGGTAAGGTGTCTCGTACATTCTGGGGCGGATCAAGACTTTGCTGGAAATGAAAGGTCAGGTGGCGACGAGAAAGTGACCAAGTCCTCATAGGCCTCATCACTGGCAGCGGGATCATTTTCAGGCCGTTCATAGGCTAGACTTGGGTCGATGTCCAGGGAAGCGGCATTGAGGGCCCTTTGGGGCCATGTTGGCGATGTAGTTTACGACTAGGTCGTGCTACCGCAGACGGGGGATTATTCCCGCAAGGGTCACGAGTTTTCCTCCGTTTAGATATGCGGGGAAATGAGCTGCACCCGGCCATGGCGAACTATACCAAGAAGACTTAGGTTAGTGAAATCGTGAACCACAAGGAACCAAGTTAGGCGCTTTGAAGCACACGGAGGGAGACTGTCGCATTCCACTAACCATTGACGGTCGTGCAGTGCCAAGAGCAGTAGCCTGTAGGTGGAACCCCGCCCGTCAAGCTCGTCAAGTCCAGACCTGCTTCAAGCGAGCGGATCTCATCACTGGCGCGCAGGGGATGGTCATGACTTGCGGTCATGACTTGTTGGTCATACGGCGACGTTGGTTGGTCATGCCAGTCGCCCGTTTTTTTTTTTTTTTTGAATCGTGGGTCCTCCCCTCTACATTTCATAGTCTGGGATCGACCTGTCCACTTGCCCGTCTAACTTGCCCATCCAAACTACTTGGGCTGCGCACAGGAATGAATCATGTGGTAAGAACCAAGATATTAAACCGAAATTCCAGGCATGTACGAGTGACTGTGCCGACACTATAAGTTTATGTCTTGCCACGCCTCCATACAGTATGATACGCGTGTTCAAAGGTGTCGTGTGCTGGCGTATGGACTACCCCAGTCGTGGCCATCGAAGTCCTCCACCAACAGCCCCTCAACACCCTGCACTCCACCGTGACTGTCCAATCCTCGAGCGTTTACGCATGGCTGTCCCACAAAGTAAGTCCCAGATATCATCTCAAGATTTAATGCAGAGGAAGTTTGGCTCACACGTAGTATTGCTACAAGTGAATGGTTCTGTACCCCGGATGGTCACCCCCAAAAAACATCTCGAACCTTTGCGTGCTCGTACCCTACTGACCGGGTCTCAATCTCTTGATAGGCCTTCCTTGTAGCGCAACTTCTTCCAACTATATAGGGCGAGATTCAGGTCGTCCATACTCTCGATACCGAGGAAACCTCACCCTCACAAGCATCGTTGCCCGCAGCGGTCATCGATGGCTTCCATCACAACCGGTTTGTTCACGTCGCGCGCCATGGCACACTAGAGACCGGCAAACCATTCGGCGCTGGACTCGAATTGTATGGAGACGAGCGCCACGCTACTCGGAATTGTGTGCTCCCATCTCCCTGAGTCCCCGCTGCCGGATTCTCATTTCTTTCTGCTTGTCTCACTTCACACGGCTGAGGTGACTGAAGGCGTCATCGACGAGGGGCTGCACTTGGCGGTGGCGGTACAATACTGCGGATTCTGCAGTGTGGTCTGGACTATGTGGGTGATGGTAGATGACGCTGCTCGAGATTGTGCGCTCACATCTCCCCGCATTCTGCTTATCACATGGCATCATGGGCGAAGGACTGCACTTAGCGGCGGCGGTACAATATTGCGGGCTTCGCAGTGTAGTCGGTCGGGACTATGCGGGCAACAGCAGATGACGACGGACAGGTCCTAGTAGCGGAACATTTTTACAAGGCGCTATTCTCGAATTCAAGACGGGGGTAATCTATGAGTATTCGGATTTGTTGGAATGTGGCTTTGGCAAATTGGCACTTACTACCTATCCGTAGCACTGCGTGCATGGGCTTAAACGTTATAGGTTTGGTGACGCTATTGTTCCACGATGGGCCGAACGTAATAACTAGATTGTAATGCTTGTGTACAACATGGCCCAAAATTCCGTGCAATGGTTACTAAGCCAATCAAATAATTTTTCATCCATTGAATTTCTCGGAGCGCGCGGTGAAGGAACTTAGTGAACACTATGAACACTACAAGCTCACGTGGCAATCACAGGCTAACGAGGGGTAACATGAGGGAATGTTGCGATCGACACAGTCGGGGTACAGTATGATAGAACAACTGCAAGTAGGTCAGGGGATTCATTCACGCGATACGTTCGAAAAAATAGGTGGCAAAAGTTTAATGTCCATATGTATTTGATTAATGCTTCCACAGAAAGTCCATGGTCAGAACTTTATCACAAAGAGGTGACGGTCTTCTAATAAATCCCATTGGAACTCGAGACTGAGTGTGTAAGTTCAATCACGTACCTCCGCAAGGCTCACAGCCCACATTGACTCGGGTCAACCTGCGTGGCTTGAGCATTAATGACCCCCAATTCTTGTGCGTGCCCATTCGTCAGGGTATTCATGGCTTCAAGTGAGAGGTTGAAACCGTCCCCGGCATGATCGACGGCAATGACGTTGATTGATTTCCCCCCGAATGATATCGTCCAGCACGACCCACATGCTGGAGAGTTCCAGCCCCCGACTGCTTGGGCAGCACCGATGTTGGGGAACGACGGCAGTGAACCGAACGTAGTGAAATTCTTCGTGAGCAGGCCGTTTGCGCCGTCAGAGCAAGCGACGGTGGAGAGCGAGGATTGGGCATTGTCATACGCAGTGTCGTAGCGAACATTGACGGCCGATGCGACAGAAAAGAGTGCCGCAAAAGAGATAATGGTAGAAGTGAGCTTCATGGCGGCGTGTATGATCAGAGAGTGGCTGATTTAGCAGTGGGTTGATGAGGAAAATGCTCACTTCGTCTTGGAGCTTTTATCCTTTTAGCACTCAGCAAGGAGCCTCTGCAAGAGCGGCCAAGAGAGACCTTGAAACGTGTGCGGAATTGGTGGGTCTCCCAAAAGCGCATGGTAGTATGGGCTCGGGTAGGTCGTCTTACCAAGAATTAACCGGAAATATGTTTGGAGAAGTGTCAGGAGGTTGCATAGCACCACCAGAAGAAGGCCGAGTCCCCATCAGCGGAACCATATGCAGGCCGCTCATTGGCGAGACTTGAGACGATGTATAAGGACGTAGCTTCGGGGCCATGTGGGTGATGTATGCCATGACTAGTTCGATGACGTTGAGCGCCTCCACGACGGAAGGTTGTGCCCGCGAGATCACGAGTTTGCATCCCTACTAGATGCAGCACTGCAGCATCCGATCTTGGTGGAATAGTACCCAATTTCTTTAAGAACACCTCGGCTAGCGAGGTTAATAGTAACTAGACAGGTTTTCGCATTTCAGTAACCATCGACGGTCGTGCAGTGGTCGTGCAGTGGAAGGAGGAGCTACAGCACTGCTACGGCAATTTATGTTGGTCAGCCGTCGGCCCGTGACACCGGCCTGACTATTTCAAATCTGTGGCTTTGTCCCCGCGCGGAAGAGGTCGGCGGTCGGGAAAAGGTCGGAGCGCCCGTGTGGTACCAAAATGGCCTTCTTGCACTCCTTTGGCCCTACGGCCCCGTCGAATAAAACATGGGGTCGCGCCCTTGTTGACCGTCGAACGTTGAACGTTGACCCCTCGATATCGTGAGTTGTCAATCGAACAGCCAAACCATTCAGCCTTGAAATAATACATGTTTCCGAATCTATTTACTTGTCTTCTGTAAACCGGGAACCATAGCAATCCCATTTTGCAAGGACACTGAGGCAAAAACCCTGGGTCCTTTTGAGAGTTTGACCATTTTGGACACTTGAAAACCCTTGAAATGACCGATTTTCCATAGCGGGACAACGCCTCATAACTAAGGAAGTCAGCATTTTCACCAAGACGGGATACAGGCGCATAACTCACTGGCATCATCTTTGTGGTTGTTACTACCGGGGATAATAAACCGTCTGGGTACGGTCCACATCATCACCATAGTCATAATATAGAGTGCCCACACAGTCCAGATGCTGCATCTCGATTGTCTTGTCTCATCAATCACCAGTCGTCAGATGATCTCGCTGCTACTAATGGGGACTCGGTCCCCTTCTAATGATGGCCTGTACAACCACCTGCCAGTGACTCTCTCGGGGCTTATTGGTGAGATGTTCTGCGTCGCAACATGCGGTGCCACCGCACGCTTTCCTCAGACCTACCGGCTCTCCAGCTTGCTTTAGGGTCTTATTTGGCCGCTCATGCACAGGTTCTTGCAGAGTGCTTGAGATATAAAAGCTCAAAGAAGAAGGGGGCATTCTCATCACTACCCCCCTCAGCCGACGCATACTCACATCCTCACCATGAAGCTCACTTCTACCCTCATCTCTCTTGCGGCACTCTGTTCCGTCGCATCTGCAGACACTGTTCGTTTCAACACATTTTACGACAATGCCTCGACTTCGATGAACAATGTCGCGTGCTCCAACGGTGACAATGGCTTGGTCAACAAATTCCCTACCTTTGGTTCACTGCCCTCTTTCCCCAACATTGGTGGTGTCAGCGCCGTCAAGGGCTGGAACTCCCCGGAGTGTGGATCGTGCTGGCAGTTAACGTACGGAGGTAACACGATCTACGTCACCGCCATCGACACGACCTTCGACGGCTTCGACATCTCACTTGGGGCCATGAATACCCTTACGAATGGGAAAGCACAGCAACTCGACGTCATCGATGCTCAGGCCACGGAGGTCGACAAATGGCACTGCGGGCTTTGAACCTTCCAGAGGTATGTGACCAAAACATTCGGTTTTGGGCTCCATCTGAATTTTTTTTTGAAGATCTGTGTCTTTTCATGACGGAGGACGGAGTTAGGACCGTGGGCTTTTCCGGATTATGTAGTCGGCTGCGCACGGACAGACAGTTTTATTCGTTTTTAATGCTTGTTCAATGTAATATTGCTGTATTGGTTGAGCAATAATCCCGTGAACCGCTGGCAGGTATATGCGTAAGCAATACTTCAATCATGACAATTACCGAAGGTGGTCCCTCGCTTGAGACACGGGGCACGTGGAAAACCTATAAGCAGGATCTGGTCTTCAAGCTTCAAGTCACGCGCCATCCATCCACTTCAGCCTCAATGTAGCAAGGAGTATGAGGTTTCGAAAAGGTTTCACCGTTTTGCTAAATATCTCCGTAGTGCCCGGACCCTGACGCGTCTAACGATGTTCCCTTGGACGTTCCGGAAATTAGGGCAGGATCAATCGGGTGTGGTTTGGGGCCGTGCCGAGTCGTTCAGCTGGGCCACACCTTTTCGTCGATGCGTTCAAAATTTGGGCATTCAGTTGGCGTTAAGATGCGCGTGATAAAGTTGCTCCTCTGTTTTACTCAATGTCCCCCCCTTTAGCGTGAAAAGACATGGTCATGCGCAGGGCAGAGTCCGGCAGACATCGTTCGACGACTGAGCATTAACAGCGTAGATGACTCGGAGCCGCCGCTGGCATGTCGGTTGTCATCCATGAACGCTTTTACTATCTAGCCGTTGCGGCTTCAGCCTGAGACGAGGTAGTACAGTAGCATACCTATATGTGAATGATGCACTTTCAGTAGGAAGGGTACTGTCGGCAATGCAGAACCTTATAGTATTCAAGTGACGAGTTGATTAGGTAACGCGTCACCCGAAAGTGCTCGCGCGAGAAGAAGTCGAAAATGAAGGAGTCGAGCAAAGCACGAAAAGATACAGTGGGCACACGGACGGTTTTGAGAACAGAAGATTTCGGATAGTCATTCGAGTCCAGAAACGATACAATTTATACTAGGCCAGTAGTACAGGCTGTACAGTAGGAAACAATAATTATCACAAGACATCAGAGAAAGTATGAAGGCGTCGTCAAGACGCGCGGTCAGAAGACACAGATCGAGGCGCGGGGGACGTAACGACGGGTCAAGGGAATGAGATACAAAAGAAACCGAGACGGGAGGTGCAGTCGATGGAGGGGGATTGAGATGAATAGCACGGGAGGGTATGGCGTCGCCGCCCAATCATGTCGGGCTCGGCTTGCTCGTGCTGGGTCCGAAACGTATCCTAGGGGTAGCCATATGATAGACAGAGATGAAATAGGAAGGGAGATGGTATAGTAAGTGAGGCTCGAAGCCCCGGGATGTCCAAAGATTAGCCCGAGTATTTCACCCTACCAGCGTCGCACGCGTTGCTGGTCATCGGAGTGCCGGCCCGAAACGGTCCGGGCGGGATCACAGCGCACTTCAGCACCTTATAGTGGGGAGGAGTGAAGGTCCTGTAAGCAAACCGAGTGTTGCAGTTAGCACGCTCTCACACACCTTCACCCAGCCCTAGTACATGAATGGAACCGTGACGATCTTAAGTGTCTCCCAAAAGTCTACCGTCCATCTGTTTCCAGTCTGTCGTACCAGGGGGAGCAACATCGCACCGCAGGGGGAGCCACGGACCGCGCCACACTCTCGATTGTTTCATCACTGTTTGCGTACAAGAATCCATAAACACAGACGATATATCATACCGTAGTTTACGTTTTACCCCCCTCAGTTCGCCTGTCTCCGCGTTCTGAGGGGTAAGTCTTCGCCTCGCCCGTACTACCATACCGCTCACTAATACTCTCGCTTCAGAATTGTTTAGGTTTGTTGATAATAATACAGTTCGCCTGTCTCCGCGTTCTGAGGGAATTGTTTAGGATCTAAAAGGTTATGGGCCCTGCGGGTCTTTAGCTGCAACCCGCCGTTCATCCTGGACCCCTCAGACCGGTGTTTTTCTCACCAATATCCCATCGCTTGTCCCTCGCACTCGCTCTCGTGATCAGATCGTTATCAATCAGTCAGAATCGTCTCATAGCCTCATCTCGGAATCGTCTCGTGCCAGAATCGTCTCGTGCCAGAATCGCCTCGTGCCAGGATCGCCTCGTATTACCAGAATCATCTTATATCTTCCGTCAGAATCAACCAAACCCACTCTGCCCCTTTATGTCTGTCAAAACAAACCCCTGGTCTGCCCCACCGAGCTCTTTAACGCACCTCTCCCAACTGCACCCAATCGAAGACACCAACGCTGACAACAAAAACTACCGGCGTGCAACTTCATCGATGTCTCTCACACCGCCTGCCCCCCCGTCGGCGCCCCGACACCAATTCATCACAGCATGCCGGGATCCACCCCCCCACAAACACCGACGCACACCGGCACACGAGTCTTCTGATGGGCGTCCATGCACATATATTCCCCCACAACTGCGCGGCCCCCACTCACATCAGCGAGCACAGCGGCATCACAAGCAGGACTCCGACTCAGCCCCCTCGTCCTGGGAGAGCATACCATCCCCACCTCCGCGCCGCACTGCCAGGGACTCTCGCCACCACCGCCACCATCGCACGCCTCCCATCACCCAACAGCACACGACGGTCCCTGTGGTACCCGCGACGATGGCCCATGCGGTGGCCGCACAGGTCGGCATCATCAGACGCGAGACACTGGCAGGCCTACCTTCTTGGCCATCTGAGCTGAAGCTATCTCTATCCGCTGGGAACTGGCTGGAATGGTCCCGCTGTCTACTGCGCGCACTAGCTATGTCACAACTTGACGAATACCCACTTGGGCTGCTGCCCTGCCCTGAGGAGCACGCTGAACCCCTTAGCCATCGATGCTGGAACGGCAACGATCGCATGATCCTCGGGTACATGCAATCCCATATGTTCTCCGCGGAGGTTCTCCACATCTCCACCTGCGCAACCTCTGCCGAAGCCTTCCAGCTCCTGCGCGCACGTCATGAGAAACGCAGCGGAATGACACAGCTGCAGCTCATCCAGAAACTCATGGGTATCTCATTCGACAACGACCCCGCGAACTTTGAGGCGGCCATGACGACATATCGTGACCTCATTTACCGCATCGAAAGCATTGGCCACGTCGACATTCATTGCCTGGGTTTGCTGTTTCTGTTACTGAACCTAAAAACTTCGCACCCGGCGGTCCACGACGGGCTGACCCCCGCTCTCGTCGATAGCTCAATCACGGTCGAGCTGCTTGAAGCACGCATGCTCCACCACTTTGAGATGCGCAACGCGGAACTGAATCACGTCTACGGTTCAGCGCCATCCCCTTTGCTCGCTCTGCCAGCCTATATGCCACCGTGCACCACGCTCTGCCCCAACTGCAAACGCACTGGGCACACCATCGAATTCTGCGTGGCCCCGGGCGGGAAAATGGAAGGCCTTTCCATGTTTGAGGTGATCACGCGACAGCGCGCCGCTCGAGAGTCGTCATGTTATCGCGGACGGCCCCCGATGGAGCCCGCGCAAAACGGGGGGAACGTGCAGGGCTCGAGCTCCACCCTGAGAATTGACGATGATGGATGCCTCTGGATCGGGGGCGTCAGATACCGTCCTGACAGCAGGATCAGCGCCGCCGTCGCCGCTGTTCATGAGCCCTCTGCGGACGCCCGAGATCAGGGGGAGTTTCCCGATTGGGCACCGGCCAACTCCGCAGACACGCCGTTGGACACTGACACGATGCTCATCGCTTCGATCGAGCACGAAACTGCGCTGCTCAGCCATCCGTCCGACATCCCGTTCTTCCTCGACTCGGGCGCCTCGAGCCACATCAGCTGCCTCAGCACAGACTTCAGCGCTATCACGCAGCTCAGCGAGCCACGAAAGATCTCGGGTGTTGGGAACGCCACAGTGTACGCTGTGGGGATCGGCACCGTCGACATACTCCTACCCGAGACTAATGTGCGACTGCAGCTACAGGATGTCCTCTTCGCCCCCAAGGCCAATGTCCGACTCGTCTCCATCCATCAACTCAACCGACTTGGCTATACCACAGTTTTCCGCTCTGGCCATTGCCAGCTCACCAGTAAAGACGAGATGGTCATCGCGAATTGCACGCCCGGCCCTTCCAACCTCTATGCCCTTCCGAACGCCTTCATCCAGACCGCCGACAATCCAACCACTACTTCCATAGCACTCCCAAGCCTCCACGTCGTCCCCGATCTGGAGACATGGCACAGACGTCTAGGCCACGCAAATCACCGCACGGTCCTGGACATGGCCCGGAATGGAACTGCCGCAGGTATGCCCGTTGACATGTCACTTGCCCCGCAAGCATGTGACCATTGTGTCCGTGGTAAACAGGCGCACAGCCCTGTACCGAAGGAGCGGGAGGGAACGCGAGCGACGAGAAGGATAGAATGCGTCTATGTTGACTTGTCGGGACCGCACTCAGTCATGTCATGCTCCGGCTTCAGATACATAATGAACTTCATTGACGATTATTCGGGCTATAGTTGGACCCGCCTGCTCAAGGCAAAATCCGACGCTTTCCCCGCATTTTGCGACTGGTTGCTCGCAGTCGAGACGCAGACGGGCGATAAGCTCCGCTATGTGCTGACGGACAACGGGGAGCTCCGCTCTGCAGACATGGCGCGCTGGTGTGCTGATCGGGGGGTCACGCACCAGCTCACTGCCCCACACACGTCCGCGCAGAATGGTCGCGTTGAATGTCTCCATCGGACGCTGATGGACAAGGCACGCGCCATGCGCTTGGCCTGTGGCGCTCCCTTGCAGATGTGGGACGAATTCATTATGACTTCATCCTATCTGACAACGCTGACCGCTTCGCGATCGCTGGAGGGGCGCACACCTTTTGAACTCTGGTTCGGACGGAAGCCCACGCTCTCGCACTTGCGCGAAATTGGGTGCCGCGTGTATGCGCTGATCCCTGGTCCCAATCCAAAAATCGCCGCGCGTTCCGTCGAGTGCACGCTAATCGGTTACACGCCAAATTCTAAGGCATACCGATGCTGGAATAGGCAGAATGGGCGGATCATTGACAGCCATCACGTCCAATTCATTGAGCATCTTCAAGAATCACCTCGCCCACTCCATCCAGGGGTTACCCTAAACCCCTTGGAGCACGCCGCTGACGCTGAGCTGCTTCCCGAAGCCCCACCTATCATGCCGCACCCCACTGATCCGGCTCCCCGCAAATCCCCACGCGTCCACGTCCCAGCTCCCACCAGACAAGAGACCAACAACGGTCTGGAGCCGTGTAAAAAAGAGGCTCCGGAGCCCACGGCTGGGATCAGCGACAGTGATGACGCCGATGCCCCTGCGGAAGAAGCAGCACTCCTCGTTGACGTCGAAGATCCTGACGCACCTACCTGGCACGAAGCCCTTGCTTCCGCCAACGCCAACGCGTGGATGGCAGGAGCCCGATCGGAGATCAGCAGTCTGGAGGAAATGGAAGTCTTCCAGCTGGTTCCCCGATCCGCCGTCCCTTCGAACCGAAAAGTCCTTCGCGGGAAGTTCATCTGCCGCCTCAAACGCAACGAACTGGGCCTTCCCGTACGACACAAGGTTCGTTGGGTCGCAAAGGGTTTCCAACAAGTGTGGGGATGGGATTATACAGACACGACCTCCCCCACCACGCGCCTCGAGTCGCTGCGTACCATTCTCCACATCGCAGCCTGCAACAGCTGGCGCATCGAACAGTACGATGTGAAGACGGCATTCCTGAATGGCGTCCTCCCTGATGGGGAGGTTCAGTTCATGGAACAGCCGCCGGGCTTCGCCACCCCCGGTGTTGCGTTAGGCCCGTCCTAACGATGCTCGACTTGAGCGGGGACAGAGTGGCGAGTTATACAGGGAGCGACTTAGCGAATATAAGTACACGACCTTAGAAGGAACGTGACCGCTGTTGGCACTGGGGCAAAGTCCACCAGGCGCACGTGCTGCTGGGCGATCTGCCTGATCAAGGCCAGACGCGATAGGAGACAAGGAATGAGAAGGATGCAGACGAGAAGAGAGGGAGACAGGATCTGATAAGGATTCAAGAAGACCAAGCTAAGGAGCTCGGTCTTCGCACTACCCACTAGATATACAGTTGACGAGGAGCTTTGAAGCTCCTCCAGAATGTAAGGTACCCAGTAGCCATAATAGCTCGAACCCTACTACGACTGTCCTAGGTATGAGTCAAGTCCGTAACGCGAGACATGTGATAACTGCAACAAGCTGACTGAGACGACTGTCCCTGACTAATACTAGGGTAGTCAGAACCCCATGAGACTGCAGTCCATGCCAATGAGTCCGATCGCAACATCACCCCCTTTTCAGGTGCGACGCCCCGACGCTCCAAAGCCCTCCTCCTTGTAGTGAACTCGCGTCCGCTGTGGCTGCTGGGCGCTCCTCCTGCCCCTACGGGTCTTCTTCTTCGTTAGCTCGTAGTCCACCATGGTGCCTGCCTCATCCTCGATGCGCTCCAACGCGTTGGCCATCTCCAGCCGGCGCCGACTGCCCGCCACCTTACCTTGGACCTCCCCCAGGGCGGCGATGAGGTCGTCGATGCGCTGGTTAAGGCGCTGCTGCTCTCGGTCAGCGAGGCGGTAACGATGGACCTCCGCCGAAAGGGAGAGATCGTGAAGGGAGTCGAGGCAGCGGTCGACGCGTGCCCGATCCTCGAAGGCCTCTGTGAAGAGGACCATGTCCGCGGCGGGGTACATGGGTTTGCCGCCGTACACGTAGTGGGGGGCAGCATAGAGGGGGCGGGCGTAGACCTTGTCCGACTCGTCGATGATGCCCACCACCAGAGGGTCCGGCCCCATGATCACCTGGTGGTATCGGGCCTCGCGCTCAACCCCATCGGGGGAGACGATGCGAAAGGGGAGATAGTCCGCGCCAGTGTTGGCCTTGAAGCCACTGGGGACTTGTGTGTTGATGACGGCGAGGGGCTGGTGAGTGGGGGCTCCCAACACCCCGAGGTCCCGCTTGTACATGGGGGATCCGTCGGTGTTAAGCGAGTAGGGGGTCTCGCGTGGATTGTCAGTGTCTGTGGTGGAGGAGATGAGGGGGTGCGTAGCTGGGTAGTCGTTGGGAGTGTCCTCGTCCAGACCCCAGTCTGCTGTATCAGGCGCCGATGTCCTCAGCTGCTGCTGCCTCAGCTGTGCCCTCCGCAGTTGCTCGTCCCTCCACTCCTTCACCACCTCCTTCCACGGCCGCACGGGCCCGAACTCGGTGTGGTACTTGGACAGGTTCACTGTCACCGTGTCCGTCAGGGTGTGAAACGAGGCTATCTTGCGGCCTGGCCCTCGAGTAGGGTACGCTCTTCTTCTTCTGCGACCGCCTCATAGGCAAGAGGCTGCGCACCAGGGGAGTCGGCGTCTCCTCCAACGGTGGGGTCCTGGGAAGGCTCGGAGGACGGTGAGGGCGTCCTCGCGGGTGACGGGCCCATGGGCGGTGGATAGGGCCTTGGTGACGGTGTCGATGGTGGACTGCGACGGGAGAGAGCAGGAAGACATGGTACGAAGGTAGACAGGATGGGAATGGGTAGCAGGAATTGCTGGGGGACTTAGCTCGTAGTGGGCTCTTCTTATATGCGTTTCCCTGGCGGGGTTTAATGCTTTGAAGTCCCGGACGGCCTGGTCGGCGAATACTTTGCTTCGGTCGACCCACTGATTCTCCGAGTCGGGATACCCCTTCCATTTCACGAGGTACTGCAGTTTCCTGCGTTCTTCCGAATCTTCGCGAGTCTAGAATCTTCTCGACCTCGTACTCTTCTTCGCCTTCTACCAGATCTGGTGGTGGGCGCTGGTAGTTAGGCCCATGTGTTGCGGTCTCGTGGTATCTGGTGAGAAGATCGGTGTGGAACACCGGGTGGATACTCCACTGTGTGGGAAGTTCGAGGCGATAATTGACAGAGGACATCACCTGTGCGACCCTAAAGGGGCCATGTCTTTTGGGCGCAAGCTTGGTGGTTGGCTGGTTGGTGCGCAAGTGGCGTCCTTCCAGCCACACGAGGTCCCCTTCTTTGTACTTGGGCGTATCTTTGTGCTTGATCCATGACTTCTGTGCCTTGATAAGGAGGGCCTTGGCCTGTGTTCTGGCCTCTTGGAATTGGTCGATTCTCAGCGCCACTTGGGGTATGGGCGATGGCCTATCAATCCAATCAGCGCGCGGATTGTACCCCATTAGGAGGTAGAAAGGGGACTTCCTAGTGGTCTCATGGGGCCAGTTGTTGTGCGTGAATTCCGCTATAGGGAGATAAGTCGCCCAGTTGTCTTGCCTCTCATTGGTCCAGAAGCGGAGATACTGCTCGAGCCACTGGTTAGTCCGTTCTGACTGTCCATCTGTTCGGGGATGATAGGCGGTGGAGACGTTCTGCGAGATCCCTAGGATCTTGCATAGTTCTCGCGTGAATTTGGATGCGAAGCGTGGGTCTCTGTCACTGATAACTTTGGAGGGGAGTCCGAATCGTAGGAAGACATGCTTAGCGTATAGAGCAGCGGTCCCTTCTGCGGTGATCTCTTCTTGACAGGGGATGAAGACGGCCGCCTTAGTGCAGTCATGATCCGTGATGGTGAGGATTGAATCGAATCCCTGCGACCTGGGGTAACTTGGTGATGAAGTCGAGAGCGATGGTTTCAAAGGGGAGTGCCTCAGGGTTTGGATAGATCGGGGACAGTGGTGCTCGGGTTGGTCGGTTGTTGGCCTTGTGCCTCTGACACTCGGCACATCCTTTGACGTAGTCTAACACGTCCTGGGCGAGGTTTGGCCACCAGTAGGAGCGTCCTACTAATTGCGAGGTTTTGTTGATACCTGGGTGTCCGTAAACCGGTGGTGTATGGTGCTGCAGAGATGATACTTCTCTTGTCATATAGTCCGCCAGTCACCACTCGTCTTCCGTCTTTGTACCAGGTGCCTTCGATCTTCTTCAGCCGGTGTGCGTCTATCCATGGGCGGAGGTAGCCCTCGTCTTGATAGTATGTTGCGTCTGGTCGCTCCATCTCTCCGGGTTCTATCGTCAGGGTGTTTGGCATGACGAGCCTCGACTTGTGTGGCTCGCACGAAGAGCGCGTCGGGGAGGACCACTACGTCCTTGTTGTCGTTCACCCCCTTGGTCGTAGTCCGGTCTTCGGGAGAGTGCGTCTGCTCTTCCGTTGGCTGCGCCTTTGATGTGGTGAATCTCAAAGTCGTATTCGGATAGTTCTAGTACTTCCCTTGCGATGCGTCTGCTTATTCTTTGTGGCGACCTCCAGTATTGCAGGTTGAGGTGGTCGGAGAATACCTTGGTTTTGTGTGGGGAGCCTGCGAGTAGGGGTCTCCAGTGGCGGAAGGCTTTGACGATGGCTAGTAGTTCCAGGTCATAGATGTCGTAGTTGCGTTCTGCTTCATTGAGCGTTGCGGAGTAATAGCCTATGGGGTGTCGTTTACCGTCCTCTTTGCGTTGTAGGAGTACAGCACCCACCGCGAAGCCTGATGCGTCCACCTCCATCTCAAATTGTTCCGTGAGGTCCAGGGTGTGCCAGCACTGGTTCGCTTGTGACCAGGGTCTTGAGCTTCGTAAAGGCGTCTTCTTCTGCTTGTCCCCACTGCCACTCTGTGTCTTTCCGCGTTAATCGGTTCAGAGGTCGTGCGTATGTGGCGAATCCCCTGATGAAGAGGCGATAAAAGTTGCAGAACCCGAGAAAAGAGCGGACCTGTTTGACCGTGGTTGGTGTTGGCCAGTTGCGGATGCCGGCGACTTTAACAGGGTCCATGCGTGTCACCCCCTTTTCAAGGATTACCCCCAGGTAATCGATTGCCGGCGCATGGAAGACGCATTTCTCTGGTTTGAAGTACAAGTCATTGTCCTTTGCGATCTGGAGTATGTCACGTACGGCTGCGATGTGGCCCTGCTCGGCCGTTCCGGGATGCGATGCCGATGTCATCCATGTAGACGCGAATGGTGGTGCCCAGCAGCTCGTGTTTGTTGATGGTGGGGCCACAGAGGGAGTCCATCATGTCCTGGAAGGTGGCCGGCGAGTTGGTGAGGCCAAAGTACATGACGAGTGGTTCGAAGAACCCGTGGCGCGTTTTGAAGGCGGCCTTTTCTTCGTCGCCTTGCTTGATGCGGACGTTGTTATATCCCCAGCGGACGTCGAGTTTAGTGTAGATGTCCGCGTTTCCCAAGTCCGTGATGAGCTCCTGTATGAGCGGTAAGGGGTACTGATTACGAACGGTGAACGAGTTGATCTTTCGGTAGTCTTGGACCGGTCGCAGTTTCCCATCCTTCTTCTTGACGAAGAAAAAGGACGATGCATAAGGGGATTTCGATGGTCGGATGTACCCCTTCTCCAGTTGCTCGTCAAGGAATTTGCGAAGGGCGATGTCTTCGTCGCGTGACATAGGATAGATCTTGCAGTCGATGGCGGTTGGGGCGTCCTTTCTGAACTCGATGGCATGGTCCCAAGGTCGCGAGGGTGGGAAGCGATGTGATTCCTCTTCGCTGAACACCTTGGCGAAGTCCGCGTACTCTTCTGGGATCTCTGTTGTGCCGGTGAATTGTTGTGCTTCGATGGCCAGTTCTGTGGCAGTGGTGCGTGCCCTGACTGTCTCCCATTCGTCGTAGAGCTGTTGCACGGCGCGACGCTTCTCTTCTTCGGTGAACTCGGTAGGGGCGAACGCGATTGTTACCCCTCGCTCCTCTGGGTGTGTGGTTCGGAGGACCACTGGATAGGCGTCTTCTTTGATGACGGCGTGTTGCCAACTGATCTGTGGTTCGTAGGCGGCCAGCCATGGGTAGCCGAGGACGATGTCCTCGTTCCCTGTATCTGTGAGTAGGAACCTCATTGTTTTAGTGGGTTCCCTTGGTCTGTACGTCGAGATCTGCGCAGTGCGTGATCAGTCCTGCTTTGTTCTCGGAGTTATCGATGTTCCATATCTTTTTGGGGGTCTCTAGTTCTTTGAGACCAATCCCCATTCGCTTCGCGAACGCGGGTTTAATGAAGCTGTCTGTGGCTCCCGAGTCCACCAGTGCTTTTACTTCGGCCATGTTGTAACTTGTTCGAACGGAAACTGGAATTCTCAACGATCGATAGCGTGTGATTATTACAGAATTACAACGGAGCGCCCTCACCCAGGCCGATGGGTTCAGGCGTTTGGAAAACCCTCTTTCCCCATAGTTCTTGGAGGACCAGGTCTTTACTTCGTCTGGCGCTCCGGCTACTCCCTGGAGCCACTCCTGGGCTTGTTGTTGCGGGGTTACCCCTGCGCGTGCTTGTACTCTTGGTTCTTGGGCGTAGTAGTCTGTTTCCTGACCTCCTACTGCCACTGCTCTGCGCGTTGTTGCGATGCTGTGGGCAGTCGCGGCTGAAGTGTCCCTTCTGGTTACAGGTGTAGCAGATCACTTCCCTTGCGTCTCGGGGTGGCCCCCTTCCTCTGCCTCGTCCCTCTTGGTCCTCCTCTGGGCGGGATAGGGTGGCCTTTGTCGATCGAGTATGAACTCTGCTCCGGCGAGCCTCCCCTGGGTGTCTTCTGCTTCTGCACCTCGTGCTCGCGTCCTATCTGCGGAAGGTGTCCATCGCGTTGGGGTTCTGGTGATGGGGGAGGTTCCTTGGTGTCCATCCCGCTCTGGGGGTTTCCCCACGGGCTAGGGCGCAGAGTAGTTCTCGGAGTGGGTGTTTTTAGCGAGTTGAGACGTGCCTGTAGATGCATATACTGCTGTTGCTTCTTCATCGCCGCTTGCTTCCATGCTTCGAACGTGGCGGGTTCGTACTGTTCGTAAACCTTGGCAAATAATGCCCTTGGTAGTCCTGCCGTGAACAGGTCCAGCGTTTGAGGGGCGTCGAGGTTGTAGTCAGCTTGTCGGGCTAGGCGTTCAAAGGTAGCCACGTAGCTGTCAATGTCCCCGTCCTTCATGTGGACGCCCTTGCGCAGCTCCACTTGCGCTTGCTCTTTTCCATGGTGTTGGCGAATCGTCTGGTGAAGGCGCGAAGGGTCTCTTCCCAGAGGCGTCGGGTGTGTTCGGGGAATCCTGCCTCTGTCTGGCGCATCAGCCAGTCGGTCATGTACATCACCCATTCAGTTAACTGTCTCTCCCCTGGATGTAGCCGAGGAAGAGGAGTGATCGGCGGTAGTAGTTGCGCATGATGTCGCTCGTACTGTTGACTCCTTGATAGAGGTTCCACTGCGCTCTGAACTGCAGGGCCTTGGTGCGGTCTCCGTTGAAGACCATGGGCGGGTTGCCTTGGAGTCTATCTGACGATCGAGGTGGGTTACCTATGGGAGCCATCCCCGGGAATCCGCCTCCTCCGGGTGGTCCTCCTCCGCCTCCGTGTCCTCCGCCTCCTCCGTGTGGGTGGCCTCCGCCTGGGCTTCTTCTAGGTGGTCCTCCTCCTTCGGGAGGGTCTGGTTCGTCAGGTCCAATGGCCCTCATGAGAGCTGCGTCGTCTGCGGTCATCCGATGTCCTGTGCTGGGGTCGATGGGGAGTAGATCTTCTGGGACTCCGTCTTGCGGTAGTTGTACCGGGTCCACTTGAAGTGCGTATGTTGGTTCTAAGCTGGGTGGTTGTCATCTCGTCTGGTGGGTGAACGATGATCTGCTCAGCTTGGGGTGCTTCGTTAAGCGTAATCCCTCCTGCTAGGTTTGCTAGCTCTTCTTCTTCTTCCGCGTTCACCTGGGAGAGGTGATCTTCTTCTGACTCTTCGCTGCTTCGGTCTGATCCGAAGCCTTCTTCTTCTGTGGTGCTTGTGGTAGCTGCGCCGTCGATGGGTCCCACTCTTGCTTGGGGAACTACTTCGCTCTCTAGGATATCGCACCGATAATCTCGTGTGGTTGGTCTGACCACTGTTCGTATTCCTGCGTCGTTTGTTGCGAGTATACACCAACAGGTATGTTCGAAGTTGAACTCAACTGGGTAGAATCGACTTGGTCAGGTAGGGAAATCAACGAAGTACCCGGTTTCTCCTCTGTGTGTCCTCCACCTAGCAGCTCTTAGATAGCGTGTGGGGACGTTCCGTTCTCCTCTGCTGGGGATGGTATACGATTGGGCTCGGTTTCGGTCCCACCGATCTCTTGTTGTGGACGCCACTGTGTCGTTGGTGAGGGTTAGCTTGGTCTTAATGTTGCGTTAGGCCCGTCCTAACGATGCTCGACTTGAGCGGGGACAGAGTGGCGAGTTATACAGGGAGCGACTTAGCGAATATAAGTACACGACCTTAGAAGGAACGTGACCGCTAGTTGGCACTGGGGCAAAGTCCACCAGGCGCACGTGCTGCTGGGCGATCTGCCTGATCAAGGCCAGACGCGATAGGAGACAAGGAACGAGAAGGATGCAGACGAGAAGAGAGGGAGACAGGATCTGATAAGGATTCAAGAAGACCAAGCTAAGGAGCTCGGTCTTCGCACTACCCACTAGATATACAGTTGACGAGGAGCTTTGAAGCTCCTCCAGAATGTAAGGTACCCAGTAGCCATAATAGCTCGAACCCTACTACGACTGTCCTAGGTATGAGTCAAGTCCGTAACGCGAGACATGTGATAACTGCAACAAGCTGACTGAGACGACTGTCCCTGACTAATACTAGGGTAGTCAGAACCCCATGAGACTGCAGTCCGTGCCAATGAGTCCGATCGCAACACCCGGACAGGGAGACCACGTTTGGAAGCTCCAGCGTGGCCTCTACGGCATGAAGCAGTCCTCTCGCATTTGGAATAAGACGCTCCACTCGTCATTCATGGCGTGGGGTTTCCGCCGTGCTGACTGCGAGTGGTGCATATACTCACGTCGCACCGCCACAGCGGTGACCGTCGTCGCCGTACACGTAGACGACATGCTGGCAGTTTCGTCTAGCGACGCTGAGGTTGACTTATTCCGTTCTGAGCTGGAATCGGCCTGGCAAATATCTGCACTTGGAGAAGCTAGGCTCGTCGTCGGTATTGCCCTTCAGCGCGACAGGGATGCCCGCACCATCCTCCTCAGTCAAACAGCCCTAATCGACAAAATCATCTCCACGTACAACCAGACCGATGCCAGGCTCGCTCTCACCCCTATGGTTCACGGCGCACAACTCATCCCTCCTGACCCTCAGGCTTCGCTAGACGAGGGGGAGCAAGAACGCCTGGACTCGCTCCCATACCATTCCCTGGTAGGATCGCTCATGTACGTCGCCAGTGGCTCACGACCCGACATTGCATTCGCCATCAGCAAACTATCTCGCTTCGTTAATTGCTACCGAGAAACACACTGGCAGGCCGCAGTGCGCGTAGTGCGCTATCTAAAGGGGACAAGAAGCTGGGCACTTCGACTCGGCGGCACTGGCGGCCCACCCAACCTACTGGGATACAGCGACTCAGACTATGCCAACGATCCCGGCCCACAAGGTCGACGATCGGTCGGAGGATACTGTTTCTCACTTGGCAGCGGCATGGTCTCCTGGTCATCAAAGAAGCAGAAAACCATCGCTACGTCCACATGCGCGGCCGAATACATAGCAGTGTCCGAGGCAAGCAGGGAACTAGTCTGGCTCCGAAGCCTCCTTACCGAACTGGACTACGAACCCAAAACCCCATCCAAGCTCCTTTGCGACAACTCAGCAGCCGTGATCCTCAGCGGCGACCAAGCGTTCCACGATCGAGTCAAACACCTTGACGTCTGATACCACTGGATCAGGGAACACGTTGAGAACCATGAACTGGTCGTAATGCAAATTGCCACCTCAGACAACATCGCAGATATCCTTACCAAAGCACTTCCCGAACCAGCTTTTGCGAACCTGCGCAACTTCATGGGGATCATAAGAACTGCTGACGCTTGAGCTGCATCGTTTCCTCTCCGAGTCCATGTTGAGGGGGAGTGTCGTACCAGGGGGAGCAACATCGCACCTAGTGATTTGCCGGCTCGGGCTTGGCCTGAAAGCCCCGGCTTTGGCCTGGCTTGAGAAGGCCTGGGCTTTACAAAATCATAGGCCAAGCCCCAGACGTTGGCTTGGGCTTGGCTTGGCCCGGCTTTGGCTTAAGCCAGGGCTTTTCAGTACAGTTATTAAAACAATGGCTTATTGAAATATACACTAAGTACATAGACTACGAATGAGCTCGAGGTGGGCATGTAATCGGATCGCTGTCGCCATCCCTACAGTCCCGCCGCCACTATCCTTGCCACCACAGCTACTGTCCGTTGCTACCCTCCGCCTCCACCGCTGCTGTCGTCGCGGTCGTGGTCAGGGTTGCGGTCTCCATCCAGCACCCAGCTGCTGCCGCCGCCGATCTTGTTGCGGTCGCTTCCGAGTCATCGGGGTCAGAGTCATCGTCACCATCTAGCTGCCGCTGCTGCAGCAGTGCTGCTGTTGTCGGGGGTCGCCTTGTCGTGGTCCTGGTCATCGTGGTCGCGGTCGTCGCGGTGTTACCCCATCATCGCCCTCGCCACGGCATCGTGGTCGATGCCGTCGTGGCCACGCTGTCGTGGTCGCGCCATCGTAGCCAACGCCGTCGTGGTCGCGCTGTCGTGGCCGTGCTGTCGTAGTCGGCGCCGTTGTGGTCACGCTGTTGTAGCCGACGTTGTCGTTGTCGTGCTGTCGTGCCGACGGCGTCGTGGCCGCGCCGTTGTCGCTTGCGGGTCGTGTTATAGCACGCCCCGTCGCAGTTGCGTGGTCACGCAGGGGCTCAGATCGGCCGCGGGCGGTGGTGGTGGATTGGGTCCACGTGCGACAATGGGGCTGGTGGTGGCATTGATGGCGCTGGTGATGAGGGTGTTATGCCAGGAGGGTTAGTGGAAGGAGCAGCAGGTGAATGGGTTCAAGGGACTTACCGCCAAACTCGACATGACGGTCACCAGCCTGAGGGCAACGGCATCGGAAGCCAGTGGACGGCCGCAGTCGTGGGATGTACAGTGACGGTAACGATGTGAAAGCCCAAGGGAAGGCCTGCAAATGATGTCAGTATGCATTGATATTGACAATATTTACACCGCACTCGAATCGACTTGGACAATAAAAAGATAAAAAGAAGTGACGATTCGGAGCGGAGGCTAATATGTAAGCCGCGCCGCGGCAACGCGTGACTTGTTGATGAACCCCTGGTACTTCTGCTCGTTCATCGACTCAGATCTTTCGTGGCGCATTCCACTGTTTGTCCAGTGTATTATTGGAGCAATCCTTGCACCGGGCTCACTTATCATTCCCGAGAGTCCTCGGTAAGTGTCGTACCTTATTCGTCGCACCCGTCACCCCCCTCGCCCAGACTTCTGCCGGGCTTTTTTATTTATTTTTAATTCCTTGTTTTAACCGCGCGGACACTGGAACCCTAATGCGGCCGTCTTTCGTCGAGGAGACGGTCGAGATTCTCATGGAGGCCATCACTTAGGAGAGAGGGACGACTGCCATGGTATCGCAGAAAGCGTCATGTTGGTGAGTTGGCTCTCCCTTACATCGAACAGTGGCGAAGGGTCCACGAATTTGCTTACCGTAGTTTTGGGCAGAGTCCACGATACGCAGGTGCGATGTCCCGTGCAGCCCCCGGCCATAGTCCCAGTTCATTGAACGTGGACTCGCCAACGTCACCGTATGTTCCCCACTGGCAGCCTGGATATCACGGTACTTGCCGACGTCGCCATCCCACATCATTCTCCACAATCACTATCGTTCGGTCCCTCTTCCGTGGAGCTACCATCCGCGGGCACGCGACGTGACGCAAGTCACTATGACCCCGTCGCTTCCGTCCCTTAGCCCCACACCCGCCGCCGCACATGACCGCAACTGCGACGGTCACGAACACGCGGCTGACGACGTCAAGATGAGTTTTTTTTTTTTAATTTTCATATCGTTTCTCACTGATGTCACAGCGCCACGTCGCCGCCGCCTCGCCACCCAGTGACCCCCGCCTCCGTCCTTCGCCGCACGCGAGTCTACCACCATCACCTCGCCGCGCGAAAGTCCTGCCTCGACTCCATGCCGTTGCGACAAGCAAGACCCGCTGCCACGCCAACCTGCTGCCTGCAATCCCCGTCGTGACGCCACCCAAACACGGCGCGCAAGACCCCGCCAGCGCCAACGCGGCGTGCAAGTCCTCACCACCGACGACTATGGCTGCAAGGACGACGGCAGCAATGATGATGGTGACGACACTCGACACTAACGACGCCGATCAGACCAACACCGGCGACGAGACCGACAACGACGACACGAGGCCTGCGACCATGATGGTCACGAACGCGGCTGGCGACGAGCTGGGCTTCGGCCCACTGGCAGTCCATCACGATAAGTTCTTTTTTGTTTTTTTGTTTTGTTTATGTCGTTTCTCAGCGACTCGCCCGCCTCTCCAGTACATGTAAGGGTCCCGCCTTTGCTGCCTCGCTACACGCCGGCCCCGCCTCCACCCTTTGCCAGTCCACCGCTACCAGACGACACCCGCCCCGGTGCTACCCCCAACGCGGTGCGCAAGACCCATCACGACGCAGCCCGTTCCCCGCTCGCCCCGCCGTGACGCCATACAAACACGGCGTGCAAGACCCTGCCAACCCACCGCGACGACAACCCGACACAGCGCAGGCCCCCACATGCAGGACCCCGTCACCACCAACGTAACCCAACACGGCACCCAGAACCGTGTCAACGCGCCACGCAAAAGCCCCGCTGCGAGGCCCCCCCTTGGAGCGCACATGCGGCGTGCAAGTCCCACCGCCGATGACAACTAGGCAGTATTGACGACAAGGATGACGGCAGCAAGGAGTCAAGGACAAGGACACCGACACCGACAACACGACCGCTGACGACACGACGACACCGACGGCAACTACTCGAGTGGAGCGAGGTCGACGGCGGCGGCAGGGCATTCCCATAGTAGTAGAGTATTGTTTTCAATTAGTTGTACCCTACCTGTAGTATGCAATACATGGATTTTTTCTGTATAAGCCGGGGCCTAGGCCACTGGCTCGGGCTTTTCAAGAAGTCAGGCCGGGCCAAAAGCCTCCTCAGGCCCCCACTTTGGCCCGGCCTGGCCTGGCTTTTTTTTGGCCTGGCCTGGCCCGGCTTCAGGCTTCAGGCCCTAGCCGGCAAATCACATTCGCACCGCAGGGGGAGCCACGGACCGCGCCACACTCTCGATCGTTTCATCACTGTTTGCGTACAAGAATCCATAAACACAGACGATATATCATACCGTAGTTTACGTTTTGCCCCCCTCAGTTCGCCTGTCTCCGCGTTCTGAGGGGTAAGTCTTCGCCTCGCCTGTACTACCATACCGCTCACTAATACTCTCGCTTCAGAATTGTTTAGGTTTGTTGATAATAATACAGTTCGCCTGTCTCCGCGTTCTGAGGGAATTGTTTAGGATCTAAAACAGTCTAGTAATTCAGAGGTCGGTGCGAGCTATGACTTAGCATTCAGTTACCATGGATGCCAGTGGCAGGATTCTATTTCTTTTTTATTAATGATGCGGTCTCGGAAATGGAATTACGCTTATTGGGCTTGGTTTCCTAAAACATCTTGAAGAACTTCAATCACAAAATTGTCATCCGAGAAGCGGTGCACCTGATATTACTGTAAGAACTTCTTTGTGTCGCCACATGGCCCAAATGCTGCGTCTCGAGTCATCATAACCAGTCCCCTTAATGATCACGCGATCACGAGCGGTCTTAAGGGAGAACCTGGCCTTCATCTGCTGCTGCTGCTGCTCCGCCGCCTGACACTCTCTGAGCTTCTGTCCACTTTACTTCCTTTCTGGTTGAACCCTTGCAGGGTGCCCTTCTCCGTGATTGGGCGGAACCACCTACCATGCGCTTTTCATAGACCTACCGATTCTCCAGTGCGTAAGTAGGTCTCCCTTGGCCGCCTTGCACGGGCATGAAGTATAAAACCTAAGGGAATCAGTGCAAACACACTACTGAAGTACCCAACGCGCATTTTTAACCAAATCGTTCGTTACCATGAAGCTCTCTTCGACTGTCATATATCTTGTGACATTCTTTTCCGTCGTATCGGCCGACAATGTTCGCTACGACACCGTGTACGACAATTCCAAGGGCTCACTCTCCACCGTCACTTGCTCTGACGGCGCGAACGGCCTGCTCACAAAGGGCTTTACCACTTTTGGTTCGCTGCCATCGTTCCCCAACATCGGTGCTGCCCAAGTCGTCGAGGGTTGGAACTCTTCAGCGTGTGGAACGTGTTGGCAGATAACGTATGTAGGCAAATCCATCAATGTCACCGCCATGGACACGGGCAAAGACGGCTTCGTTCTCTCACTTGAAGCCATGAACACTCTGACGGGTGGGCACGCAACGGAGTTAGGGGTCGTCGATGCTCAGGCCACGCAGATTGCCAAGAGTTACTGTGGGCTGTAAGCCCTCCGCAAGTATGTGGCTAGAGCTTACGATCAGCTTTATTTCCCAATTTGAATGTTTTGATTTTTTTTTCAAGGGTCCGCATCTTTTCGTGACAGTGTTTGGAGTGGACTTTTTGTAGAGACGTAGCTAGTCACGTATGGACCTACAACGTTGTTGCGTTGTTGTTGTGGGGGTTTGAATGCTTGTTGTCGAATGTGCTGTTGACAACTGTTGTATTGCGTGAATGAGAATTCTGTGAGCCGCCAGCAGGAGAGCACGACCAAGTATTGTGTGAATAAAGCGACATTCATCCATGTCAAACCGTTTGCACCCCACGTCGTTAGTTGGACACGGAGCACTCAAGGCGACACCACGGCGTCTGTGCAACGTCAGCACGTGGCGTTTTTTCTATAAGCGCCTGACTTCCCTTGTTGCGATGAAGAGCAAGAATTGCATAACTTACGCGGGGACCGTCCTCCGTGCCGATGGCATCTACTGTACCGTTTCGACTCTAGCCAAAGGCCAATCTGAGTCAACTTTGATCCGAATCTCGCGTGTTAGTTGGGATCGCACTGACCGCTGACTTTATCAACACGTCCATAGTTTATGCCGGGGTCAACATGCGCAAGAGAGTCTTTGCAGACGGCTATCACTTTGGCCTGGAAGTCTTGGTTCATTGCGAGGGGTCCGGGGTGGTGCGGGCGTAAGGAAGGACAAGGAAGGGCTGCAAATTGAGATGCACGAGTGGGCTAGGGCGACGCGAAACCACAGCACGGTACCTAAGTCGAAAGCATGAGAAAGGGCAGAGGGCACAAAGGCACGGTACGTACGTGGCAGAGGGTCTGGGAAGATTTGCTCGAAAGAGTCAGGTGAGCACGACGAGGACGATGCGTATGCACAGAGAGTTCAATGATGGATAAGAAGCGTGCGGCAGGTCGACACACTGCAGAACAGAGCTCCACAGCCAATTGTGACCTGCGCATCAGCTGCGGCATATCCAGCAAAGGAATGTGTGTCAGCATTCTATGTGTCAGCAAAGTGACAGACGCCACTGATGGTTGGTTGAAATTTGAAATTTGAAAGCTTTGAACCGGCTCTATTTATAATTACTCTTGCAGAATCTTGCTATTGTATTCTCATTAATACTTCGTGAAATGTGCGCTGCTATCGTCCTTGACATACTTAACAGCTCAAGTAACGGCTTCTGAATGCTACTGACAGCGCCTCACAACCAAGAGCCCACACTATTGGACTGGATATAAACATCTCAGGGACGAATATCTGTGGGCGCCCCACGCAATCACCATAGCCATAGAGTCATACCGCTCACACATTCCAAATGCCGCATCTGACATCGTCCTCAGTCACCTGATGGTCTCATCAATGGGGACCTGCTCCTCTTCTGGCGATGCTGTACTACCGCCTGACTCTCTACGAGCTCCGCCGCAATATGCAAATGGCATTTACCACACGCTTTCCATAGACCTACCGTGTGCTCTCAGGTCTTATTTTCCCGCACGCCCAAGTGCTTGGAGCATAAAAGCTCGAAAGTGAAGGGAGCGACCTCATTGCCAACGCACCAGCCAAAGCACTACATCCTTACCATGAAGCTCACTTCCGCCGTCATCGCTCTAGCGACACTCTTTTCCGTCGCATCTGCTGACAATGTTCGCTTCAACACATTTTATGATAATTCTCAAACCTCGCTGAACAACGTCGCATGCTCCAATGGCAGAAACGGCCTGATCACCAAGGGATTCACTACTTTCGGCTCACTTCCCTCATTCCCCAACATTGGTGCCGCCAAAGCCGTTGGGGCATGGAACTCTCCACTCTGTGGATCGTGCTGGGAGCTAACATATGGGGGTAACTCGATCTATGTTACCGCCATAGACACGGTCGGGGACGGCTTCGACATCTCACTTAAAGCCATGAACACTCTTACAAATGGAAAAGCGCAGCAGCTTGACGTTGTCAACGCCCAGGCCACGCAAGTTGACGAGAGTTATTGCGGGCTGTGAGCCCTTTAGAAGTAAGTTATGTGGCCGTTACACTTGTCTTCAGATTCCATCCGATTTTTTTTGAAGATTCGTGTGTTTTGTGACGGAATTTGGATTTCTTGGGAACGTATGGGCAGGCAGTTTTGCTAGTGTTAAATGCTTATTGAAATGTATTTCTATGTTGCACGAATGGGAGATCTGTGATCGCTAGTAGGAATTATAGGATATCTGAGCGTTGACAAATGCCTACATCAATCGTGACAAAATGCTTCTCTATGTCAGTCTGAGGCCATTCGTGCCCCCCCTTCTTGTGCTGCTCGCTTGACATACACTCTGCCAGTGGGCTATGATTCTCGGAACTCGTTCAGAAGGTAGCAAGTGTCTGCGCTTTCAAAAAAATGGTTCAGTTTGTATTCCCGATGACATGCAACTGGTACAAAGGAGGGTCGTAGTCGTGTCCGAACTAAGGAATTAGGAGATCGGCTGTCCATAGTCAAAACGGTGGTCCCCCGTCGAATCATAAGTACCTAACCGAAGCACGAGAGGGAGAAACGAGGCATAGTATTACAGCACTGGGAGGCTCCCGTGCCCAGGTTAAGAAAAGTGAAGGTCCATGTCAGACGCAAAAATAAAGTTATTTGTGAGACAAAACAGGTCAATGCTTCGCCTACGATCAGAGTTACCTGGTCGGGTTCAAGTTCTGGTGAGATGGGCTAGCTCCGGTTGTGAGCCGGCGCAGGAGGATTGAAGGTAGTCCATGAGGCGTTTGGCCCCTTTGGAGGTGGTGAAAAGTTGGGAGCAAGTATCCATCTATCTATCTATGAGAAGCAGGCAGGTATCCATCCAATCTTCGGCCGTAATTTGGCGTGTGTTCGCTAATTTACCATCACATCATTACACCACATGCCTTGCCACATGCTTTCGCATGTGCAGAGGCGAACTGAACGATGGCCCCCTGGGGAGCCGTCGTCGACTTGAAGGTCGTCACGCGAGATTCTAGTTTGATGATCCGACAAGGATCAACGGGCCAGGTGATCAGTCCCTGCGGCCTGTGGTTAGGTTAGGTGTGCGCTAACCCCTCAAAATGGCTTTTGGTCCATGATTCCCGCACAGCTTTCATTCTACGAGCGGTAGCGGTGCTACGCGCCGTTGCAAACGAAATGTCAATATTCGGTCCAAGGGAAACATCAAAATCGACAATCTCCCACGCGCTCTGTTCCTCCGGCTCTTTGCGAGACACCCGCCGCAACTTGAACAACTACTTTGGACGAGGAAGCGTTCACACGATGACGCATTCGGGGCTAATGTTGATACGGCCATCTGTTTTTCAACTCGTCAGCAAATACCAATGGCAGTAGAAGAGAGACACAGACTTTGTCCCAACTGCAGCTGGTTGCAGCAAACTGCCGTCCCAATGTCGCCGCCGCTGCGGCACGTCAGCTAACTAATTTGATATGAAAGCCGAGGAAGTACCAAATCGGGTCAAGAACGCAGCCCAGCCCGACTAGACCCACAATTCCGGTTTTGCAACAATACAAGTACTGGGTCTGCGAGTTGCATTGAAGGTTGTCGGTCCTACGCATGGGGGTTGCGGAGGCGGTGACGGTGCCGGTCAAGGCAATGGCGGTGACCAAAGAGACGAGGGGTTTGTAGAACAGCATTGTCAAGATCGTTTGGAGGTGGTTGTGGTAGTGAAGCTTCTCGTTGTTTAGCGGAAGACCGAGAAATCTTGAGGGACATGAGCTGCCCTTTTATAAGATTTCGTCCATGCCTGGTGGGAAGTTGGAGCTCGCTTTTGACCAAACAGAGACAATCCAGTCGAAGAGAGTTCCAAACGAGGAGTGCATTATCCGCAGAATCAAGGCAAACAACGTGTTGAATATATCTCGGGTACTGGGGCGCAATTGCAGGGGGGGGAGTCCGTCACGCTTGCCCATGCCACATCGGGGCTTGATTTGGGTGGCTGACCACTGTCTAAAAACGGAGAGGAGCATTCGGGTGTTGCCCCCGTCAAATGGTCAGCAGAGTCCCAAACGTTCCAAAACGGGACTGTGACTTGGCGTGACTGTCCAACTGAGGGAGGGGGACTGAGGGCCAAAGCACAGTATGATTAGGCCGTTTCTGCCATCGGAGCATGCGACGTTGTTCAGAGAAATTTGGGAATTATCATAAAAAGTGTTGTAGCGGACATTATCAGCAGACGCGACGGAAAAGAGTGCCGCTAGAGTGATGATGATGGAAGTGAGCTCCATGGTAAGGATGTGATGCTTTGGCTGGTGCGTTGGCAATGAGATCGCCCCCTCCAGCTTCGAGCTTTTATGCTCCAAGCACTCGGGCGTTAACCTGTGCAAGAGAGGGCAAATAAGACCTGAGAGTCTGCGGACGGCGTGTGGTTGCATATTGCGGCGTAACTCGTAGGGAGCCAGGCGGTACTAGTACAGCACCGCCAGAAAAGGGGCAGGTCTCCCATTAGTGAGATCATCTGATGACTGAGGACATTGTCAAATTCAGCATGTGGGATGTGTGAGCGCTATGACTCTATGACTATGGTGATAGCGTGCGGCGCCCACATAGTGATGTGCAGGGCTGGCTTTGCTCAAAGACCTGAAGACCTGAAGCCCGGGTCTAAAAGCCGGAGCCCAGCCCGACCCCGGTGAAGGGCTGGGAGACCCCCAAGGCAAGGCTCAAGATTTCAGAAGCCCGGGTTCAGTAAGCTCCGTCATAACCAAGGATGACCGAGTAGCGGGTAGACAGAATTGTCCGAACGGTACACGTGATCCGGGTCAATGCAAGAGTCGTAAAGCTGCGCGTAAGCGCGGCGAGCTCAAGAACAGAAACAGTAAACCGCACGCAGGGGATCGGAAGCGCGTGCTTCTGCGTGCCACGTAATTTCGTAGAGGTGCATAAGCCTGAGGGTGGCCGTCGCAGTCGAGGACGCGTCAAGTTTGAGTGCTGTTAAGGACGATAGCAGGGCGCATTTCACGAAGTATCACAGTAACAAGAATACGGTAGCAAGAAGGAGTAAAAGATGGAGTTCTAAATCAAGTTCGGCTTTCAAATTTTCAATGGCGTCTGGTTTCGGCCCGCGTCGTCCACTGGCATGCCCCAAAGGTTATAACTCTCGTTTCAAGTTCGTTTCAAGTTCCACATACAGTACCCCTTTCTGGTGCGCGGTAAAGTACGGCTCCGGTACGGTAGTTGTTGCGCATGTTGACCCCAGCATAAGCCATGGACGTGTTGATAAAAATCAGTGTTGTCCAACTAACACGCGAATTCGGATCAGTCAGGGCTAACTCAGATTGGCCTTTTTTAAAGCCGAAACCACTGGACGCCGTCTTGGGATAACACGGAAGACGGCCCCCGTGTAAGTTATGGCCCAACATGGGGACGTTCTTGCTCTTCACTGCAACAAGGCCGAAGTTGGCCCCGCTTATAGAAACTACGCCACATGCGGGCCTGACATGCGGAAACCGTGTGTCATCTTGGGTCCCCCGTGTCTAAGCTACGACAGGAGGCGAAAATGGTTCGACATAGATGAATGTCGCTTTCTTGACACGATTAAGGTAACTTACTTGGTCGTGCTTTCGGATCCTGCTGGCGGCATTCTCATTCACGCACTCATTCGAAACAGGCATTCAACACTCAACAACAACAATGCGACAAAGTTGTATGTCCATAGGTAACCGGCTATATCTCTACGAAAAGTCCACGATCCGAACTCTGTCACAAAAAGCCGCGGACCCTTAAAAAACATTCAAATTAGGACATAAAGCTGATCGTAGGCTCTAGCCACTTACTTGCGATGGGCTTACAGCCCACAGTAACTCTTGGCAATCAGCGTGGCCTGAGCATCGACAACCCCTAAATCCGTTGCGTGCCCACCCGTCAGAGTGTTCATGGCTTCAAGTGAGAGAACGAAGCCGTCTTTGCCCGTGTCCATGGCGGTGACGTTGATGGATTTGCCGACATACGTTATCTGCCAGCACGTCCCACACGCTGAAGAGTTCCAACCCCCGACGACTTGGGCAGCACCGATGTTGGGGAATGATGGCAGCGAACCAAAAGTGGTAAAGCCCTTTGTGAGCAGGCCGTTCGCGCCGTCGGAGCAAGTGACGGTGGAGAGTGAGCCCTTGGAATTGTCGTATACGGTGTCGTAGCGAACATTGACGGCCGATACGACGGAAAAGAATGTCACAAGAGAGATGACAGTCGAAGAGAACTTCATGGCAACGAACGATCTGGTTAACTTGAAAAATCCGCGTTGGGTGCTTCGGCAGTGGGTTTGCAAAGACTGGTTTTATATGGAACGGGCCCATGCAAGGTTGCCAAGTGAGACCTAGTTACGCACTGGAGAATCAGTGAGTCTATGAAAAGCGCATGGCAGGTGGTTCCGCCCAATCATGGGGATGGATATCTCGCCAGGGTTCAACCAAAAAGGAAGGTAAGTAGACAGAAGATCAGAGAATGTCAGGCGGCAGAACAACACCACCAGAAAATGGCTCAAGTTCTCCCTTAGCGGATATGAAGACCACTCATTGGGGGGCTCGTTACGACGCAGCATTCGGGCCATATGGATGACAACAGGTTCTTACAGTAATACCATGTGCGCCACTTAATTTTGGGATTCAAGTTCTTCAAGTAAATTTCTGGGAAGCCAAGCCCAGTTAGCGTAATTCCATTTCCGAAGACCACATCACTAGGGATAAAAAGAAACAGAATCCTGCCATTCATGGTAATGCCAAGTAATGGCTTTCACCGGCCTCTGAATTAGACTCAATACAACTAACGGGCAGGAGGCTTAGGAAGATACTTAGCACCGTTCTTTTTTTTTTTTTTTTTTAATATCCATTTATATTCCGGGGTACACTACGGAGTAGAAGACCGGTCCACATGCGGTTCCGATCGGTTTGTACGTAAAGTAGATAAGGAAAAGGACTACTCGAGGGTGATCGAACCGAAGTCACATGATGTATGGGGCCGTCCATCCTGTGCGTAAACCTACTCCGACACAGCTCTTGAGCTACCTCCTACACCTCACTAAAGGGCGTTTATTCACTGAGATCTCCGAACAGCCGGGCTCTAGGGCACCAGGGAGAGGGAGAGACGAGGGGAGGAATACCTTCGCTGACTGGGAGAGGACGAGGGTGAATGGCACGGGCATTAAAATGGGTGTTAGGGCTCGGTGCCCAGGGGTTAAGGGGAAAACCGCCCACATGGGACGATGGGGTATGGGGTAAGGTTGTTTCAGGGAGGGGTTAGCTCCAAAAGGGTTGGTGGGGAGTGGGGGGGGGGGGGGGGGTTACGGGCCAGTGGAAAGAGCGCACGCCCTAGGAGGAGGTCGGCTTGGCACGAGGCTTTGCCTTCCAGCGCTTGAGGGAGCCAGCACACCCGAAGGCATAAAGGGTCCGGTTAGCGAGAAGACCCGAGGCCACAGAGCCGTCAGGATCCTCGAATGCGAAAACTACCAATGAGGTAGAGCCCGGCTGGTAAGAGTCGGGATGCCTCACCCAGGAGGGGGCTTGCGTGAACCGCAGGGAGCGGTACGCTGGGTTGTCAGTGGCGAGCGCCTGATGGAGCTCGTCAGAAGAGAAGGCCCCGTGGGAGAGGGAAACTCCAGTGGGAATGCTGTTGACTAGGAGGTGGGACCAGCGCACGTTCTCACGTGCGGAGATGGGGAGGGGCGTGTCAAGGGACTGTGAGAGGAAGGAGGCGAGAGTGGCGGAGATGAAGTGGGACGCGTTAGATAGGTGATACGCCGAAGTGTCGGGTCCAGCCACGACCACGAGGTTGTTTTTTAGCTGTCCACCGCGCAGCGGACAGGGTCACCTGGTGGGGGGAAGGGCCGAGGGTGGCGTTGAGGTGGGAGCAGATGGCAGCCGGGGAATGCCGGACAGCCAGACTGCCATCCCCCTCAGGGGTATGGGCTTTGCTAATGACCAAGCTGGGCCTAGCCGGCAACTTGGCGCGAGAAGCAAATGAGGGAAGGGTAGGAGGGGGGGGTGGAGGTGGCTGGGTGGGTGCCTTTCCCCCCTTTGCCTGGCTAGGGTGAGGGGTTGGGGCAGCGGACTTAGCCTTAGCAGTGGGAGCTGGAGCAGGGGGCGTAGGAGGGGCAGGAGCGGGAGGGGGGGGCAGGAGGGGGGGCACGCGTAAGCTTAGCGATAGCGTCCTCCAGCAACTGGAGGCGGGGAGAGAGACGGCGAGAGACGTCATCAGCAAGGCGGGAGGGGAGGACAACGGAGAGGAAGTCGGTGGGGTCCGAGACGTTAGAGAGTTTGCCCTCAAGGGCAGAGGTCAGGAAGGCGTCCTCGGCGTCTTCCATCACCTGGTCTTGGACCAGGAGCATGGGGTAGACAGCCTCATGGAGGAAGTCGCAGAGGAACAGAGTGAGGTGGGGGAAGGAGATGGCAATACGAGCCCGGTCAGCAAGGTTGGAGGCCTTGGCATTCAGGTAGGGATTCAGGTCAGACATGGGGATGGTGGTGGTAAGAGGAAGAGAGGTCGTACTTAGCACCGTTCATCTGGGTGAAAGCGTGCCAGCGGTTTGCTTACATGATGCCACGGTTCACGCCGCCTCCGACCTCACTGTAGGGTTTTGCCAGTGCATTGCCTCCAAGGAGGCACCTTTCCTACAGAAAGCGCATTCACATACAGGTATGCTACTGTACCACCTCGTCTTCAGTTGCAGAGGCGTTCGTAGATGACAACCATAGATGACAACCGACATGGCGGCGGCTCATCCGCGCCGCATACTAGTAAGTCACGGTAATGCTCAGTACTCAGTCACTAAACGATGTCTGTCCTGCGCCTAACCATGTCTTTCCACACCAAAGGAGGAGACATTGAGTAAATAGAGGAGCAGCTTTATCACGTGCGTGTTGACGCCAAGGCCCCAATTGTGAATGCATCGACGAAAAGGTGTGGCCCAGCTGAACGACTCGGCACGGATCCGAACTACTACACCCGATTGATCCCGCCCTGATTTCTGGATCGTCATAAGACGCTGTCACGGTCCGGGGGGCACTACGGAGATATATGGCCAAACAGTAAAGAGTGGAGCCATTCCCAAACCTCATGCTCTTTGCTACATCGAGGCTGAAGTTGAAGGATGGTGAGTAACTCCAGGTCCTGTTTATAGAAGGTTTTCCACGTGGTGAAATAGCACAGCAGTGCCCCGCGTCTCAAGCAAGCGACCCGGAGGGACAATCTTGGGTCATTGTCATGGTTGAAGTATTGCTTACGCCCAGATATCCTGCCGGCGGTTCACAGAATTCCCGCTCATCCAATATAGCAATACATTGAACAAGCATTAAAAACTAATAAAACTGTCTGTCCGTGCACGGCCACACGACTATAATCCGGAAAATTCCACGGTCCTAACCTCCCTCGTCCTCCGTCATGAAAAGATACGGATCTTCAAAAGAAATTGGATGAGGCCCAAAACCGAGTGTATTGGTCACATACCTCTGGAAGGTTCAAAGCCCGCAGTGCCATTTGTCGACTTGCGTGGCCTGAGCATCGATGACGTCGAGTTGCTGTGCTTTCCCATTCGTAAGGGTGTTCATGGCCCCAAGTGAGATGGAGAAGCCGTCGAAGATCGTGTCGATGGCGGTGACGTAGATCGTTTTTCCCCCGTACGTTAACTGCCAGCACGATCCACACTCTGGGGAGTTCCAGCCCTTGACGGCGCTGACACCACCAATGTTGGGGAAAGAGGGCAGTGAACCAAAGGTAGGGAATTTGTTGACCAAGCCGTTGTCACCGTTGGAGCACGCAACGTTGTTCATCGAAGTCGAGGCGTTGTCGTAAAATGTGTTGAAACGAACAGTGTCTGCAGATGCGACGGAAAAGAGTGCCGCGAGAGAGATGAGGGTGGAAGTGAACTTCATGGTGAGTAGGTGATTAGAGTGTGCGCGTTGGCTGATTGGTTGGTGATGAGAATGTTCCCTTCGTCTTTGAGCTTTTATATCTAAGCACTCTTCGAGAACCTGTGCAAGAGCGGCCAAATAAGACCTTAAAGCAAGCTAGAGAGCCGGTAGGTCTGAGGAAAGCGTGCGGTAGGTCCGAGGTGGCACCGCATATTGCGACGCAGAACATCTCACCAATAAGCCCGGAGAGTGTCAGGCGGTAGTACAGCATCACTAGAAGGGGACCAAGTCCCCGTAGCGAGATCATCTGACGACTGGCGATTGACGGGACAGGACAATCGAGACGCAGCATCTGGACTATGTGGGCGCTCTATATTATGACTATGGTGATGATGTGGACCGTACGTAGACGGTCGATTATGCCCGGTAACGACCCCCAGGATGAGTTATGCGCCTGTATCCCGTCTTGGTGAAAATGCTAACTTCTTAATTATGAGGCTCTGTCCGTAGCATCCGGCCGGGAGCTGTGTCACATGGTGGTTGTAGGGCGCCACATTTCACTAAACATTAAGGGCAAGATAGTGGTGGGAGAAGCTGTATCCCTCAAATTCATGTCCAAGTAGTAGTGCTTTGAGCCACCATGATCGGTGGCGCGTGACTGGCGCCAGCGCTACTCCAGCGCTACGCCCGTCAGTTCGGCCCCCTTGCCCGCTCCTGCCAGTGGACATCCGCCGCTGACCCACTACTCCCGACGGGAACAACTGGGTCTTGCGCATGTCGATCCCGGCACAGATCATGAATTGACAAAAAATCAGAGAAGATGTGGCCTAGCTGACATGGCGTGGATTCGGATCGGGGCCGACTCGGATTGCGGCGAAAGGGCCGATTGGTTTCGCTGCTACAGTAGAGCCGAATCCCTTACACCTCGTGGTGTATGCGGCCCAGGAAGACGACCCCCGTATGGCCCAACAACTTGAATGAGGGCGGTCCGAAACCACTTGCTCTCCATTACATCAAGGATGCTTACAGAAAGTACGCCACGTGCCGATGGCCCGATTTAAGTTTGACACAGGACTCGGAGTCGTTGTGCCTTGGTCCTTGGGTTCGAGTCCCCGATCTAAGCTGACGACTTGGACGGGAGGCATAAATTGTTCGACACAGATGAGCAAGCACTGGCAGATGAGTGTCACTTTCAAGATCACTTTCCAAACATTGACACGATTGAGGTACTTTCAGCGACTCACGGAATTCTCGTTCATGCAATACGACAATACCAGCTGGTACCAGTGAGGAAGCAACACGTCGGAATACTGATGGCTATTGCCAAACAATGACGTGACAAAGTTGTAAGTCCATACATGACTAGCTACGTCTCTACGAAAAGTATACGATCTGAACTCACGCGAAAAGACGCGGATCCTAAGATGAAATAAAATTGGAGCATAAAGCTGATCGTAATCTCTAGTCACATACCTGCGATGGGATCACAGTAGTACACGGTACAGTGTTCAGGCCTTCTCACCGCAGGGTATTACTCTACCTCTGATGGAAATTTTCTTACTGAAACGCGTCATTTCCATACAGGTATGTCACTGTGAGGCCGCCCATACTACTACCTCGTCTGCAGTAGATGACAATCGATATGCAGCGGCAGCTCATTCGCCCAAAAGTAATACTCAGTCACCGATCGATGTCTGCACCTGATCGATCCTGCCCTGATTTCGAGATCATCGTTAGGCGCTGTCCGGGGGCACTACGAAAGATATATAGACACACAACGTGAGACGGTATTTTCATTCCGAAACCTCATGTTCCTTACTGCATCGAGGCTGGCGTGGAAGAATGGTGCGGTGACTGACTCCTTGAAGCCTACTGGCAGATCCTGTTTATAGAAAGCTTTCGACGTGCTGAATTACAGAAGTACCCCACTTCCTGAGCTACCAAGGGAAGGTATAAATGGCTTGACATAGAGGAGTTCCGCCTCGATAATCGTCATGTTTGAGGTATTTGCTTCGGCTCAAATACCTTGCCAGCGGTTCACGGATTTTCGCTCATACAACACAGCAATACATTGAACAAGCATTAAACACTAACAAAACAGTCTGTCCCTGCGCAACAACTGACAACATAATCCGGAAAATTCCACGGTCCAAACTTCCTCACGATTCACGAAAGTCACGGGTAAGACACGGGTCTTGAAAAATAAATTCAGATGGAGCCTAAAGCCGAGTGTAAAGGTCGCATACCTCTAGAAGGCTCACAACCCGCAGTGCCACGCGTCAACTTGCGTGGCCAGGGCATCGACTCGGTCAAGTACCCGCGCCTTCCCTTTCGTGAGGGTGTTCATGCCCCCAAGTGAGATGTCGAAGCCGTCGAAGATCGTGTCGATGGCGGTAACGTAGATCGATTTCCCCTTGTACGTCAACCTCCAGCACGATCCACACTCTGGGGAGTTCCAACCCTTGACGGCGTAGACACCGCCAACGTTGGGGAATGTGGGCAGTGAACCCAGGGTCGTGTATCCCTTGGTGATCAAGCCGTTTTCGCCGTTGGAACACGCGACGTTGTTCAGCGAAGTGGAGGCGTTGTCGTAAAAAGTGTTGTAGCGGACACTGTCCGCAAATGCGACGGTAAAGAGTGCCGCAAGAGAGATGATGGTAGAGGTGAGCTTCATTGTGAGGATGTGATTCGAGAATGTGCGTTGACTGGTGGGTTTGGCGATGAGAATGCCCCCTTCGTCTTTGAGCTTTTATATCTCGAGCATTCTGTACACGAGCCAAATAAGACCCTACAGCAAGATAGAGAATCCGTATGTCTGTGCGGTAGGGCGAGTCGGCCTGGGGCGGCATCGTATATTGCGACACAGAAACAGCTCGCCAAGCGAGGAAAGTGTCAAGCAGCAGAAGGCCAAGTCAACATAGTGAAATTATCTGACGACCGGTGATTGACGAGACCCAGTACGATGTCCATAAACAGTGGCAAAAACGCAGCATCTGGACAGTGTGGGCGCTCTAATTACGACTATTGTGGTGGTGTATGACGCCCGCAGTTGGCTGATTATACCCGGTGACGATCCCTCCGAGGCCATGAACTTTGAATTTTGGTGGGTATAGTGCTGAGTTCTTAGTTATGAGGCGTTGCCAGTGTCCTTGGCATCCAAGAGCTGTCAATGGCTGTCATAGGGCGATATAGGGCGTTGCGGCTACGTTCGAGTTGCACCAAGAGTTGCACCAAAAATTAAGGGCGTACAGTAGCAAGAGTAGTACTAGGAAGCTGTGTCTTCCTAGTTCAAGTTCAAGTTTGAGTCCCAACCCTCAAGCTAATTCTCTGCTTTCCAGCCACTATCAGTGGCGCATGAACGTGCATGAACTGCCAGTGGCGCCAGCGCTACGCCCGTCAGCTCGGCCCGCTTCAGGCCGCTGAGGACGTTCATGGCAGCAAACTCAACGCCCCCAACAGGCAACTTCTTCAAGTCGGACTCGAGTACGCGGTAACGGTCCCACTCAGCGGGGTCTGACAACTGTTTCTTTGAAAATTTCGTCATTTGATTTGGCTAGTTGTTTCATACAGTTCCCCGACATACAGTGCAACGCTGTCATCCAATGGTGTCCAATCCTGCAGACAAGCCCAACGCCGGCGCTCCGTGGCGCACTCGTGCATCGTCCGTGCTGACTGCTCTCTCTCATGGATCTGCACCGTTTATCACGACTTTCCTCCTCATACACCTCACTGCGCCCGCTGCAGCTAACCTCGGTGGTTCCGCGCTGTCGTCCCAAACCATGGTTCGTTTTCTCCTTCCCCATTCTCCTTCCGGTGCGTACTTAGAGTTTTCGTCCGACCAGCTGCTGGGGCGCGAGTACTACCAAACCATGTTTGGAGAGCGCTACCTCTTGTTCGGGCCACTGTTCATACACTCGTCCAGCGCGATTATTAAGCGCCTCTTCTCTCCGCGCGTGTCGCGCCCACTCACCAGCGCGCTCTCCGTAACTGGATATGTCACCGCATTCTGCATTCTGCCCGTCCATCTAATCACGCACCGCCTCGCACCAGCGGACCCGGCGCCACCAATCTCCTCCCTCAGCCCGTCTGAGCTCGACTACGAGTTCGTCAAGGCTGCCCTGAGTGGCTGGCCTCGCCGGAGCATCGTGCTTTATTCCGTCCTTGTCCTTGGCGTTGCCCTGCACGCTGCAGATGGAATCGGGATCATCTGGTCGACGTGGTCCCCGGGGTTGAAGCTGCCGGGGCGCAAGGCGAGACGCGCACTGGCGGGCGCTGCAATAGTGCCTGTTCTGACGGGGCTCGCAGTCATCGCTCGCGAACCCCTATACGCCTTTGCGTCGACGGCTGCGCGGTATCAGGCAGCGCTCACACAATCGATTGTGTATCGTCTCTAATATCAGATTTTCCCGTGATACTTCAGCATTTGCGTGCGCGTTTCTTATTGCCAGTGTTGTCAGTGAATGGCACTGCACTCCCCTCAGTTCTTCGCTTCAATAACCGAGCCCCCAACTCCTACTCTCTCCCCAAGGAGATAACGTCGTTGGCCCCCGTTACCCCGGCGACTCATGGCGTTCACGTCTGAAGGCATTATTTGTAGGGTCGTCACCCTATTCCAACACGCCAATTGACCCCATCGGATCGGGGAGTCGGTCGAGTGCACATCGGCCATACAACTTTCCTCTTCCTGAGTGCTCAGTGCCTCGCATCCCGGTATCTATATGACCATACAACTGCCGGTATGTGGGTCGACCTTGAAAGATCTGGGCTCTAAGACTAGAAGCGTGTACGTCAAGGTGTACGTGTCCCGACCCTTGACCCCCGGATTTTGCCGATTTGGGCCTGAGGTAAAGATGTTAGAGTAGTATCAAGAGTAGTATGCTCAAATACTGCAATGGGGCGGATGATGTCTGACGAAATAACGAAAATTCGAGGTACAAAGCAATACAATGACCCGGATGCTTCGTGCGTTCCACGACTTGGAGGTGTCGTTTCACTTATCGGTGGTTCGTCACTGCCGCTTGGTTATGAACGTAGACTACCACTCGACGAGAACTTGAACTCCAGGAGTAACTATGTGTAGACAGACTCGTCAGTCGATATGAATCAGGAGTGCCGATAATTCTAGCATAGATTTAAGTTGTCGAAAGAGGGAAATCCGTGGAACTTGAGCTTGAATGAGTTTTGAGTAGACAACATCCAGGCCATGGCCACGGCTCTTTCCGCACCGCACCACGCCACATGAGGTTAGACCTGTCAGTGGTCAATGGTACTGTAAATTGAACCCTGCCAGTGTCACTCCTTCAGTCCCACCCCCGTCTTTCCTTCGCAACGTCAGGTTCCTGCTCAAAATATGGCAGGAATCCCTTGGGCCATTGCCTGGCTTGCTTTGGCAGCCTCTGCTCGCGCCCAAGTCACTTGCGAGAACTACGGTGTACCTATCAACTCTTCTACTTGCGTGTGTCCGCCAGGGTTCGGTGGTGCAACCTGTTCGGCCCCTGCTTGTGGGGGTAACATATTCCAGGGCGCGCAACGCTCTCTCGTTTCTGGGGCCTCTGCAACATCGTTTGGCAATGTCTCTGCGTCGGCGTGTGCGTGCCCTGACGGGTGGACGGGTACGGGTTGCAACGTGTGTCAAGCCCCCACAGTATGCCAGAGCTCGTTCTCCGGGAACACCACCAGCGGCGTTATCCCAGCGCAAAGCAGTCTCAATAATACCCTCACCTGTAATACCGCTCCACGAGTATTCGCCGCGGGCGAGATGAGTTGTGCGGTTATCGTGAGTCTTCCCCTTCTTATCTCCTCGGAGCCTTTTTACGCCCAACTTATATGACCTAGAACCCCACTATCCAAGTCGTATATCCGCTCTCTTCGACTCTCACGGTTCTCCGCACGCTGAACACCACCCTAACACCTCAGTATAATGCCACCTCCTTTGGCGCCTCGGGTTCTGCCTATGTACAGTTATGGTACGACGGCGTCGAGCAGTTTTACTGCGCCGCCGACGGATGCACGCAGAGCATCTCAGCTTCGAAGGGCGTAACCTGGACATGTTCCAACCTCCAGTGCACGTGTCGTCCCGGTGCCGCATTCTGTGGCGGCGGTGGCAACGGGAAGCTGAACCTGACCAATACCATTGATTCGCTCAACGGAGAGCTAACATTAGCGTGCGACCCACTTTCCGCAAGCGGCACTGCGTCTTGCAGTTTCCAGCAGAGCGTACTGAAGAACGTATTCGGCACCGCCGGTCTATCGCTTACTGGATGTAACTTTGGCGAATGCGTTCGACAGGACGTCATCGATACAAGCACTACCTCTAGCGATGCGAGCGGCAATGGAAACTCGCTCAGTGGCGGCGTCATCGGCGGTCTCGCGGCCGTCGGTGCACTCATCGCCTTGGTGCTGTTCGGACTCCTCATTGGATGGTGGACTCGGAGGAAGCAACGGCGACTTGGTGTGGCCTACATCGGTGAAGGCAAAGGGCGACATGGAGGATTTGCGGTCGAATGGTCCGACGTGTCGTACGTCGTGCCCCAAGCAGGTAGTAGCAGGTCATCGTTACGGCTCGGGGGTTCGAAGTCTTTGGACGATAAGGTCATTCTAGAGGGAATCAGTGGTCGTGTGGAGCCAGGACAGCTGTTGGGCATCTTGGGGCCTAGTGGTGCGCACTTTTTCTCTATTTAAGGCGTCCGTTCCGAATTAATGCTTTTGACACCTAGGTGCTGGAAAAACGACACTCATTGAAATACTGGCAACCAAGAACAAAACGGGTTGTACATCCGGCAGCGTGCGATTCCCTGGCGATCCGTCGCGCGAGGCGCGAACGCCTCGCGTTGGATTTGTGCCTCAACAGGACGTGCTCCCAGCGATGCTTACTGTCAGCGAGGCGCTACTTTTTGCTGCGCGCCTACGCCTACCGGAATACGTCACGGACGCTGAGAAGCGCCAGCGTGTTGCAGATGTACTCGAGCAGCTGGGCCTCACCCACGTGCGGGATTCGCGCATCGGGGGACGAACATCCCATGCCCGCGGAATAAGTGGCGGAGAGATGCGACGGGTCAGCATTGGGCTCGAGCTCGTTGCAAGCCCGGACGTGCTCATCCTCGACGAACCCACTTCCGGTGCGTTTGTGTCTTCTTTCTCCACTGGCTCGGGCTGATGTTAATTTGCGTTTAAGGTTTGGATTCGGTCTCCGCTGCCAAAGTCACCGCGGTCCTGCATGCAGTCGCGCACGACACGGACAACCCGACCGCCGTGATCGCCACCATCCACCAGCCCAACTCGCAAATATACCAGACGTTTGATCGCATCGTCTTACTCGCCGGCGGGCATGCGTTGTACGAAGGGCCCGGAGGTCTTGCACCGGCCGAGTACTTTGCGTCGCGCGGCTCGCCCTGTACCCCCGGATACAACGTCGCGGACCATCTCCTCGACCTCGCACATGCTCCACCCGCGCAGCAGCCAGACAGTCCGGGTCTGACCAAGGAGTCCGGCGCCATCCCCGACGTTACTGTGAACCAGCACGAACGCGGAAGCGCGCTGCGGAAACTCGCGCAGCCGAAGAACGCGGCGGCGTTCTTGACGCAGCTGCAGGTGCTCGCGGGGAGAGAGTGGAAGGTGCTACGACGGTGCGTGAAACTCCCCGACGCGATGCGGTTGTTTTGATTAACGTTTATGTTTTTTTAGGGACAAGACGTTCTTCCTCGGACACATCGTGATATCCGCGCTGCTTGGCGTGTTCTGTGGTGGGCTGTACTGGCAAACGGGCAATACCATCGCGGGTTTCCAGTCGCGCGTAGGGTGTCTCTTCTTCCTGGTGCGTCTGCGATGAAACCTGTTATACCCTGTTAATAATAGTCTGACGCACAATAGGGCTCGTTGATCGCGTTCTCGTCTCTAAGTGCGCTGTACAATGTACTCGAGACACGCCCACTGTTCGTTCGCGAACGCTCGAACGCATATTACAAGTCCGTAAAATTCCCCACATATCTTCGCGTGCCTCGAACTTAATGACAACTCGTCTTCCAGCCCTACGGCGTGGCTATTGGTTCACTTCCTCTTCGACGTCGTGCCGTTACGTATCATTCCCACCATCGTCGTCGCTACCATGTAAGCACTAGCAGCCTGATCCGGGCTGGCGTTTCTCTCTAATGACGCGTACTTCACCCCCAGAACGTACTGGATGGGCGGTCTCGCGCCACACGCAGCCAATTTCTTCAAGTTCCTACTAGTCATCGTACTATACACGATAGTGATGACCCTATTTGTAAGTGTTTGCCGCACCGCTGTGTGACGAATCCCTTTTGACACGTCGGTCAGAATTTCCTCCTCGGAGCAGCGGTGCGCAACGGCGGTCTCGCACTTCTGCTCAGCGCGCTATGCGGGCTATACCAAATGACGTTCGCCGGCTTCTTCGTCCACCTCAACTCGATCCCGCAGGTGCTGCGGTGGCTGCAGTGGATGTGCCCGCTCAAGTATGCGCTCGAGGCGCTTTCGGTCAACGAGGTCAACTCGGGGCTCAACATACAGGATACCCTACAGGGTGTGCCCGTGACCGTCTCTGCTTCGCTTATCATGAACGTCGTGCGTCCTTTTGTTTTTGTTTTTGTTTACGGCAAGTTGAACCCTCGACGTCAGCTATTCGGATTTGATGAGAAGAATTATTATCGCGACGTGCTCGTGTTAGTCGCGTTTATTGTAGGTTTCGCTGCGAGCGTGCTGACCGTAGTGTGGATCTGGGTACGGGAGACTCGGTGACGTGGATGATACCAACTTAACACTCTTTTGTTCGTCGCACATTTATCGTACTTAATGTTTTTGGTCGGGATTCAGACTATGCCAACTATGTTTACCCTCATCATATGGTATATCTAGGAACAGAATCCCTCACGGGGGTCGTCTAGTCCACGTCCAGAGGTCTGTGCTAGACTATGTCTAAGGTAAGGCTATTGGGGGAAGGCGAACGTGGTCACTGCTGCTTTGGTGGCTGCTTCGCGAACACCTTGCGGAGATTGTCCCATACGACCGGTGGTGATTGTGCGGCGTCGATACCGTGCCAAAGTCCCTTCTTTTTGTAGTATTCGACGACGGGGGCAGTCTGGGCGTGGAAGACGCCAAGGCGTTTCGTAAGCGCCTCGACGTTGTCGTCAGAACGCTGGATGAGCGGTTCTCCCGAGACATCGTCCGTCATTGGCTTCTTCGGTGGGCTGGACGTGCAGGGAAAGGCGGGGTCAGCGTGACCCGTGACAAATTTCAAAGGGAAAACAAAAAGCGCGCAAACGTACTTGAATTCCCTGTGATAAGTGCGCCCGCTCGAGGGGTGGATGAGACGGCCAGTGATGCGCGAGATGAGCAACTGGTCGGCGATGGTCAGCTCGACGACCGAGTCGAGCACCTCTTTCCGCGAGTCGAGCATCGCGTCGAGCTTCTCGGCCTGCGGGACGGTGCGCGGGAACCCGTCAAGCACAAAGCTAGACAGAAAAAGGTGTCAACGGCGCGTGGAAAACCGCGCCACTGCGTCAAACGCACCCGTTCTTGCACGACTTGTTGTTCTCGAGCTGGTCCCGAATCATGCCCACCATGATGTCGTCCGAGACGAGCCCGCCGGCATCCATGATCTTCTTCGCCTCGACGCCGAGCGGCGTCTTTTTCGACACCTGCTCGCGTAGCATGTCGCCCGTCGCGAGGTGGCACACGCAGAACTCGTCGCGTATTCGCGGCGCCTGCGTGCCCTTGCCTGAGAGGAGAACGCACGTACGCAAGGGCGTCGTCAGCCGACCAATACGAGTCAAGAGGGCAGAGGGAAACGCGCACCTGCGCCTGGGGGCCCGACGAGGATGGTGCGGAGTTGTTGCGCTGGCGTCGGCTTCTTCGCTGTCGCCTTTGTCTCGAGCTCCTTGATCTTGTCTGTGAGCTGGCCTACGAGAGACTTGAGGTACGCAAGCTCGTCAGAGGGTGACATTTTCGAAGGAGTAGTGGGTGGTGCTGGTGGTAGTGCTCGAAGACTTGAGGACGATGAACAACCAAAGTCGAGACCAAAAGTCCGGGCTGTCCGGACTTAAGCCCGGTTCGGTGAACGGTCCGCGCCGGTCCGCGGAGAATTACACGTAGGTTCGAGTTGTCGATTTTCTGTCTTTTTGACGACGTTCGTCAGAGTTTTTGATGAAGAGACGTTATCTCGAAAGTTCAGAGCCTCTATTTTATTTTATTTTTGAACACAGTGCAGGAAGTGGGGATCTCGGTGGTGTCTAAAATTGGCAAAGTATAGAATTAGATACGTGTCGCGTGGGTGGCGACTTGTCAACACACTTGGCCTCCGCCTTCATCCTCATCTTCACCACCTTTGTCGGGCACATACACGAGTATGTTGCCGTCTCTTGGCGCAGTTTGCCTCTCGCTATTCAGTCTTTTTTCCTCCGTACGGGCAAGGTCGAGTACTGGCGACTCGGTACTCGTATTGCTCCAGCCTAACTTAAGCCGTGACAACTTTACTATCTTCTTTGACAACCTTGAAAGTAAGCCCTGAATAACTAACCCGTATAAGCCAGTACCACTCACTAGTATCCAGAACAAGGCTATGACCTGACCTTTCGTGCCCCCAAGGCCGAGACGCCACGTATCATTGAAGACGACGTCCCGGGCTTTAATCACATAATTCTCTTTGCTCCAGACTCAAAAAGTGAGAGTCTTGCTCTCCGAAACACCTGCTTCTCTGAACTCTTCCAGATTTTGCCCAGGACGTCACCCCTCAATCCCTCGTCACCGCCCTCAACGCGGGCACGAACCTCATCGTCGCTCTCTCCCCGAAGCAGACACCCATCTTTACCCTCGCCTCAGAGTTTTCCCTCATCCTCCCACCCCCCGGGACCCCTCTCATCTCCCATTTTCCCGCACGGGACACGCCCCCGGGCGTCATCCCCGTCTCCGTACCTCCAGCGCATCCATTCCTGACTCCCAACACGCCTCCCATATGGTTCTCCGGTATTCCCTTCGCGCATGGCAACAATCCCCTACTTGTTCCCATCCTCCACGCGCCAGCCGAGAGTTTCGCCTCCGACACCGACTCGGACACCAATGCTGACGTCGTGTTCGATTATGCCGAACGCGGCGGAGAGGGCCTCTGGGCGGGCAGTTCTTTGGGCATCGTGACTGGTTTCCAGACACGCGACAACGCACGCATTACCTGGGTCGGCGGCCTCGAGCTATTTTCCGACGAATATGCGAACAAGCCGCTTCCATCGTGCGTGAATCCAACTTCCTCCACTCACCACAGCTCCCCTAAACCTGGTTTTTTGTTTTTGCAGAGGCGACAAGTCCGGAAACGCGCAGTTCGCGCGTGACGTGGCAGCCTGGACGTTCCACGAGAAACTTGTGCTTCGCATCGACAGCACAACGCATCACCTCGTGAACGAGACCGAACCACGCGAGCACTACACCATCAACGAAAACATCGTGCGTCTTCACCTAGATAACAATGTTCGCCTCTGACCTGACACGTCGTTCCGCAGGCATTTGAGGCCCACATCTCCCAGTACGATTCCAAGAGCGGATGGGCGCCTTACGCTGGGCTGGACGACCTCCAGGTCGAATTCACCATGCTTGACCCGCACATCCGCACCGCGCTCCTCCACGTCTCGGGCAAGCCCGGCTTGTACAGAGCCTCGTTCCGCCTCCCCGACCGCCACGGCGTGTTCAAGTTCGTGCTCGACTACCGCCGTCGCGGCTGGACGTCTCTCCAGTCGAGCACGACGGTGCCGGTCGTCCCGCCGCGCCACGATGGCTACCCGCGTTTCTTGAGCGCGGCGTGGCCGTACTACACCGGGGCGATCAGCACCAGTGTCGGGTTTTTGTTGTTTGCGACGTTGTGGCTGGCAGGAGATGACAAGGGGGTTAAGAAGGGTAAAAGTGCCAAGACCGAATAATATAATGTAGCTCGGCGAGCGCCGTATTACTTCGTATATCTTCTGAGCTTCCTTTGCTAACATCTCGCACCGTTACTTGCCCTGCACCATTTCCTGGTTCGCTAAGAAGAAAAAAGCAGTGGACAAGAGTCCGCGTTGGTTGGTTATAGTTATAGGGCATTTAAGCCACATAATAGTCGTATGCACGATGGTTCATATACGTTCATACGTTTATGCATTCATGCGCCGCGAGAAACATCGACAAGTAAATCTGAGAGATCTGTCCCTATTCTGGAAAAATTACAGTAAGTAAAAGCGATTGTAGAGTACTGAATGGAAAACAGTCTAGTGGTGTGATAAAAACCATGTTTTAAGAGATAGAGAGACCGTGATTGTGCCCAGGCACAATATATCTATTCCGAGTCCGAATCAAGGTCTGAATCGTCCACCAGACAAGCACGAAGGTCGTCGTCGTCGTCATCTTCGTCGTCCGCGATGCTGCTAGGGCCTACTGATGAACCCTGAACTTGAAGACGCGCTTGAGACAAGAAAGTATTCGCTGCCTTAACAATTGCCTCAAGTGAGCCCGGCTTCATTTTTGCAATCGACTTGTAGTAGTTAGTGGTCGGTGCCGCCCAAACGTCAGAGGAGAACTTGGAGATGTTGCCATCCGCGGGATTGAGCCTCGGAGCGGCCTTCATGTAAGTCTTCTTGAACTTCCTCTTGGTCGGCACGACGGGCGCGTCCATTTCCCCGTTGGCCCATAATTGAAGAACCCGCTCGACCTTTGGAAACATTTTAGTACTTGTTAATGCGTTAGTCGAGTGCTTACCGCGGCAGTTACAAGGGCCAAAGCACCCCTCGGCGGGTACTTTTGAGTAGAGGAAACGCCTTCAACTGCCGGATCAATGTCTATTGCACCGGCGATACGGACGAGGTGTGCAGCGAAAACCCGGACAATGAACGGCGAGTGCATCAACCTCCGCTTGCCCTGAGAGCACGAAACGTCAGCCAAATCGCGTTGACCAAAGAAAATACACTTGCCTTTTCGTCCTCTCCAAATACAAATTTGAAGTGATGGAGCATATTTGCGGCCCATTCTTGACGGGCGTCAGACGATTTCAAAGACTCGCCGCTGGACTCGAAGAACTCTTCGACCATTATTTCTGCAGTCGACTTGAATGATACGCGCCATTCGTCCAGACACTGGCTGATCTACGTAGTACAGGTCGACGATGAGTAGTACCAGATGGAGAAAGTGGATGTGTACATACGCAATAAATAACCGGGTCGTTCGCCTCGAACGTCCACTCTACCCCATCCTCCATGTATACAGCGTCCCAGATGGTTTGAAGGACCGGGATGGCCACAAAGGTCGAAACGACCCACGGGTCTCGCGTGCCGAACCATCTCTCGAATGTTGGAATAAATACCCGTCGGAAGCGGTTGTTATTCTCTGCGCCAGGCGGCAGATGGAGATTGAGATCGAGCGTGGGGTACTTCTTGCACAGCCAGGACGGTACGGAATTTAGACCGTGGGGCTGTAACCCGTCGTTGGGCTTGGAGCACAGTGCAAATTTTGAGCACTTACCTCGGATTTCACAATTGCCTTTTCTCCGTGTTCGCATGACGAACTTGTCTGGTTCGTCGTCGTCGCGGATGGCGAGATCGTGACGTTGTTCGCCCAGTCCTCGATCGTCGACTTGAGTGGACGATCGACCGTCTTCGTTTTCGTACGCAGCCATTGATCGTAGAAGAAAAGCGTCGTTCCAGAAATGTATAGTCGGGGCGACGATGGTTCAAGTCGGCGCGTCATCGGAGCGAACCGCTGCGAACGCGTAAGAGATTGGTGTTACAGTACCAATAGCCGTTCCTGGTTTATTGCTTAGCGAGCCGGTAAGCGACATTGACCTTGAGTTCGCAGCACGAGAATGACTTCGAGGAATTCATTGAGAACAAAGGCGATACCATCACGGTGTCACCATGGACGCGAAGTGGCGCGAGTCGCGACAGAGACCACCCTGAGTGCACGCGCAATTCCGTCTAACAAACACGAGTTGGTCGACTTGTCGGGTCACGGGTGATTGTGTTGTGCATCGACTGCCTCACCGTGGTAATATAGGGGCTACACATGTTGGAAGTGTGGATATCGACACTGTCCGGCGTCACAATTTTTCCTAATAATTTCCTAGAGTTGAAGCTGAAGCTTCAAGCCCGTACCATGGACACCACGCAAACCGGACGTAAGTCCCAGGTCTTTCAACTTTGGCCCTTACGGAATTTCGTTCCTTAACAGCCCCTCTCCACGAGATCGATGAAACCATCGCCATTCTTCAGTTTTCCCTTTCATTTTTTCCTCGGTCCCATCCTCGGCACCGTACCTGTATCCAAACTCTGGCTATGGTGCATTTCGTTCGTAGCAAAGTGTTATGTCAAAAAGAGGACCTCGACAAATCAATTTTTTATCACACGAAAGCGATATTCCTCGCACACCAATCTGCGGATGCACCGAGTTTAAACATCCTTCAGAATTTTTTCTATCTCGCGTTTACCCTTCTTCATCGCTCCCAGACGTTCAAGCAACCCGAAGATGCCAAATACTCTGTCGAGTACTTCCGCTACCTCCGGAATCAGCCCCTCGTAGCATTTAATATCCCGCCCGATCAAGTTACATCATGGCTTGTACAGGCGTTGGGCATTCAGGTGGTGTTAGGGTCTAGCAACGTAGTGCGAGACGTTGAGGAGATGACCACCCTTTGCCGCGGGCTCCTTGCATCCGATAGCTCGGTCGCCCATTCAACCAGCGCCATTGAGGCCTTGGCCAGTGCTGCTCTGATCAGCCTCCGTACAGAAAGGCAACCCTTGAATGGTGCTATTGAATGCTTAAGGCAGGCTACGCGCCGACCCGGCTTGCAAGAGGCTTCCTATCTTCTTGCAATGTGCCTTTTTATTCGCTTCATCATGACCTATTCAAATGAAGATTGCGACGAGGCGATAGCCGCCTTCGAACAAACCATATCCTCCCATGCAACCCCAGATTCGCTACACGCCTTGGCCACACCGCTGCTCACAATGCTCACGAACTTCCGGTCGGTCGTGTACAAGAACCCGGTGTACTTGGAGGAGGCAATCTGCCATTTTCGTCGCTTTCTCAGTTCCGCTACTCTTGGAGGCCCGCTTCGCACTTTTCTCACCGAAACACTGTGGGGAAATGCACAGAGGCGCTTCGAGTACTTTGGCGTCACACCGGGCCTTGAAGAGATGCGCTCCCGTGGTCCTGAAATCGGAAACCCTTCTTCGTTCCCGTGCATGGGGGTGGACTTGAGCAAATGGTTTTCTGCTCTGTTTCCTGACGCTCCAGCTGGAGAGGCCGCCGATAGTATGCAGCACCTTGAAAACGTCGTCTTCGCTATGCATAACGATCAAAAAATGGACGTCGATAGGGCTGTTGAAACTTCGCGAGTGATATTTGATTCTCTCCGATCTAGCAATCCGTTTGGGTTTTCACATACTGTCCTATTCAGCGAAGTTCTCTTCTTTGCGTTCCAGCGCACCAACGCAGTGGAGCATCTCAACGAGTCGATAACTTTGCGCCGCGATGTTCTCAACATTCCAAGCGCACGGAAGGCCCAATACCACGTAATTCAATTGCTCATTTTTTCTTTAGTCGCTCGCTGGCGGCTGTTCCGTCGCGAAGAAGACTTGGACGAAATCAACACCAAGCTGTTCCCCATGGCTGTCAACAGTATTCACGCCAATTTACCTGACCGCTTTCAATCTTCGTGTTTGTGGGCAGGGATTGCACGACGTTTCGGTCATCCATCTGTCGCGGCTGCGTATGAGAACGCCATGTCCCTGATGCAAAGCTCTCTGGTCTTTGCCCCAACTTTGCAAATTCAGCACGCCCGGCTCGTTTCGATGAGAGAGAGCTGTGAGAATGTGACGCTGGATTACGCATCGTACCTGATCGACACAGGTCGCGTCAAGCAAGCCATTGAGACCCTCGAACAAGGACGAGCCTCACTCTGGTCCGAGATGCGGGGCCTCCGTACATTCGTTGCGTCAGGCTCACCACTGGCTGAGAAATTTGCGGCGGTCAATAGGGATCTCGAGGAGTTGACGATGTCTATTGCGCCTGGCGGGAACGCAATCTCGGGTCAAGCCGAAGTCGAGAACCTCGAAGGGATGGACTCATTTGGTTTGCTTGTCGTGAAATATCGGAGGCTTTTGGAAGAGCGCGATACACTCGTCTCGCAAATCCAGGCCTTTCCTGGTTTCGGAGATTTCTTAAAGGCGCCCCCGTTTGATGCTCTCTGTTCGGCGGCCTCGAAGGGTCCCGTCATCGTCATCAATCATAGCAAGTGGCGTTCAGACATCGTCGTGCTCCTTCACCGCTCTCCCCCATCTCTTATCGTCACCCCCGATGACTTCTACGATCGTGCGAACGGGTTAAAGGATAAACTTCTGGGCGCGTGTAACAAATACGGTCTCGATTCCGCACAATACGACCTCACATTGGCTTCCGTTCTCGCGGATCTCTACAAGCTAGTCGGAAACCCAGTAATCGACAGACTCCAGGAGTTGAACATACCCGAACAGTCGCGAATCTGGTGGTGTCCCACTTCCGTCTTTTGTTCGCTTCCTCTCCATGTCATGGGTCCGATTCCATCCGATGATGGTCGCGGCGATAAGCGATATTTCATGGATCTCTACATCTCTTCATATACTCCAACGCTCTCCGCACTCATCCAGTCTCGCGAGTGCAACCCCGTTTCACAGTCGTTTGATAGACCTTCATTACTTCTCGTAGCTCAACCTGACCCATCCCTTCCAGAGGTCGGGGGAGAGATTGAAGTTATACAGACGCTCAATATGCAGGTGACTAGTCTCATCTCAGAAAACGCGACGGCTGGTGCGGTGGTCGACCACCTCCGCAATCATAGATTTGTCCACTTTGCGTGTCACGGTACGCTAGAGTCCGGGAAACCGTTCGACGCCGCATTCGAACTCCACGGAGACCAGCGTCTCACGCTCCTCGAGATCGTACGATCCCGTCTTCCGACCGCCGAATTCGCCTTCCTCTCGGCCTGTCACACTGCCGAGCTGACCGAGGAAAGCATCGCCGACGAAGTGCTACATCTTGCCGCGGCAGTGCAGTACTGCGGTTTCCGGAGCGTAGTAGGGACGATGTGGGCGATGGTCGATGAAGACGGGCGGGACTTGGCTAAACACTTCTACAAGTCGATGTTCTCGGGGAGAGAGAGTACGGCGCCGTATTACGAAAGGTCTGCTAAGGCACTCCGGGACGCTGTGAGGAAGCTGCGGAGAAAGAAGCGGATTAGTCTAGAGCGATGGGTGAATTTTGTTCATTATGGTGCATGATCTGTTGTTGTCTGTGAGCGGTAAGTTTTCTTCAACTTTCATTTCAAATTTATTTATTTTTAGGATCAGAGTCACTGTGGTGGTCGACCACTTCCGGAGTCACCAACTTGTTCATTTTGTGCTTGGTTTTGTGTGTTATGGTGCGTAAGAGATCGGAAGACTGTTCGACGCGGCATCCGTCGCGGGCTGCCAATGCCAGGTGGGCATATGAGTAGTCTATTCACGAGACAGTATCAATACCCACCGTATAGCTGGTACATCCAAGGGACCCCCCCCCTGTAACGCGAGACGCGTGACGCGCGTCTGCCGGTGATCCAGAAACGACTTGTTTCAAAAATTTCTAGTGACGAAGCGAAGTGCGAATGTATCGTAGACAGTCCTCGATCCTAGACCGGTGACCGTCTGTATATGAAGGTAAACCTGCGATATACAGACCGGTAAAGCTGGGTTTAAATTCCTATAGCGTTCGTTTCCCGCGTAATTTGACCTGCCCTGAAGTAAGTCGCGCGTCCAAAAATGGTAATGACACTTTCTCTGAACTTCTGCGCATGCCCACTTGGCATATGGCCTCAGTACACTGTGACGCCCTTGCTATACTGCCTCGCTCATCTGTAGATATTCTGACCTCGGCAACTTCTAAACCCAGGCGCGTTACTCCGAGGCGGTCATCTTCTGAGTTTGAAGGCCAAACTTCATCATTTGCACCGCCTTCAACTCCCGGACTCTCTGGTACAGCTCTTGCCGAGGACCACCATTCAGATGTTGGCGCGACAAGTCGGCCTCTTTCTGGGGTCTCAGTTCAGTTCCCTACGGTGTCTAGTTCTAGCTTAGGGCCATCACACGTGGACGGGCAGCAAGAAGGGGTCACGCGTGAGAGGAATCAGTTGAGAAGTCGTGTGGACGCGGGTATTATGTCGGCTTGTTCTGTACCCTGCCTGGACCCCAATAAACCCTTTTTGTGTAGCTCTAGCTTATTGTCTGATCCGTCCATAGCAAGAAGGGATATCGGATCACCCTTCAAGGATGTCGCGGGCTGAAAGGATCGGGAACTGAAAGCCCTTGGCCTGCTCAAAGACGGGCGGTTGCTTGGGCGGTTGAGTCTGTTTGATCGCATCCTAGAGGTACTGAATGACAACAATGTTGAATACACTGGATATCGGAATGAGGAGAAACGCATATATTTAATGTGTGCCCATTACAGACACGCCTTGTTGAACGTGCGACATACAGGTGCGGTTATGTGACTTCGACTACTGTACTTCAGGGCAGGTCAGAATTGCGTGGGAAACGAACGCTATATGAATTTAAACCCAGCTTTACCAGCCTGTATATCGATTATCATATACAGGCTGGTCACGAGCCTACCTCGATCCAACAGTCTTCATCGAAACCGCGCCACGCGTCACGTGCAAGCTGGGGCTGCTACCCCTAACCAGAAATTAGGTGTCTTCCAGGCTTGCGCACTGTACTGTTGCGAACTTACGAAGACCCAGGACCATCGGTGTGACAGTACAAAAAACACTGAAATGGCGCTCTTGCGGATAGCCTTCATACATCCAGACTTGGAATAGGTGCAAGGCGCACATATCTTTTCCGATCTACCTTTAACCAACTTTTCAGGCGATGCAGAACATCTTGTTGTCGATGCTGCCGTCGGTCTCCAGAAGCTTGGCCATACCGTCCCATCACGATACCGCTTATTGTTTTGATGTTATGAATAGACGAGAGCTAATGAGGAACGAAAAGGAGGACTGGAAGGAGACGGACATTGAGGAAAAAAGTGCGAGAGACTTGGCGAACTCAGACGTTGTGTTGAATAGGGAGTGATTATAAACCTTCATCAGCTGTTCAGCTCGTGTGAGCGCGAGGATATCCGAGACGTGCGATGGAAGAGTGTTGGAGCGAGCCGAAATAGGAAGAACAGAACGCGTCGTCGGAGGTGGGGTCGTCAAGTCTCAGTTTGACCACTTTCGACACTGTATTCCCTCGTCTCTGTCGACGATGCTATCAGGAGATCGCTGGGGCATCGCCAAAGGAGAGGTTGGTCCGGGGCGCACGGGGGGGAAGGGCATTGCACGGGGGAGGTCCTTCAGCGAATGCCTGAGCATCCTCGCGCGGCACCGGTCTAATCGGAAAGTGTAGGGGGATGGAGACAGACAGCCACGCACCAACCCCGTTCAACACAACACGTACCTGCTCCTCGGCCAGCTCGCCGCGGTCCCGGTCGTGTCGTGCGCATCGAGCGCGGCGGCGCAGACGTCGGCTTCGTCGGCGACGTGCGCAGCGTGCGGACGTAGTGCCCTTTCATCTTGCTGTTCCCGACAGAGGCTTGCTCCGACACAGCGGACGGGATGTCGTGCATGTCAGTGGATGCTGTTAGCCGCGCAAGTGACAAAAGAGTCAGCTCAGACGTTATCGTGTCGTGGGTCGCGCGGCGTCGACTGGGCGGAACGGGTCGGCCAGGTCGGTGAGTAAGTTGTCCGGGGATGGACGTACGGAGGATCATCTGCGCTACAGACTTTGTGACGAGGTATGTGCACCGTGCCTGGATGCCTTCGAGTGCAGGGCCAGCGCGAGGTTAGCTGCATTGTTCTGCGTGACGGAAATGATGTGCATACTCCACTCGAGGAGTAGACTTGGTTTTTTTGAGTAGATTACAAGACTGAGCTGACTGTTTTTTTATCCACCGATGAATTGGTGTAAACGAGAGGAATGTGAGAAGGGTTGGAGTGTCGGCGATGGGAATATTTGAGAGAAATGCGAGTGGCTACAAATCGAACCAAACCGCGCAGTCAGTTACTCAGGGAGACGGTCGGTGCTGCCTATTTTCGCACGCAAGTCTCTCACGGTCTCGGGGACCGGTCGACCCTCAGCAATTCGGATCTATGTTCAGACCCTGGATTACATGCTATCACAACTACTCACTACAGTAGTACTTGTAACCAATGTGTAGGAAAGCACCCAATCTCTGCCGCCGCTTTGCGTGCAGCACAGGCGCAATGTCCTCGTCTGTGTTGTCGGAGATCTCATCTTCAGCTGACATCGCGGCGCCGTGGTCGAGCTCGATGTCCCATGGTGGGCTCTCTCCTTGCGCCTGAGTTCGGATGATGGGAACCTCCGCGCGCCGCTGCAGGGTCAGGAAAGTCGGGAGATGAGTTCGAGTTCGGGTTCAGGGCCACAGTGAGCGTTCACACCAACACCCATCAGTCTGTTCATGCCGCAGCCGCCGCAGCCAGGCCGCACGAGCAAAGGGGGCGAAAATGTCGGGGCAGTTGCAGGGGTGGACGCAGATGCAGACGCGGTGCAGGAGCGGAGTCTGGGAGCGCGTCGCCGGCCGTGCCCGTGCGGAAGGGCAGCTCGAACGCGTCCTTCGGTCTGGCGACGTTGTTCAGGCCAAATACAGTAAGGTGAGCATCGGCCTGTGCTGTCTTCGTGAGGCTCTGTCCTCAACATGTCCAGAAGAGTGGGACGGGAGAAGATAGGTAAGTAGACGCACGCCAAATGACGCACGACGGTCCTGACGTCCGTCCTAGTCACACATGGGATGCTCATGAGCGCCGTGCCTACGACATCTGAGGTCATGTCCACGCACTCGCGGATCGGCGTGAGTAGGTAGTGCTTGGACTGTTTGTAGGCTGTGATGTACTGGCCTGCTTCGTTTGCTCAGCATGCGCACGCGTGTGCGAGGGCTGCAGTGTGTGGTTCCGTCGTTTGGTAGGAGGTTGATTACGACCAGGCCAGGATGATGGTGATGTCGTTGAGTAGGTCAACTCCAGAATCGGACGTTGGTAGAGAGGAGTGGAGTGCGAAGAGAAAGGGCACGAGTGGGCCAAATAAGGAAGGTGAATCGTGTGAACCATCGATCAGGCCATCAGGACGGGATCATCGATATCGATCAACGACTCTTGCTTTCACACCGTCACCAATGCAACAACCCCAACGTACTCGAGTTCCAACGATCCGATTCCGAGTCCTTATAATAGGAAGGGCGAATGCAGGAAAGACAACCATCCTGCAACGGGTGTGTGACACGACGGGGAGCCCCATTATTTACCGGGGAGACCGTTGGAGAAATGAGAGGGTACGTGGTCAAACTTTTTTTATCTGCGAGTATGATCTCACTGTCGACCAGGTTACACTCGACCCATCCATCGATGTTAGTCACAGTAGTACTTTTCTTCGCTTGCCTCTAAACATGAACCAGCGAGGTGAACACACGATCGATGACCAACTTATGTTCTCCGATGATGACCGCTACGTTTTCCACGATTCTCGGGGAATCGAGTCAGGTAGCACCGAAGAACTCGGGATATTGAAAGAATTCATTGGACGCAAGTGTCAAGAAAGGCGACTGGCACAGAGATTACACGCAATATGGTTTGGACTCTCGAGTATTCACGATTACAACAGCTGATGGCCAATTTTGAGGTACTGCGTCCCAATGGACAACCAACGACCACTGCTCGACCTCAAATTTTTCAAAGACATCTGTCCTGACCAGAATGGTGCGACGTTACCGACATTCATGACTGTATTCAACAATTATTCCCAGTCCCCGTTATTGTCGTGTTTACCAAGTACGACCAATTCCGGCGAAATGTCCAAATCCATTTGGAGGATTTCGGAACCTTAGATGATGATGTATTTGATCCGGCAGACAAACAATTTCAAGAGCACTACCTGGGTCCCCTTGGCGATGATATTCGATGGGTGCGATTAGAAAGTGAGTTCAGAGGCAAGTACCAGAGGTTCGTGTTAATGTTTTTCGGCAGAAATGAACAGGCAAAATATGCGCTGCAATGAGCTTATTGAGACGACGGCTGCGGCTTTGAATGACGACATCGTCGGATTGATGCTTTTAGCTGTGCAGAGGGGCAACTTAGAATTAAGTGTTAAAACAGCTTTGAACCGGTGAGTGCCCAATTGAAGGGGCAAGGCGAGCAAGGATCACAACAAACATTGATTGCAGTGTGCGTTCCCAAATTGGCTCGAAGACCAAAGTTATAGTTCATGGATGTCTTGTCTCGTTTCCATACATCTGGGTAAGTGTCGATAAAGTCTTAATTTGTGGTACATGGCTGATGATTCCGTCCAACTCCTAGTTTGTGAGTGCGAGCTATTACTGCCGTGGTTCGCCGCGTTTCGAGCCTACTGACGACGGCTGTCCTCGGCTGTCCAGGATGTGAGTGGCTGCGGTGGCTCGGTGCGTTTCGAGCCTACTGACGACGGCTGTCCTCGGCTGTCCAGAGAGTGAGTGGCTGCGGTGGCTCGGTGCGTTTCGAGCCTACTGACGACGGCTGTCCTCGGCTGTCCAGAGAGTGAGTGGCTGCGGTGGCTCGGTGCGTTTCGAGCCTACTGACGACGGCTGTCCTCGGCTGTCCAGGATGTGAGTGGCTGCGGTGGGTCGGTGCGTTTCGAGCCTACTGACGACGGCTGTCCTCGGCTGTCCAGTATGTGAGTGGCTTCCGTGGCTTGGTGCGTTTCGAGCCTACTGACGACGGCTGTCCTCGGCTGTCCAGGAAGTGAGTGGCTGCGGTGGCTCGGTGCGTTTCGAGCCTACTGACGACGGCTGTCCTCGGCTGTCCAGTTCGTGAGTGGCTGCGGTGGCTCGGTGCGTTTCGAGCCTACTGACGACGGCTGTCCTCGGCTGTCCAGTTCGTGAGTGGCTGCGGTGGCTCGGTGCGTTTCGAGCCTACTGACGACGGCTGTCCTCGGCTGTCCAGGAAGTGAGTGGCTGCGGTGGCTCGGTGCGTCTCGAGCCTACTGACGACGGCTGTCCTCGGCTGTCCAGTTGGTGAGTGGCCGTGGTGGCTCGGTGCGTTTCGAGCCTACTGACGACGGCTGTCCTCGGCTGTCCAGGATGTGAGTGGCTGCGGTGGCTCGGTGCGTTTCGAGCCTACTGACGACGGCTGTCCTCGACTGTCCAGAGAGTGAGTGGCTGCGGTGGCTCGGTGCGTCTCGAGCCTACTGACGACGGCTGTCCTCGGCTGTCCAGGAAGTGAGTGGCTGCGGTGGCTCGGTGCGTTTCGAGCCTACTGACGACGGCTGTCCTCGGCTGTCCAGGATGTGAGTGGCTGCGGTGGATCGGTGCGTTTCGAGCCTACTGACGACGGCTGTCCTCGGCTGTCCAGTTCGTGAGTGGCTGCGGTGGCTCGGTGCGTTTCGAGCCTACTGACGACGGCTGTCCTCGGCTGTCCAGTTCGTGAGTGGCTGCGGTGGCTCGGTGCGTTTCGAGCCTACTGACGACGGCTGTCCTCGGCTGTCCAGGAAGTGAGTGGCTGCGGTGGCTCGGTGCGTTTCGAGCCTACTGACGACGGCTGTCCTCGGCTGTCCAGTTGGTGAGTGGCCGTGGTGGCTCGGTGCGTTTCGAGCCTACTGACGACGGCTGTCCTCGGCTGTCCAGGATGTGAGTGGCTGCGGTGGCTCGGTGCGTTTCGAGCCTACTGACGACGGCTGTCCTCGACTGTCCAGAGAGTGAGTGGCTGCGGTGGCTCGGTGCGTCTCGAGCCTACTGACGACGGCTGTCCTCGGCTGTCCAGTTCGTGAGTGGCTGCGGTGGCTCGGTGCGTTTCGAGCCTACTGACGACGGCTGTCCTCGGCTGTCCAGGAAGTGAGTGGCTGCGGTGGATCGGTGCGTTTCGAGCCTACTGACGACGGCTGTCCTCGGCTGTCCAGGAAGTGAGTGGCTGCGGTGGCTCGGTGCGTTTCGAGCCTACTGACGACGGCTGTCCTCGGCTGTCCAGTTCGTGAGTGGCTGCGGTGGCTCGGTGCGTTTCGAGCCTACTGACGACGGCTGTCCTCGGCTGTCCAGTTCGTGAGTGGCTGCGGTGGCTCGGTGCGTTTCGAGCCTACTGACGACGGCTGTCCTCGGCTGTCCAGGAAGTGAGTGGCCGTGGTGGCTCGGTGCGTTTCGAGCCTACTGACGACGGCTGTCCTCGGCTGTCCAGGAAGTGAGTGGCTGCGGTGGCTCGGTGCGTTTCGAGCCTACTGACGACGGCTGTCCTCGGCTGTCCAGGAAGTGAGTGGCTGCCGTGACTCGGTGCGTCTCGAGCCTACTGACGACGGCTGTCTTCGGCTCTTCAGTTGGTGAGTGGCTACACCGGTACGCTACATTTCATATTTGCTCATGCAGCCCATCCTCGGCTCTAGAACGTGAGTGGCTGTTTTTCTATGCCCGGATCACCCCTGTCCTTGACTTTATCCCGACTTGATCATACTCATTCCTTGCCCAATAGCATGTGCGTGTATGCTCTCCTTTTCAACCTGCTCGTCATGTCTACCTTTGTTCTCTTATTTGTAAGTGCTCTGAGAGCCTTATGTTCGCTCAACTAACAATATCACTTTTAATAAGGCAATGAAGGTTATGTCACTGCCCACTGTCAAAAAGGTGTTATTTTTGCATCACAGCCATTTGGCTGTATCGCTTATGACGTTTATTTCTCTAGTTCTCCGGTCATCATTTGATCTTTGGTATTGAAATCTATCATCTTTGGAGCGCATTTAACCTCTCTGCAAGCCACTATCCTTATCTTCAAGCATGCTACATTCTTACGTCTCGACGGCCTGTCTTATGAATCCGCACTCACTCAGGCAGAGCTAGACTATCGGGAGGCGAATATTGACCTGAAAATTCGACAACACCTCAGAGGATCTTTTCAAAACTCTGTTGAGGTGTCTGCAAGCTTTCTTATGGCCACTGATATTGGTTCGTTTACTTTTGCATTTGTTAAGCTAATCTCATCACGCTTCTAGAGCCATCTCAGTCCTCGGCTAATATACATGCGCATGGAAGAGAGCATTGGTTTAAACGTCTTTTGAAACCAGCATTCCCACGCAAGTCTTGAAGGCCACAAAGAAGGTTTAGTAGATCCAGTGTCGGGTGATCCAGGACTTAAGTGTATTACGTATACGATACACTCGGTCTTTGTGCGTCATTGTGGTAATTTCAACAAATCCGGTCTTCGTTGTGAGATAGGAGGGTTCTTCACTATGTATGATCAATAAATGATTCGATTTTCTCGAGGCCACTTGGGAAGAACTGCCAGGATGGAATTCCACTTCCCTTTCCCTAGTAAGTTACCAGCGGTGTCCAGTCGACATTTGTCGCATAGCGGCTCTCCAGCGCCTCGCACAAGCGCCTCGGCAGCGCAGTTCCAGGGAAGAGTGGAGTTGAGATCGAGTTCGATGTCTCAGAACGCATCCACACTGCCGATATCACCGACTCACCGTCGCTACTACTAGCACTAGGCCTCCCCAGCCATGCCAGTGATAGCCCCGGCGTGTACAGAGATGGCGATGGTCTCAAAGTTCAAGTTAGACGCAGGGGCTCAGTATCAGTAGCATCCGCTGTGTCCATCTGGAAGAGCTACTGGTCGAGCCTAGTGACGTTTTTTGGGCCGAACCCAGCCACAGAGTTCGCCGGTCTGAGGCGAAGCGAAGCATGAGCGGTGCCTTAGAGCAATGTCTTTGAGTGAGCGGGCAAGTGGCACGTGCTCATTCCTTTCTTGCGTGCTGCCACCTGCCCACCCTCCTTTCAACCGGTCTGAAAAACCGGGCCTTTTAATTTTTCAAAAAAACGAATTACCTACCCATCTCTAAACCTCTCCATACCAATAACCCGTAAGCATGCCTCGCATCCTTGATGACCCATCTTGGGCGCTCTGCCCTAACTTCAATGGAGACAACTGGGACTTTCTGAGACAAACTATGATCGAGGCCCACCCAGGCATCGACCCGCTCACAGAAGAAGAGGCAGCTCAGCGCCTCAGAGATGCATGGACCAGGGAGCACAACAGGAAAGTAGCTGCCTGGGACGAACAAGTGCAACAGTGTTATGTTCCTTCTGGACATATCAATCCAACTTGGATTTGGGACTGGTTTGCTGAGTATACGCGTCGAAGGTCTTCAGTATCCCGTAGGCAATGGCTAGGGTGATACGCAAGGCGTGACCAAGGTAGGCAAGGCAGAAAACGATGATGACGAAGTCGAGTATGATGAAGGAGAGGTCGGCGACGTGCACGACTTATAGCAGGGAGCTGATGACAACGAAGAGTTATGCACACAGGACAAGGAGCTAAGGCGCAGGGAAGGGAAGGTATTCCTCAAGATATCAAAGCTAAGGGGTTCATACGCGAACACCCCTCTACTTATACTACTAGGGCTGGAGCTTTCAAGCCCAGCAACCCTAATACACAGCCACAAACCCTAATATCACAACCCAATCACAAGCCATACAAGTCAGCAGTCACATCAGTCACGTATCACACTCCGATCCGGGTGCAAGCTCATCCGGACCCTTCTGGACCAGCTCTAGGTGGGTCACGTGCCAGGTCACATGACAGCCAGCTCTCATTCCTCTAAGTTGATAGGAAACTCGCCTTGATATGCCTCCAGGCGTCATAGTGCTCCTGAGTCATAGATCCAAACGTGCGGACGTCGTCCTCTTCAAGGAACTCCTTGGGCATCTCGGGCACAAACGCAACAAACAGGACCAGGCCGAGCAAGACGAGTTAGACAGATGGGCTCAAGAGGAGGAAGATGCCCAGCAGGCCCAACGCAACAAAGAGGAAGAAGAACAGCGCAGAGAGACCGAAAAGAAAAAGCCAAAGATTGGTTCGTTCGTCAGAGGACAGGGCATTGGCAACTGGATCAAACCCTGCCCAGCCCAGTACGCCCTCAACAAAATCCATAACCTAGAGTACATCGAGCTTGATTACTTCACGCTGAAAGGCTGCAGGGATGTGGCGGCCGAGGCAAGCAGATCCATTAGCCAGGACACCCTAGCCTTCGCACACCTTGAGGACACCATTGCCGTCCGCCCCCTCGCTACCGTGAAAACCGCCAGGAACATCAGGGCGGACGAGGAGCTAAGTTGGACCGAGCTCATGGACGCAAAACATACCATGCTGCACTTCATGGTGCAGTCCAAGGTGTGGCCGGACACCCACCTGGTATCCCTAGTAGCCTTCTACCTCGCTCTCGAGATGCACCCGAGAAGGACTCAGGAACACAGTAGAACAGTCCTCGCGCTCTATCAGAGCCGCGTAGTGATGGTAAAGTTCAGTTCAGTTCAGTTCAGCACCCTTTTGGCTGAACTGTGAACTGAACTGAGGGTTCAGTTCGGGTGTTTGGCTGAACCTTGAACTGAACCCTCGGTTCGGGTTCACATCGGTTCAGTCCGGTTCAGGGAGGGTCTGAACCCAAACTGAACCCAAATAACAACAGATTTCGGGCCTTACCCATACCCGCACCTGCACCCGTGTGAAACCCATACCTGTGCTCACAGGTATGGGTATGGACAGATCGGCACCGCAGGTCAGTATGTTCAATATAAATTCTAGTACACTACTGTAAGCTACTATACAAAGGATACTGTACTACAAAGCCCGCCGTCACCACCGCCGTCTGTCGTGTCATCGTCTTCGCTGCAGTCATCGCTGTCGTCGTTGCTGCAGTCGTTGCTCGTTGACATCATTGTCACCATTGTCGCTGCCATTACAGTTGTCGTTGTCGAGTCACTCGTCGAGTTGGAGTGGCAGCAAGGGCACCGCCTTGCCATCACTCCTGCCATGGCTGTCATGGGTGCTGCCGCCGTTGCGTTTGGGACTTGCGTTGCGATGATTCTGGCAGTTGGTTGTTCGGCTGGGGCTGGTGAAGTTGTTGTTATGAGTCGTTGTCTGCATAAGTTGTCTACGTAAGTGGCAGGCGGGGTTTGCCATTGATGCTTGAGCCAATTCATTCCCAGGCCGGGTGATGCCGGTTTTGTTCTCTTCGCCTTGCTTAGTCAGTTTATTGATTGTGCACTTCAAGTTCACCGATGCGCAGCGCGTGCAACCCCGAGCTGCTACCAACCCCCACCACCACCCTGCCGTCGACAACAACAAGATGCTGTCAATGACGACGACGACAAAGACGACAAAGACGACAACAATAGCGACATCAACAACAGCGACAAGGTGACACGACGAGTTGGACGGCCACCAACCGCCGCCACCGCCAGGATCTTGCCATCGACAATGGCAAGGCAATATCAACAACAGCAACAATGCCAACAACAACAACAACAACAACAACAGCGACAACAACGATGACGACAGCGACAACAACGACAAGACGACGACAATGGGACACGAAATCAACTGGACATGACAACTTGGACGTGACGGCGAGCTCTGCCATGGGCATTCTCATGGAGACCAGAAGTAGTAGTGACTAGTATAATAATACTTCATGTACAAGTGTAGCAATATCTAGGGCGGAAATAGAGGTTGTAATGTTCTCAAAAAAAACCCGCCAAACCCGTCATACGGGTGTGACGGGCACTACACATAAGGTCCCATGGTTTCAGACTTGTGAATCCGACACCTTGCACACACTTTTGCACTTTTGGAATGGGCTGAACTGTAATGTACTTCATTTCAGAGATTTCAAAAGTTGTAAATTTTCCAGCTTCAGTATCAACAGTTTGGTTCAAACCCTGTTCAAACACGGTTCACGAATATCAGGGTTTTGCCGAACCCCGAATGGAACCATCGGTCCGGTTCGGGTCAATGGCCGAACCTGAACCCTGAACCAGGGTTCAGTTCAGGTGGGTTCGGGTTCGCACCAAAGTTTGGACTGAGCTTTACCATCACTAGAGCCGCGTGAGGCGCAAATGGTTCGATGCCTTCAAGCGCAATGAAGGCTTTGACATAGAAGTGATCAACAAACTGTTGAGCGCAGAACTAACAAGCAAGGTAAAAGCAAAGAGCTAATAGACAAGTTAACTTCAGAGGGGAAGTAAACTCTGTATATATACACACCTAATAGACAAGTTACTATAGACTGTCTGTGAGTAAAGGTAGTGTAAAGAGAAAGTTAAAAGGGACTTACACTTCAGAGGGGAAGTAAACTCTGAAGTGTGAAGGCGTAAACAGCAGTCCTTATATACAGGACGCTTAGCTAAGAGTGGTCTGTGCGCACTGGTGACCCAAACACAATACATGTGGTCTGTGCGCCAGAGGGAGAAATGCCATTGGAGGGCAGAGAACAATAGCTGCCTAAAGCAGACAATACCGGTATCTTAACAATAGAGAACAATAAGAGTCATGTATGACTCTGACAATAAAGATAAACAAAAGCGGTCCATACAAGTCCGGAGTGTCCAAAAGAGTCCATAAGGGACAGATACTAAATATAGTATATGGGCTGACACAATCAGATCCCATGAGACATGTGACTTATACAGTCGCGTCTCAACATCCCTCCATGATAGAGGCAGTCCATGATATGACAGAGGTGATAAATTTGGAGTGTGAAGAGCTGCGCAGAAGATTGGGATCAAGGTTGAAATCTTGGTAAGTCCTGATAAAGGACTATCTTCTCCAGAGGAGACAAGACAACGCTCAATCAGAGACTATGGTCATTAGCGCTTCATTTGTCCTTGATACAGGACAACTTTTTGAAGGGCAGGAATCTGTGACCAAGGTCCAGCTTCTTCAGGGTTCTAAGAAGGGTTTTTCTTAGCTCCAGAGATCAGAGAACATTTTGTGCTTTTTACAGGGCAATGTGACGTCCCTGTTGTTAAACCCAGGATCGACGACCACTGACTGTTTAACAGCACTATGTTTCTAAACCGAGGATCGATGACCATTGACTGGTTATCAACCCTATGTTCTGAATCTCTTGTTACACCATTCCTAGGTCAGCTACCATTTTGTCAAAGGGGTCTTTGGGCAGGGACTTGGTGAGTCCATCTGCAACCATTTCCCCAGTGGGTGTACGTATCAGGTCTATGACCTTATTTTCTATGTATTCCCTGATTACATGGTGCTTTATCAGGATGTGTTTGGACCATCTTCCAGTGACAGGGTTTAATGCTAAGTCTACAGCACCCTTGTTGTCACAGTGTAGGGGAATAGGGGAGGTAACCTCATACCCTAGTTCGCCTAGGAAGGTAGTGTACCACTGAGCTTGATTAGAGGCCTCAGAGAGGCTCATGTACTCTGCTTCTGTGGTAGACTGTGCAATGGTCTTCTGCTTTCTGGTACACCATGAAATGGCTCCATTGGCAAGCAGGAAGACGTAGCCAGAGGTAGAGTGTTTCTCTTCCTGATCTCCCCAGGAAGAGTCACAGTAGCCATGAAGGCCTTCTCCACCATTCCCTCCAGCATAGCGTAATGCATAGTCCTTAGTGTGGTTAAGGTATGCCAGGACATATTTTGCTAGGCGTAAATGCTGAGGTGAGGGGTTGGAAGCGAATTGGCTAAGGGACGCAACAGCGAAGGAAATATCAGGTCTGCTTCCAATCTGTGCATAGAGCAGAGACCCAATTATCTGTTGATACTTCTTGATTTCAGAAGTAGAGGCCTGATCTTCATATTTGATCAAGTGTGCCTCGGCGCCAGAGGGAAGAGGGGTATATACTGGGTTGGAATCTAGCATCCCAAACCACTCAACCACATCGCAGATGTAATCTGACTGGTTGATTTCCATAGTGCGGTTTGCATGGTCTCTGGTGATGTTGACACCTAGGTAAGACTGGATTTCACCAAGATCAGTCATCTCATATCGACTTGATAGAGATGCTTTCAGATCATTGATCTTTGATAGGGAGCTCCCAAGTATAGTAATGTCATCTACATATAAGATAACGAAAAGTGTATCACCCCCCTCTTGAAGATGATATACATATACTCCTGCATCAGAGTATGTCCGCGTAAAGCCTAGGTCACAAAGGACCCCATGGAATTGCATGTTCCATGCGCGGGAAGCTTGTTTGAGGCCATAAAGGGCCTTCTGTAGTCGGCACACAAGGTGCTCTGAGCCAGCTGTGACGAAACCGACAGGTTGCTCCATATAAATTTCTTCCTCCAGTTCCCCATGAAGAAATGCCAACTTGACATCCATCTGGTGAATATGCCAGTCTTCAAGCGTAGCCAACGCAAGAAGTAGTCTCAAGGACTCAAAGCGGGCAACTGGGGAGAAAGTTTCGTCAAAGTCCACCCCCTCTAGTTGGGTGAACCCTTTTGCCACTAGCCTAGCACGAAAGCGACCATCCGCTTTCTTTTTGAATACCCATTTACACTTGACCACCTTCCTTCCTTCAGGGAGGGGTTCAAGTCTCCAGACATCAAGCTTGGTGAGAGCATCCAGTTCATACTGGCATGCTTCAAGCCAATCACCTGCTTGTTCAGACTCCATGGCCTGCTTGTACGTCTGTGGGTCCCTGTAGCCAGGTACCTCAGCAGCGTTTAGCAAGTCCATCATTCCCAGCCTGCTGCTACCCTGCACGAATTCGTCGTTGTCCTCTGTGAAGTAGCGAGGATTTGTGAATCGTACCCTTGTGCTCCGCCTTGGGCGTGTAGGCGAGACTACCTGAGTGTTCCTGGGAGATCTAGGGGTTTCCCTAGGAGGAGACACTTCCCTGTTGAAATTAGGGGCAGGTATAGGCGCAGTGACTGCTGGCCTTGTAGAGCGGGTAGTGCGACAACGTGTGGGTGCAGGATTGGTAGGGGGGGGTGCTTGGGAAGGAGGAGTGTGATATATAGTCTGGTCTGCCGGAGCAGGTGTGGAGTTGGGTGGGGTGCTAGGCTGTTGTAGTACTACAGGTGCCGGAGGTGGTATGACAAAGACTGGTGTGGTCTGAGGCACTGTAGGGGCAACAGCTGGTGTAGGCGGGCTAGGCACTACAAAGATGACTTCACCACTGGGAGCACTCAAGGGTTCACCAGATGCGGGAGAGGTGGAAGGTTGTAAGTGTTGAGCCACAACACTGCGGGATGGGAAAGTGTCTTCATCAAATGTAACATCTCGTGAAGAGATGAAGCACCGGCTATGTCTATCCCAGAGTTTGTAACCCTTTGAAAGGGTTCATAGCCCACAAACACGGCTTCCTTTGATTTAGGATCTAGTTTGCGCCGGTTGTGTTCGGGTACATGATAGTAGGCTTTGCAGCCAAATACTCTAAAGTAGGAGACATCTGGGACTGTACCATCCCAGAGCTCTAGCGGAGTTTTCCACTGATTTGAATGAGTGGGAGTGCGGTTATAATTTGCACAGCAGTTTGAACTGCTTGCTCCCAAAAGCCAAGGCTAAGGCCTGCATGGTGGAGCATGCTAGTGCCTTTTTCCATAACCGTACAGTTAAAACGCTTGGCTCTCCCATTCTGTTGTGGAGAATAGGGCATAGTGAGCATATGCTCGATTCCTGCTTCCAGAAGGATGTGCTTTAAGTCATTGTTGACATATTCGCCACCACGGTCCGAGTGTAAGGATTTGATGGGCTTATTTAGTTGTTTTTCAGCCCACGCCTTATAGTGTAGGAAGGCGTCCTTAAACTGGTCCTTTGATTTCATAAAGATGATGACTGCAGCTTTGGAGAAGTCATCTATGAATGTGGCGAAGTATTTGTTGCCCTGGATAGAGTTGCTCTGTAGTGGGCCAACAAGGTCACTGTGAATGACTTCAAGGGGTTCTGAAGCACGTTTCTTGGAAGGTGGAAAGGGTAGACGAGTAGATTTGCCTAGTTCACAACCAAGGCAAAGTCCATCTTCCACAGGGGAATCATTTATATGGAGTCCTTTAACTGACTCCTGAGCATATCTTTTTAGTGCATCTTTGGACATATGTCCCATGCGCCTATGCCAGACATCAAGGCTCGCAGATGCAGGTGCGCAGACAGCATTCATAGCATGTCCGTCGAGCCAGTATAGCCCGAGAGCTTGTGTCCTTCCGCAATGGTCTCTCCTTTGTGTCTGATTGTAAAGGAGGTGGCATCAAAACTAACTATGGCGCCCTTTGAAGTGAGGCAGGGCGTGGACAGAATACGCGAGTGCGTATTTGGGAGGTGGAAGCACATCCGATATTTTGAGGTTAATGCCTCTATTGGTGCAGATTGTGATAGAACCCGTTCCAACACTTCGTAGAAGAGTGTTGTCACCAAGGAGGAACATCAATACCTTTGTGAGGTGTATAGGTGTCGTAGTCCTCAAGATACGGAGTAAAATGTGCTGACGCTCCACTGTCCATCATCCATTTTGATGCTGACTGAGTGTGATGGACACTCATCATGTAAAGGGAGACCTGAGGTACTTCATGTACCTCTTCTATTTTGCCAGAGCCATTAACTATTGTAAATAGGCGGCTCTTTGGTACAGGTATGCTATTGGCAGCAGCAAACCTGTTTGCCGGGATTGAATCCGGTGCCTCAGTAATGGTATTCTGAGCAGCTTTCCCTCGCTGCCCAGCCCTTCCTTTTTTGGCGTTCTCCTGATCCCGCTTGAGTTTGTAACACTCTGGCTTTTTATGGCCAGGTTTTTTGCAGTAGTGGCAGATTACGTCCGAGGATGCAGAGCTGCCTGATGCCTGGGGAGGCGAGTGCTGGGGCCTGACTGGGGCAATCTTTGTGAAAGATGCTGGAGGGCCAGCGATGCGGGATTCCTCATTGATGAACCTGTTGATGAGGTCCTGAGGTAGGAGATTGGCAGGGGGGCCAGATGCGAGGATGGTGCCTGCTATGGTGCTGTAGGAGGGGGGGAGCGCGTCTAAAAGAATGAAGGACATTTGCATGTCCGAGACGGGCATCCCCTGCTCCACAAGGGTGTTCCTCAAGTCCAACATCTTCTGGAGTTGAGGTAGGAAGGGGGTACCTTCCTGAAGCTTGGTATTTGCCAAGCCCACCCATAAATTGAAGGTGGCCATAGAGCCAACCTGACCATAGAGGTGTTCCAGCTGCTGGAACTTGTCATGGACAGTTGGGAAGACTGCCATGGACTGAATACCGGAGAGGACCTCCGACGTAACTGAGAGGAATAGGAGGCCAGTGATGACCTCCTCCTGCTTTGCCCATAGGGCCAGAATTGCCAGACCTTCATCCGTGGGGCCTGTTGGTCCTGCCACACCTGCTGGTAGGACAGGGTGCTGAGGAACGGCCACAGGGGCTGAGTGGGAGAGGTGCCTACTGCACCCATTCATCAGCATCAGGGATGTGAAGGTGGTGGTCCAAGTCTGCCAGTTGGTTCCATCCAACTTGGAAAGGACGACGGAGGGAGGGAAGGTAAGATGGAAAGACATTTGAGATGTTTGTAAATCTGGTTCCGAGGAGCAGTCAGAACCAGTCCAGATCTTGGTAGGAAAGGTAGAGGTCCAGCCATAGGAGCGCTATAACTCCATAACACATAGGGTGTCATGCCTCAAGTTTGTGCGACTTGGATGTATACTATGGTAGTGGAATCATTTTTAATGATGGCTGCCTTACTACTTAGTCTCCATGGCCCAAATGTTACTAAGGGCGGATAGTCATGCGCGACGCCATAGGTTTCAAGCGAGAAAGATCATGGGAGCATTGTCCGGCAAAGGATGCTCCGAGTCGATCTCTAGCCTAGTAGCATGAAGGCTGGGGCTACCCAAGAACTATAGTAGAAGGGTAGTACCCTAGAGAGGAGCCAACAGCGAATTCCAGAAGCAATGAGAGGGATCAACTCCCATGACAATTGCGACTGTCATCTGTGGAGTCTCTAGAACAGACCATTAAGGGTCTTGGTACTAAGTGGCTAGAATAGTGATACATGCCATGCAGCGAATCCTGCACAAAGGGAGCGAATACTTCTCCTGGCAGAGGTCTACTCATAGCTACTGTGTATATATCATTATAGTATAGTAGCGTCTCCTAGTTGTATCAGAGGGAAGGACTTCTGGGTTTGACTATTGACCAGGCCTTCACACCCCTTAAAGTGACCCAGGTATTAACCGAGTATCACCCAACCATTAGAGAGGCTTATAGCCACAAGGGTCTTCCCCTTTTGGCCTATGAAAGCACTTCCAGACGAAGACTGGGTAATGAAAATATAGTAGGAGTAGTGCGCACAGAGGAATTTAAGGTCACATGGGACCTTTCATGAGAACCTCCTTAGGAGGCTAGCCAAAATGGCACATGACAAAGTCATGGTGGACGAGAAAGGATGTGTTGAGTGTAAATGGAAGAGGATGCTCACTGAAGGTTGTGAAGACGACAAAAGTGTGGTCGGCTGAGAGAGCAAGGTGACACAAGTAGATCTGTGGTAAAAATGCAAGTTAGTTATTAGGCGTCAGGGCCCATAACCTGTTGAGCGCAGAACTAACAAGCAAGGTAAAAGCAAAGAGCTAATAGACAAGTTAACTTCAGAGGGGAAGTAAACTCTGTATATATACACACCTAATAGACAAGTTACTATAGACTGTCTGTGAGTAAAGGTAGTGTAAAGAGAAAGTTAAAAGGGACTTACACTTCAGAGGGGAAGTAAACTCTGAAGTGTGAAGGCGTAAACAGCAGTCCTTATATACAGGATGCTTAGCTAAGAGTGGTCTGTGCGCACTGGTGACCCAAACACAATACATGTGGTCTGTGCGCCAGAGGGAGAAATGCCATTGGAGGGCAGAGAACAATAGCTGCCTAAAGCAGACAATACCGGTATCTTAACAATAGAGAACAATAAGAGTCGTGTATGACTCTGACAATAAAGATAAACAAAAGTGGTCCGTACAAGTCCGGAGTGTCCAAAAGAGTCCATAAGGGACAGATACCAAATATAGTATATGGGCTGACACAATCAGATCCCACGAGACATGTGACTTATACAGTCGCGTCTCAACACAAACCCTTTATGCAAGCCCTGTCCGAGGAGGTGGTCATCGGACTCCAAAACAGGAGAATTGATCAGGTGCATCTCCACACCCATCGGCTCAGCAGAATCACGATGCTAACTTTCGCCTCTCCTCATCCTCACTCGCTCCGCTCTACCATTCATCGCACACTCCCTGCCATTGCCATGCTCCCAAAACATACCCCACCATGCTCTGCCCACTATTCACACTACCCTAAAACGCGTGCTGCCATGCTCCCCCACCGTCTGTGACCCAAACGTGTGCTGCCATGCTCCTTTCCTCCTGCGCCTGCCCTTCTGCGCACTGCCATGCCCCTCCCGCACGCCATGCATCTCACTGCCATGCTCTCACCCACTGCCACACCCCAGATCGCAAGGGTGCAAACATACCTGGACCCCCCGGCTGCGCGCCCTTACTCCAGGCACAGCCATGACCAATCCCACCGGTCCTGGGGTCGCCCCCACTCCGCCTCTCCCCATCGCCCAAAACCCCACATGCACCCCCACTCACGCTCCCCATGTTACGATACGCGAAGTGGACGCTTACTTACGGTGATGACCTCGTTAGTAAGTCGTAATGTGTCATGGACTAGTTGTATCAGTCAGCGGACTCATAGTATCACATGCCGATGTGGCATGACTCATTCCTAGGACAGCTGTAGTAGGGTTCGAGCTACTTACGCTACTAGTCGTACGGATTCGGGAGGAGCTTTAAAGCCACCTCGTATATGTATAAATAGTGGAGCGATAAGACCAAGATACGCCATCTTGGTCTTCTTCAATCACCACTTCCTCTCTTCATCTCTCACGCGTGTTTTCACTTGTCTTCACGGAAGCAAGTCGTCTTCATCGATTGCCTAGTGACTCGAACGTCCTAGTGCCGGATTTATCCGTGTCACGTGCCTCGTTAAGCGCCGTGCACATGTGTCCAAGTCACGTGACCAGCCCTAAAGATATTTCGCTAAGTCGTGAACGCCCTTTCGCAGTCCAAGTCGGACTAACGCCAGTGGTGGCGTTACACCCCACATGCAGGCCAAAGATCATCCTCTGACTACCCTGACCCCTGCACCACGTGCCAATCCAGGCGTGCCAGACCTGACAAACTGGAATTTTTTCCGTCAGGCGCAGGCCCACGTGGCGGAGTCTGCACTGCTTGCCTTGGCTGCCACGATCACACTTTCACCAAGTGCGAGGGACACAAGCTATGGGATGGCTCCACAGGCGCGGTCAGAAAGACCCAGGGCAAACTGGTCGCCTCAGATGGCCTGGCCATCTGCTTCGACTGGCAAGTACCCAAGGGGTGCTCCTCCACCAGCCACCCCGAGCGGCACATCTGCTCTGGCTGTGGAAAGTCGGACCATGGGGCCCAAATGTGCCCTCGAGCAGAGAAGGCTTGAGCCCCTCACACCGTACCACCGCAGTGCCTGGGCCTCCGAGCTCTCGCGTCTCGGCCTGCTTGGCAGATACCCCTCCATCTTACAAGGCCTCGCAGATGGTTTCGACCTTGATATTCCCCCCATATCCTGTACCTTTACTCCCCCCAATCACCCCTCCATTATGTCCCTACTTAACGTGTACAATACTATCGTCGAACATGAGTTTGCGGTCGGCCGCTACATTGGCCCCTTCACACATAAGCAGCTGGAAGCCGACCTCGGTCCCTTCCAGACCTCCCCCCTGTCCCTTGTCCCTAAGATGTCCAAGCCCGGGAAATACCAAGCAGTACACAACTTCTCCCACCCTCACTGTCCCCTGCCCAAGGCGTCAGCCATTAACACCCACATTGACAGCAATGATTTCCCATGCACCTGGGGCACATTCTCCACGGTTGCCCTGCTCATCGCCTGCCTGCTGCCCGGATCTCAGGCAGTGGTCTGCGACGTCGCGGAAGCGTACAGGACAATTCCTGTCACCCCTGCCCAATGGCCCAGTCTTGTCATCCGCCTGCAGGTGGAGGACCAATTTGCTGTCAACACGTGTAACAACTTCGGCCTCACCTCGGCAGGAGGCGTGTACGGAATGGTGGCAGACGCCAGCGCAGACATCTTCCAGGGCAACGGCATCGGCCCCCTGGCCAAATGGGTTGACGACCATATCTTCTTCAGAGTCCTGCAAAGCCGCCTCGCCAAGTACAACGCCCAGCGTGCAGTCTGGCGGGAAGAGATCCGCAGTCATGGCGGGCGGGTGCAGGAGGGCAGCCGCGTATGGTACAAGGGGAAGAACCGCCCAGATGACTCCCCAGAGGAATTTGACAAGGACTGCAGTGCAGAGCTGCTGGACCTGGCGAGTGCCTCCCCACGCCCCGCGCAAGATGCCCATTTCACTTACACGGATGTTGACATCGATGCCATCTCATTGTGCCTCAGCATCTGGTGGGAAGCGTCAAAGTCCATCCCCTTCAGAACCGAGGTACTCTACCTCAGCCTCCACTGGGATCTGCTCAGCCACATTGTGCACCTGCCCGAAACCAAAAAGACCAGGTACCTGGCAGCGATCTGGGAATGGGAGACCAGGCACACACACAACCTCCTCGAAACCCAAAAACTGCATGGCAAACTCATGCATGCTTCGCTGGTTATGCCCGCAGGACGGGCCTATCTCACCAGTGTAACGCCACCACAGGGGCGTTAAGCACGACGTGTGCTTCGTAAGTCAATCGGGATCGGAGAGGCGCGAGTCCGTTAAGACTCAGTTCGGTGATGAACAAGTACCACTAGGTCTCCCTGGGACACTAGGGTAATAACGGAAGGCAAGGCTCAAGCGTAGGGGCGAGCTAAGACGAGGACTCAAGCGCAAGGGCGAGTCGGACGAGGGTCGTGAGGCAAAGACAATGTGGTATTACACAAGAAGTCAAGTCTACCGTACAAGCTAGGTAGGGCGTGACTTATATACTAGTACAGGATGTTTGTAGACTACAAACATATGGCGCGATCCTAGGGTACAGGCCCTAGCGAGCTAATCAGGTAATATGAAGGGGAAATCCGTAAGTAGAACAAGCGAATTCCGCGGGGACACGCGGAAGTCAGATGGCGTCTGCGGACTCTAAAAGTCGTAAAATCGGCCATCGTAATGGTCAGGCGGTGGGTACGAGATAGAAGCCGGAGACGAAAAGGAAGTGAGTCATGGGTAAAAGTACACGCGAACACAAGGCAACATAACAGAGGTAAGAAGAGAAGTAGTCCGAGTTCGTAACATTACCCCCCCGTCAGACTTGAAGCCGCCACGGCTTCAACTAGTCACTGGCGTAATAGCAGTCCTCTTCGGGCGCGATATTGGTAGGTGTGGGAGATGGGGTACGGGGGCAAGTGTGACGACGCAGGAACATGTATCGCCCGGACTCGCCACAATCCCTGCAGCGCTCGTACAACGGACACTTAATCTCGTCGTGCTTCGCGTCGTACCTCAGACATTTACCGCACCACCTTGGGCGGTCGTCAGGATCAACATATGCGGGGGACATGGGGGAGAGTCGGCGAATGAGGCAGGTGTTGGACCTATGGACGTGACTACCGCACCATTTGCATGGTTCGCGTTCGCGTCGGTCCGGGCACTGGGCCACAAGATGCCCCGTGGACTTACACTGGAAGCACTTGCGCTGCCGCTGACGTCCCTCTCCTTGAAGGCGTGGCATCTCGCATGGTCCTCCAGCACGAGGAGGTAGGGGAGTAGGTTCCGGCAACCCCCGAGGGCGCGTTGGCTTTGCGTGGAGGGCAGTGTATTTGTTGGCAATGAGGGGGATAACGCGCGAATATTGGAGGCGCTTCCGTACGCTCGACATATCCATATCGAGATGGAATTCATCCCGAGTGAGTTCCACCTCCAATCGCCTAACGTCCACGCGGCGCGTAATAATCGCATCCCGACGTGTGAGGCACTCTCGCAGTCGAGAGATATCCGCGTGGACTCGCGGGGCTCTCAGCTCTGCGAGCACCTCATCCAGGACCATTGCGCGGGGGTCGTGGGGATGGAACATGTTAACTTGGTTGTCGGTGACGTGTTGAGGCAGTTGCTCCCCATGAACTGCGATTAGGTAGACCTGCGAGACGTAACAAGGCTCTCCCTTGCCCATCGTACCAATGACTTCTTGGTAGTTCCGCCGGTAATAGATGAATTTGGCAGTAGTTTGTGGGTAACCCGGGTTGTAACGCCACCACAGGGGCGTTAAGTACGACGTGTACTTCGTAAGTCAATCGGGATCGGAAAGGCGCGAGTCGGTTAGGACTCAGTTCGGTGGTGAATAAGTACTACTAGGCCTCCCTGGGGCACTAGAGTAATAGCAGGAAGCAAGGCTCAAGCGTAAAGGCGAGCAAAGGCGAGGACTCAAGCGCAAGGGCGAGTCAAACAGAGTTCGTGAGGCGAAGACGATGTGGTATTACACAAGAAGTCAAGTCTACCGTACAAGCTAGGTAGGGCGTGACTTATATACTAGTACAGGGTGTTTGTATACTACAAACACATGGCGCGATCCTAGGGTACGGGCCCTAGCGAGCTAATCGAGTAATGTGAAAGGGAAATCTGTAAGTAGAACAAGCGAATCCCGCGGAGGCACGCGGAACCTAGGGTACGGGACAGAAGCCGAAGAAGGGAAAGAAGTGGGTCATGGGTAAAAGTACATGCGAACATGAGGCAACACATCGGAAGAAAGATAAGAAGCAGTCCGAGTTCGTAACATTACCCCCCCGTCAGACTTGAAGTCGCCACGACTTCAACTAGTCACTGGTGTAGTAGCAGTCCTCCTCTGGTACGACGTTGGTAGGTGTGGGGGACGGGGTACGGGGACAGGTGTGATGACGTAGGAACATGTAACGCCCGGACTCACCACACTCCCTACAGCGCTCGTACATCGGACACCTGATCTCGTCGTGCCTCGCGTCGTACCTCAGGCACTTGCCACACCACCTCGGGCGGTTGTCAGGGTCGACATATGCGGGGGACATGGGGGAGAGCCTGCGAATGAGGCAGGCATTGGACCTGTGGACGCGACTACTGCACCATTTACACGGCTCGCGCTCACGTCGATCCGGGCATTGGGCCACAAGATGCCCCGTGGATTTACACTGAAAGCACTTACGCTGCCGTTGACGTCCTTCTCCTTGAAGGCGCGGCATCTCGCATGGTCCTCCAGCACGAGGGAGCAGGGGAGTAGATTCCGGCGACACTTGAGGGCGCGTCGGTTTTGCGTGGAGGTCGGCATACTTGTCGGTGATGAGGGGAATAACGCGTGAGTACTGGAGGCGTTTCCGCACGCTTGACATGTCCATGTCGAGGTGGAACTCGTCCCGAGTGAGCTCCACCTCCAATCGTCTGACATCCGCACGGCGCGTGACAATCGCGTCCCGACGCGTCAGACATTCTCGCAGTCGAGAAATGTCTGCGTGGACCCGTGGGGCCCGCAGTTCCGCAAGGACCTCATCCAGGACCATTGCGCGGGGGTCGTGGGGGTGGAACATGTTGATTTGGTTGTCTGTGATGTGTTGGGGTAACTGTTCCCCGTGAACTGCGACCAGGTAGACCTGCGAGACGTAACAAGGCTCTCCCTTGCCCATTGTGCCGATAACCTCCTGGTAATTCCGCCGATAGTAAATATACTTGGCGGTGGTCTGCGGATAGCCCGGGTTACCGATCAACAGGGGAAAGAAGAAGGGGGAGGCGGGGTCATTGGCGAAGAAGGGGAGACCTGGGTCAGTGGCGTCCTCCTCTTCTTCTGCCTCGTCGTCAAGCAGGGCGAGTCTGGGGTCCGGGTCGACTTGGCGTGTCTGGGGTCGGGGCGTGAAGACGTGGTCCATTCCTGCTGGGAATGGAGGGAAAGGGACGTGGGCGGCTGGGACTGCTGGGACTTCAAGAGGGGGAGGTGGTGTGAGGGAATACGGGGCTGGGACATCGTGTACCTCGACGGGTGTGTCGACTTTCGGTGGTGGTAGGGAGAGGGTAGGCTCAGGCGACGCGGATGGGGATAGGGGAGTGAGTGGCTCTTCCAGCTTCGAGAGAGCCGCCGAGGCTAAGGCAAGAACAGGAGGTGGGGGCGATTCAGGAACTACCGAGTGCGGCGTACGACCACCTCCTATTTCAGGTGGGACACCAAGGTCCTGTGATGGAACAGTTAGATTCTCGAGGATGACCTCGACGGGGCGGCGAGCAGGGATGGTAGAGATGACAGGAGTGGAAGACATGTGGGAGTTGGGAAGGGGAAGGTGAGGAAAAGTGGGTGTCGATGGAGCGTGAGTTATATCTTTCGTCCAGCCCCTTCGGCGGTAGGATTTAGGTGATAGAAGTCGGCAATAAGTTCGGAGGCGTGTTTTACGTTCTCAAGCGGTTCCCATGAACTGTCGCTTATGGGAAACCCCTTCCATTGGATCAGGAACTGAAGCTTGCGCCCTCTGCCGTGCAGTCGTGACTGTAGGATGCGCTCCACTTCGAATTCCTCTTCTCCGTCGATAAGGTCAGGTGGGGGTCGCGTGAAGTTTGCACCGTGTAACTCCGTCTCCTTATATGGGGTTAGGAGGTTAGCATGGAACACGGGGTGGATCTTCCATGTGGCGGGGAGCTCCAACTCGTAAGAGACGTCTGATAAGACCTTCTTGATACGGAAGGGCCCGTGACGTTTTGGGCCGAGTTTGGCAGTCGGGTAGAAGGTGCGTAAGTTCGTGCCTTCTAGCCAGACCTGGGCTCCTTCCTGATATGGAACGAAGCGCGTCTTTCCTCGTTTCATCATAAGTTCTTGCGCGTGTTTGATACAGTCTTGCGCATGTTGTCGTCTGATGACCATCTCTTCTAGTCGTTGTTCAACTGTTGGGGATGTCGTAGGTTTTGGCGTCCACATGGTGCGTGGTTCCCAACCCATGATAAGAGAGAAGGGAGATTCTTTTGTGGTTGCGTTTGGCCAGGCGTTGTGCGCGAATTGCGCGACTGGCAGCGCCTCGGCCCAATTGTCCTGTTGTACGTTGCTCCAGTGTCGTAAATACTGTTCCAGCCACTGGTTTGTACGTTCTGATTGTCCGTCTGTCTGTGGGTGGTAGGCGGAAGAGATGTTTTGACGGATGCCGAGGACTTTGCAGAGGTTTTTCATGAAGGCGGAAGTAAATCGGGGATCTCGGTCTGTGATAATCTTCCGAGGGATGCCGTAGTGCGGGTATACGTGGCGCAGGTAGAGTCGTGCTACCCCTTCAGCGGTTATCGACTCGTGACAGGGGATAAAGATGGCTGCTTTCGAGCAGTCGTGGTCTGTGATGGTCAGGATGGAGTCGTACCCGTCAGACACTGGGAGTTTCGTGATAAAGTCCATGGCTACGACTTCGAATGGTTCGGCGTCTGGATCTGTGGTGATGGGGAAGAGGTGTGGTTTTTGTCGGTGCGTGTTGATTTTGTTGGCTTGACACGTCGCGCAACCTTTAACGTAGTCTTCCACATCCTTGCGCATGTTGGGCCACCAGTAGTCGCGACGGAGAAGTTCGAAAGTGTTTGCGATCCCAGGGTGTCCCATAGCGGGAGTATCGTGGAAAAAGGTGATTACCCCCCGTTTAAGATCGTTGTCGCCCACGACAACTAAGGCATCGCCTTTCCACCACAGCCCCCCTACCTTCTTCAGGTTATGAGGCTCTATCCATCGCAGCACGTCCTTCTCATCAAGGTTCTGTGAGATCTGGGTCCAAATGTCCATGTCGTGCATTGACATTTCCGTAGCACGGATAAATCGTTCGGCGGGGAGGACGGTTACATTGTTGTTGTCCTCCTCGTTGACTATGTAATCTGCTCGCCTTGACAGGGCGTCTGCGCGACCGTTCTTTACTCCAGAGACGTGTTTTAATACGAAGTCGTACTCCGACAGCTCTAAGAACTCGCGTGCCACTCAGCGACTGATTTTTCGTGGCTCTTTCCAGTACTGAAGGTTGGCGTGGTCAGTGTGGATGATAATCTTGTGTGGGGAGCCGACGAGGTATGTTCGCCACGCCCTCAGCGCTTTCACGACCGCTAGTAGTTCTCGGTCATAAATATCGTAGTTGCGCTCTGCCGAGCTAAGTGACTCGGAATGGAATGCGACAGGGTGCAGTTTCTGATCTGGGCCTAGTTGATTCAGTACGGCTCCAATTGCTACGTTCGAGGCATCTACTTCTAGCTCAAATGGTTTTGAGAGGTCGGGGAACAATAACGTGGGTTCGCGCCCGATACATCGCTTGATGCTTGTGAACGCGTCTTGCTCGTCCTGCCCCCAGCGCCATGGTGTGTCTTTTCGTGTGAGGTTGTGGAGTGGTCGCGCGAGTGAGGAAAATCCTCGGATGAACCGGCGATAAAAATTACAGAATCCGAGAAATGCGCGTACTTCTCGAAGGGTCTTTGGGGCTTGCCATTCCTGGATGCCCCGTACTTTAACGGGGTCCATACGCAGGTTCCCGTGGCCTATGATCAGCCCTAAGTACTCCACTTCGAGGACTTTGAATTCGCACTTCTCTGGTTTAATGTACAGATCGTGCTCCTCACATAAGCGGAGAACTTCATGGAGTACGGCACGGTGGTGGGGGTAGTCGATGGCAGTCGCGATTAGGATGTCGTCCATATAGACGATTACTTCGTTGGTGAGGACGAGGGGTCGAAAGATGGTGTCCATCATTTCCTGGAACGTCGAGGGGGAATTCGTGAGGCCAAAGTACATGACTAAGGGTTCGTAGAGTCCCTGATTAGTTTTAAACGCGGCCTTCCATTCGTCTCCTTCGTTGATTCGTACGTTGTTGTATCCCCACTTGATGTCGAGCTTTGAATATAGGCGTGCCCCACGTATCCGATCTATTAATTCGGGGATGAGGGGGAGGGGGTAATGGTTTCGAACGGTGATCTCATTCAACCGTCGATAATCTTGTACAGGGCGTAGCCTGCCGTCTTTCTTTTTGATAAAGAAGAACGGCGATGCGTATGGGGACTTTGACGGGCGTATGTACCCTTTCTCCAACTGTTCCGTAAGGAACGTTGTGAGCGCCTCTTGTTCGTTCTGCGCGAGGGGGTAGACTTTACAGTCGAGCGCGGCGGGGGCATTAGGCAACAAGTCGATAGCGTGATCCCAAATACGCGATGGGGGAAAGCGATGGGACGCTTCTTCGTCGAATATTTTACGGTGACGATGATATTCTTCTGGGACCATCTCTTCGAACGTCTGCTGTTCCTTCTTCGCCGCTTCTCGTTGTGCTAACTCCGACGCCGTTGTCGTCTTTCGCAAAAATGCGATCTGGGGCTCACACTCATCGTCCATGAGTTGCTCCCACGCTTCCTCGTCAAGTTCATACGTCTCCAACGCCCGAATGGATGCTTCCATGGGCGTGGCTTCGTCTGACAAGTGAAGGCTTGAGATTACAACCGGTTGAAACTCCTCGTTCAACGTCGCATCCCCCCACTTGATACTGGGCTCAAAGGCCGTAAACCAAGGGTATCCTAGGATGACTTCGTCTCTTCCCAGGTTTGTAACTAGGAAACGAAGCGTCCTCTCCTCTTTTCCTGTCTTCACGGTGAGGTCCGTGTACTGAGTGATGGCGCCGTCCTGGTTATGGGTGCCGTCTACATTCCAGATGCGGATAGGGTGGGTAACGTCCCTTGTCCCAATCTGGAGTCGTTTGAGAAGCGCGGAGCATATGAAGTTGTCTGTAGCTCCTGAGTCGATAAGGACTTGTCGTTCGGCCGTTGCGTGCGCAGATTTAAACAGAACTGGAATTCGCATCGATCGGTATCTGCTAGTATACACGTTTAGGTTTAAAGCTCTAGCCCAGGCCGCCGGGTTCAAGCGTCGAGAAAATCCTCTCTTCCGAACAACTTTTCGACCATGAGGTCGCGCACCTCTTGCGACTGTGCCTTCATCGCTGCGATCTGTACGTCTGCCTGCTCCTCATTCGAAAGGATGCGATTAGTTGATACGGCGACAGTACTGATGGCGGGAGTTGGTACGTTTGTAGCCGGGGAAGGGGAGAGCGCAATTCTTGAGGAAGAGGCGGGTAGCGCCATGGCAGCGCTGGCTGCAGCCACGCGCACGCCTTTTTGTGGGCAGTTACGCGAGATGTGCCCTTGAGCACGACATCTAAAACATCGTCCCTCCTTTTGAAGTTGGGCTTTGTCGGTGTCGGTAAGGGCCACGGAGGCTCTGGCGCGTCCAACATCCATGGCGTTTGGGTCGCGCGTTCTGTTGAGGGCCTGGACCCACTGCTCTCGGCTGTGTCCACCCTTTCGACCGCGCGATGGTTTGTTCTTGCCCAGGCGATCCTTTAAAATAAGGTATTCAGCCTGCTGAAGTCGTGCGGCCGCCTTCCACTGCTCCCAATTGACGGGGTGCTGGAAGCGGATAGCGTTAATGACTAACTGATTAGGTAGTCCGTCTTGGAAAATGTCGAGGGTCGTGGCTTCATCGGGGTTGTACCCGGCCTTGATAACGAGGTTTTCAAATGTGGCGATATACGTGTCGATGTCTTCCCCTTTCATGGTAAGCGTCTGGAGTGATTTACGGGCATTGGTTCGTTCCGCCGTATCGAAGTAGGCGGCTACAAATCTGTCTCGGACGGTGTTCCATAGGACCATGTTTCCTCGGTCCACTCCATTGGCTACTTGTTCGTTGAGCCATCGCACTTGTTCTGCCACCCAATCATCGACGAGGGGTCCTCTAATGTAGGAGAGGAGAGTCATGGCACGCGAAGAGGGGATCCTGAGCTGGTCGACCTCCGGGTTCATTCCGATATAGAGGTCGAATGCGAGCAGGAAAGCTTTGCTCTTGTCCCTCACTCCTGTGAACTCCGGGGGTGGGTTTCCTCCTAGTCTTCCGTGGCCTCCAGGCGCTACTATCGGCGCGGCTCCTCCTGGCGCAGCGCCACCAGCGCCACCGCCACCGCCACCGCCACCGCCACCGCCACCGCCACCGCCACCGCCAGCTCCTCCGGCCGGGGCTCCACTGGGTGGCACTGGAGCTCCCCCTCCTCCTGAGCTCGAGACTCCCGAGGGTCCTCCTCCTCCTCCACTTCCTCCGCTGGTGAGCGTTGTGCTAGCAGAAGCTTGTTGTTGGGTCTGTGACATTGCGTATGTTGGAAATGCGGTGATTGGTAAATTTGTTGTAGGGACAGATACGCTCGGGGAATCGGGGTCTGGGCTGTCGATGTCGATGCCACTAGTAGTGCGGGTTCCAAAGGGTCCTACTCCAAGTGCGGGGGGTACAATGCTAATGGTGTACCACTTCCCTTGTTTTGGTGAGTAGTCGATGTATGCCCACTGGCGGATGTCGTCGAGGTAGTGGATTTGTCGGTACTTTTGTGTATTGGGGTGAAAGAGAAAGTATCCTTCAACTCCGTCGTGTTCTGCCCAAACTGCAGATCCTTTGACCTTGTCAGAGAGTTCGTCGGTGCTGTAACGATCAATGTACTCGGCCTGAAACCGAGACTGACTGCGACTAGATGTCGCCACTGTGAGAGACTTGACTTAATGTAACGCCACCACAGGGGCGTTAAGTACGACGTGTACTTCGTAAGTCAATCGGGATCGGAAAGGCGCGAGTCGGTTAGGACTCAGTTCGGTGGTGAATAAGTACTACTAGGCCTCCCTGGGGCACTAGAGTAATAGCAGGAAGCAAGGCTCAAGCGTAAAGGCGAGCAAAGGCGAGGACTCAAGCGCAAGGGCGAGTCAAACAGAGTTCGTGAGGCGAAGACGATGTGGTATTACACAAGAAGTCAAGTCTACCGTACAAGCTAGGTAGGGCGTGACTTATATACTAGTACAGGGTGTTTGTATACTACAAACACATGGCGCGATCCTAGGGTACGGGCCCTAGCGAGCTAATCGAGTAATGTGAAAGGGAAATCTGTAAGTAGAACAAGCGAATCCCGCGGAGGCACGCGGAACCTAGGGTACGGGACAGAAGCCGAAGAAGGGAAAGAAGTGGGTCATGGGTAAAAGTACATGCGAACATGAGGCAACACATCGGAAGAAAGATAAGAAGCAGTCCGAGTTCGTAACACGGGTTGCCGATCAATAGTGGGAAGAAGAAGGGGGAGGCGGGGTCGTTGGTGAAGAAGGGGAGGCCTGGGTCGTTAACGTCCTCCTCTTCTTCTGCTTCGTCGTCAAGTAGTGCGAGTCTGGGGTCCGGCTCGACTTGGCGCGTCTGGGGTCGGGGCGTAAAAACGTGCCCCATCCCTGCTGGAAATGGGGGAAAGGGGACGTGGGCAGCCGGGACTGCCGGGACTTCAAGAGGGGGAGGTGGTGTGAGGGAGTATGGGGCTGGGGTGTCGTGCACTTCAACGGGCGTGTCGACTTTCGGTGGTGGCAAGGAGAGGATGGGTTCTGGTGATGCGGACGGGGACAAGGGGGTGAGTGGTTCTTCTAGCTTTGAGAGGGCCGCCGAGGCTAGAGCAAGGACAGGAACTGGGGGTGACTCAGGGACTACCGAGTGCGGCGTGCAACCACCTATCTCAGGTGGGACACCAAGGTCCTGTGATGGGACGGTTAGATTTTCGAGGATAACCTCGACGGGACGGCGGGTAGGGATGGTAGAGATAACGGGAGTGGAAGACATGTGGAGAGTGGGAAGGGGAGGGTAGGGAAAAGTGGGCGTTGGTGGGGTGTTAGTTATATCTTTCGTCCAGCCCCTTCGGCGGTAGGATTTAAGTGATAGAAGTCGGCGATAAGTTCGGAGGTGTGTTTTACGTTCTCAAGCGGCTCCCACGAACTGTCGCTTATGGGAAATCCCTTCCATTGAATCAGGAATTGAAGCTTGCGCCCTTTCCCGTGCAGTCGTGACTGTAGGATGCGCTCCACTTCGAACTCCTCTTCTCCGTCGACAAGGTCAGGTGGGGGTCACGTGAAGTTTGCGCCGTGCAACTCCGTCTCCTTATATGGGGTTAGAAGGTTAGCGTGGAACACGGGGTGGATCTTCCATGTGGCGGGGAGTTCCAGTTCATACGAGACATCCGATAAGACCTTCTTAATGCGGAAAGGCCCGTGACGTTTCAGGCTGAGTTTGGCAGTCTGGTAGAAGGTGCGTAAGTTCGTTCCTTCTAGCCAGACCTGGGCTCCTTCCTGATAGGGCACGAAGCGCGTCTTTCCTCGCTTCATCATCAGCTCTTGCGCATGTTTGATACAGTCCTGCGCGTGCTGTCGTCTGATGACCATCTCTTCTAGCCGTTGTTCGACTGATGGGGACGTTGTAGGTTTCGGCGTCCACATGGTGCGCGGCTCCCATCCCATGATAAGGGAGAAGGGGGATTCTTTTGTTGTCGCATTTGGCCAAGCGTTGTGCGTGAATTGTGCAACTGGCAGTGCCTCGGCCCAGTTGTCCTGCTGTACGTTGCTCCAGTGTCGTAGGTATTGTTCCAGCCATTGATTTGTACGTTCTGACTGTCCATCTGTCTGGGGGTGGTAGGCGGAGGAGATGTTTTGACGGATGCCGAGTACTTTGCAGAGGTTTTTCATGAATGCGGAGGTGAATCGGGGGTCTCGGTCCGTGATGATCTTCCGGGGGATGCCATAGTGTGGGTACACGTGACGCAGATAGAGTCGTGCTACTCCTTCCGCGGTTATCGATTCGTGACAGGGGATGAAGATGGCTGCCTTCGAGCAGTCGTGATCTGTGATTGTCAAAATGGAGTCGTATCCATCAGAAACTGGGAGTTTTGTAATGAAGTCCATGGCTACAACTTTGAATGGTTCGGCATTTGGGTCGGTGGTGATGGGAAAGAGGTGTGGCTTTTGTCGGTGCGTGTTGATTTTGTTGGCTTGACACGTTGCGCAGCCTTTGATGTAATCTTCTACATCCTTGCGCATGTTGGGCCACCAATAGTCGCGGCAGAGAAGCTCGAGGGTATTCGTGATTCCGGGGTGTCCCATGGCGGGAGTATCGTGGAAAAAGGTGATTACCCCCCGTTTAAGATCGTTGTCGCCCACGACAACCAAGGCGTCGCCTTTCCACCACAGTCCCCCCACCTTTTTCAGGTTATGAGGCTCGATCCAGCGCAGCACATCCTTCTCGTCAAGGTTCTGCGAGATTTGAGTCCAGATATCCATGTCGTGCATTGACATTTCCGTAGCACGGATGAATCGTTCGGCGGGGAGGACGGTTATATTGTTGTTGTCTTCCTCGTCAACTACGTAGTCTGCTCGCCTTGACAGGGCGTCTGCGCGACCGTTCTTTACTCCAGAGACGTGTTTCAATACGAAGTCGTACTCTGACAGCTCCAAGAACTCGCGTGCCACTCGGCGACTAATTTTTCGTGGTTCCTTCCAGTACTGAAGGTTGGCGTGATCAGTGTGGATGATGATCTTATGTGGGGATCCGACGAGGTATGTTCGCCACGCTCTTAGCGCTTTTACGACCACTAGTAGTTCTCGGTCATAAATATCGTAGTTGCGCTCCGCCGAGCTGAGTGACTCGGAGTGGAATGTGACGGGGTGCAGTTTCTGATCTGGGCCTAGTTGGTTCAGCACGGCCCCAATAGCTACGTTCGAGGTGTCTACTTCTAGCTCGAATGGTTTTAAGAGGTCGGGGAATAATAACGTGGGTTCGCGTCCAATGCATCGCTTGATGTTGGTAAACGCATCTTGCTCGTCCTGTCCCCAGCGCCACGGCGTGTCTTTTCGTGTGAGGTTGTGGAGTGGTCGCGCCAGCGAGGAAAATCCTCGGATGAATCGGTGGTAGAAGTTGCAGAACCCGAGGAATGCGCGTACCTCTCGAAGGGTTTTTGGGGCTTGCCACTCCTGGATGCCCCGTACTTTAATGGGGTCCATACGCAGGTTCCCATGGCCTATAATCAACCCCAAGTATTCCACTTCGAGGACTTCGAATTCGCACTTTTCTGGTTTGATGTATAGGTCATGCTCCTCGCATAGGCGGAGAACCTCGTAGAGCACGGCACGGTGGTGGGGGTAGTCGACAGCGGTTGCGATCAGAATGTCATCCATGTAGACGATGACTTCGTTGGTGAGGATGAGGGGTCGGAAGATGGTGTCCATCATTTCTTGGAACGTCGAGGGGGAATTTGTGAGGCCGAAGTACATAACTAGGGGTTCATAGAGCCCTTGATTAGTTTTAAACACGGCTTTCCATTCATCTCCCTCATCGATTCGCACGTTGTTGTAACCCCACTTGATGTCGAGTTTCGAGTACAGACGTGCTCCGCGTATTCGATCTATTAGTTCGGGGATAAGAGGGAGGGGGTAATGGTTTCGAACGGTAATCTCATTTAACCGTCGATAGTCTTGTACGGGGCGTAGTCGACCGTCCTTTTTTTTGATAAAGAAGAACGGAGAGGCGTAAGGCGACTTTGACGGGCGTATGTACCCCTTGTTCAGTTGTTCCGTGAGGAATGTTGTAAGTGCCTCTTGCTCATTCTGCGCGAGGGGATAAACTTTGCAATCGAGTGCGGCAGGGGCGTTAGGTAGTAGGTCGATGGCGTGGTCCCAAATGCGTGATGGGGGGAAACGATGGGATGCTTCTTCATCGAATATTTTCCGATGACGATGATATTCCGCGGGGACCATTTCTTCGAACGTCTTCTGTTCCTTTTTCGCCGCTTCTCGTTGTGCCAGCTCTGACGCCGTCGTTGTCTTTCGTAAGAATGCGATTTGGGGCTCGCGCTCGTCATCCATGAGCTGCTCCCACGCTTCCTCGTCAAGTTCATACGTCTCCAACGCCCGAATGGATGCTTCCATGGGCGTGGCTTCGTCTGACAAGTGAAGGCTCAAGACCACAACCGGTTGAAACTCCTCGTTTAACGTTGCGTCTCCCCACTTGATCTGCAGCTCGAAGGCCGTGAACCAAGGGTATCCTAGGATGACTTCGTCCCTTCCTAGGTTGGTAACTAGGAAGCGAAGCGTCCTTTCCTCTTTTCCTGTTTTCACGGTGAGGTCCATATACTGAGTGATGGTGCCATCCTGGTTATGGGTGCCGTCTACGTTCCAGATGCGGATAGGGTGGGTGACGTCCCTTGTTCCAATCTGGAGTCGTTTAAGAAGTGTGGAGCATATGAAATTATCCGTTGCCCCTGAGTCAATAAGGACTTGTCGTTCGGCCGTTGCGTGTGCAGATTTAAACAGAACTGGGATTCGCATGGATCGGTATCTGCTAGTGTACACGTTTAGGTTTAAAGCTCTAGCCCAGGCCGCCGGGTTCAAGCGTCGAGAAAATCCTCTCTTCCAAATAACTTTTCGACCATAAGGTCGCGCACTTCCTGAGACTGCGCTTTCATCGCTGCGATCTGTACGTCTGCCTGCTCCTCATTCGAAAGGACGCGATTAGCTGATACGGCGATAGTACCGAGGGTGGGAGTTGGTACGTTTGCAGGCGGGGGAGGGGAGAGCGCAGCTCTTGAGGTAGTGGCGGGTAGCACCATGGCAGCGCTGGCTGCAGCCACGCGCACGCCTTTTTGTGGGCAGTTACGCGAGATGTGCCCTTGAGCACGGCATCTAAAACATCGTCCCTCCTTTTGAAGTTGGGCTTTGTCGGTGTCGGTAAGGGCCACGGAGGCTCTGGCGCGTCCAACATCCATGGCGTTCGGGTCGCGCGTTCTGTTAAGGGCCTGGACCCACTGCTCTCAGCTGTGTCCACCCTTTCGACTGCGCGATGGTTTGTTTTTGCCCAGGCGATCCTTTAAAATAAGGTATTCAGCCTGTTGAAGTCGAGCGGCCACTTTCCACTGCTCCCAGTTGACGGGATGCTGGAAGCGGATAGCGTTAATGACTAACTGATTAGGTAGTCCGTCTTGGAAGATGTCGAGGGTCGTGGCTTCATCGGGGTTATACCCGGCCTTGATAACAAGGTTTTCGAATGTGGCGATATACGTGTCGATGTCTTCTCCTTTCATGGTGAGGGTCTGGAGTGATTTACGGGTGTTGGTACGTTCCGCCGTATCGAAGTAGGCAGCTACAAATCTGTCCCAGACGGTATTCCACAGGACCATGTTTCCTCGGTCTACCCCGTTGGCTACTTGTTCGTTGAGCCATCGTACTTGCTCTGCTACCCAGTCGTCGACCAGGGGCCCTCTGATGTAAGAGAGGAGGGTCATGGCGCGTGAGGAGGGGATTCTAAGCTGGTCGACGTCTGGATTCATTCCGATGTAGAGATCAAACGCGAGTAGGAAGGCTTTACTCTTGTCCCTCACCCCTGTGAATTCCGGGGGTGGGTTTCCTCCCAACCTTCCGTGGCCTCCGGGCGCTACTATTGGCACGGCTCCTCCTGGCGCAGCGCCTCCTGGCGCGGCGCCTCCTGGCGCGGCACCACCGCCACCGCCACCGCCACCGCCACCTCCGGCTGGGGCTCCACTGGGTGGTACCGGGGCTCCTCCTCCTGAGCTCGAGGCTCCCGTGGGTCCTCCACCCCCTCCTCCGCTGGTGAGCGTCGTACTGGCTGAAGCTTGTTGCTGGGTTTGTGACATTGCGTAAGATGGGAATGCGGCGATGGGTAGGTTTGTTGTGGGGACGGGTACGCTCGGGGAGTCAGGATCGGGGTTGTCAATGTCGATGCCACTAGTTGTGTGGGTTTTAAAGGGGCCTACTCCAAGTGCGGAAGGTACAATGCTAATAGTGTACCAGCTTCCTTGCTTCGGTGAGTAATCGATGTATGCCCACTGACGGACGTCGTCAAGATAATGAACTTGTCGGTATTTCTGCGTGTTGGGGTGGAAAAGGAAGTACCCTTCAGCCCTGTCGTGTTCTGCCCAGACTACAGTTCCTTTGACTTTGTCAGAGAGTTCGTCGGTGCTGTAGCGTTCGATATATTCGGCCTGAAACCGAGAATGGCTGCGACTAGATGTCGCCACTGTGAGAGACTTGACTTAATGTAACGCCACCACAGGGGCATTAAGCACGACGTGTGCTTCGTAAGTCAATCGGGATCGGAGAGGCGCGAGTCCGTTAAGACTCAGTTCGGTGATGAACAAGTACCACTAGGTCTCCCTGGGACACTAGGGTAATAACGGAAGGCAAGGCTCAAGCGTAGGGGCGAGCTAAGACGAGGACTCAAGCGCAAGGGCGAGTCGGACGAGGGTCGTGAGGCAAAGACAATGTGGTATTACACAAGAAGTCAAGTCTACCGTACAAGCTAGGTAGGGCGTGACTTATATACTAGTACAGGATGTTTGTAGACTACAAACATATGGCGCGATCCTAGGGTACAGGCCCTAGCGAGCTAATCAGGTAATATGAAGGGGAAATCCGTAAGTAGAACAAGCGAATTCCGCGGGGACACGCGGAAGTCAGATGGCGTCTGCGGACTCTAAAAGTCGTAAAATCGGCCATCGTAATGGTCAGGCGGTGGGTACGAGATAGAAGCCGGAGACGAAAAGGAAGCGAGTCATGGGTAAAAGTACACGCGAACACAAGGCAACATAACAGAGGTAAGAAGAGAAGTAGTCCGAGTTCGTAACAACCAGCTTGGGCGCCATGCTCACCTCCTTCAACGATAGTCCTTTCGTACCACACACCCCACCCCGCAACACCCCGAGCGACCTCGAGTGGTGGAAGCGCCAACTCTCCCAGCTCGAGTTTTCCTGCCCCATCCCGCAACCCCAACCCCTCATTGACCTCGAGGCCTATTCTGACACCAGCTCCGGCTTCGGAGTGGCCGTCACAATCGGCCCGAAGTGGCAAGCGTGGCGACTCATCCCCGGCTGGAAATCCCAGGGAAGGGACATCCAATGGGCCGAAGCCATCGGCTTCAAGCTTCTTGCATGCAGTCTTAACTTGCACGCAAGCAAGGGCGAACACATCAAGGTTTACAGGGACAACAGAGCCGTCGTCGAGGGATGGTGGAAGCGATCCAGTGCCAACCGCCCCACCAACCTCATCTTCCGCCACATTCTCCAGCTATCAGAAAATGGCGGTTGGGTTATACACACAAGATACATCCCCAGTGCGCAGAATCCCACCAACCCTCCATCCAGAAGACGCTACCCCCCTCCCGAGCTCCTTCTCGACCACATCCCCCTTCCCGAAGAGGTCCAGCCATTCCTCATCGACGTTGGATCAGGCCAACCCAGCAAAGGCGGCCATCATTAACCGACTCGTGCATGCCCGTGGCTCCACAAATGTGCCCCTAGACACTGATTGCCAGGAGGCCAAACGGCATAAACCCCTCGTCACGAGGCCGCGACACATTGCCCTACCCCCTGCCACAGCCCCACCACATAAGAAGCCCACTCCCTACCCACCCTCCCTCACCCCCCTTCCATCCCACCACTGCCCCCATTGCCTCGCCAGGGACCGCCTCAGAATGTGGCTCCCAGTCCCCACCCCGCTGTCACCTGCCAACACCGCTATGCTCAGCCCTGCGGAACGGGAGTGCATCAAGGACACGATGGTACATGCTTGGGAGGAAGCCATGTGCGAAGCCTATGGCTCCAGCCTCCTCATGTGGCACATTTTCTGCGACGACAAAGGGGCGTCCGAGTTAGCGCGAGCCCCCGCATCCCAGCCTCTGGTCTCAGCCTTTGTCACGTATATGGCAGCGGCCTACTTGGGCAAAACCATTTCTAATTACCTCAATGGCGTGCATGCCTGGCACATCTTGCACAGCGTCCCATGGGCCCAGAACAAGAAGGAGATGGACACCATGCTCCGAGCTGCCAACAAACTAACCCCAAACTCATTGAAGAGAAAAAAACGCCAACCATACACACCCGACTTCATTGTCGTGGTCCGGCAGCACCTCGACCTGGAAAAACCATTGGACGCAGCGGTATTCGCGTGCCTCACAACCTGTTTTTACGCCTCTGCCAGGCTTAGTGAGTTCACTGTGCGCACCCTAGAAAGCTTCCGGCCCAGCATCCACATCACCCCCCGAAACCTGTCCTATGACCAAGACCGTGGCGGTCTCGAAGTCACCATCCTGCACCTCCCTTTCACCAAGGCGGCAGGCAACGAGGGCGAAGACGTATACTGGGCTTCACAGGAGGGCGATACGGACCCCATGGCAGCTCTACAAAATCACCTCCACATCAACCAGCCCTCCGAAACCTCACACCTATTCACGTACCGAGCCAAAAACACACGCTGGGTGCTCACCAAGGGGAAGTTCCTCGAGAGAGTAGACGAAGCTGCGTGCGCTGCTGGCCTCGAACCCCTGCAAGGGCATGGCATCCACATTGGGTCCACACTCAAATACCTTCTTCGAGGGGTTCCTTTCGACGTCATAAAGGCCAAGGGCCGCTGGGCAGGGGATTCCTTTGCGCTATACCTGAGAAAACACGCAGTCATCATCGCCCCGTACATTCAGGCCATCCCTGCCCTCCACGAAACATTCATCCGCTATTCCATGCCCCCAGTTCGGTAACGCCATCACCAGATCGCCGTTCGACGGTCGCACCTCACCTGGTAAGCTCACCACCTTCATCTCTTCCTAAAAAAGGGGTACCGAGTCTCACTCGCCGCATCATTGATTCCTAACAGGTCGGGTGTCGCGACCTCGCCTCGGCAGCAGAGACCTTCATCCCCAATCGAGAAGCGCTCCGCGCTTTCGCCCATTCTCTTTGCCTGTTTCCCCTTCGTACCGCCCGAGCACAGACTCTTATACCTAATTACCCACAACGCTTGTACATGTTTCCCCGAACCCTCGCACCGAATAGAAACCAATTAACCATCTTATCCCGACACTGACAAACCTCCGTGCCGCGCCACCCTCATTCACCTCTCCCATCGCCCGGCGCGGCACGGACCCTCCCCTCGTAGCAGCAGAACTGCGACTCGCAAAGACGTGTTATAATGCCAATGACCTCCGTAGCAAACCGGGGCGCGTGTGAGCGGCTAAGCTGAAACGGAAACAGAGAAGGTTCCGCTTGCATTGAACACGCAAGGGATGTCCGAGCCAGGCCAGAGGAGGAGATGCGGAGACCGACTCCCCGCGGCATTGATGGCGCGGCGCGTACTCTATGTACTGTAGTACCCTCGGACCGGTTTTCCAAAAACCAACTTTCGCTCATATCAAACTGGGAAATCTATGCACAGGGTATTTTTACCGGAGGTACAAAAGACGGTGACAGGGAGGGCGGGCTGAGCAAAAGACGAATAGATAAAGCGATAAGTATGGTATGTACATTCAAAAGCACGACTCCGCAGAACCAGGAGTCATCCATCCATCCCACACCCACGCTTTCAAATAAGACGCGGTGAGCACGCCTATGCTTGATACTACGACGACGCTGCGCCCGACCCTCCAACACCGGCACCCACAAGCCCGCCAAGCAAGTCGCGCCATCCACGGCGCAGACATGCGCGCGCCACCCGCACACTCCTCCGCGAGCCACTCTATGAAACGAGCATCGAGCATCGAGACTACTAAGCGAGCCAAGCGCTCGCGTGAGCAAATTGCGTGACGTCAGCTGGCGCATCCGGGAGAGAAAGACGCGGTGACGGAATGGACGGTGGCGAGGCGGGAGAGGAAGCGCGTCTGCGCATGGAACATCAGCAGGAGTGCGAGCGTCGTGCATGTTTGCCGGCTGCGCACCAGCACCGCGCCGTCCTCGTCTTCGTCGCTCGAGTCGTCCTTGCCCGCATCGTCGTCGTGTGGGCGGTACGACGCCCGGCGCCCATCGATGCCCTCTCCTTGCGCGCACGCCACCCGGACCGTTCGCGCGGGGACCCTGCCCACGACCACTGGTCCCGCGGTCCATTGGTTCCATTGGTACTGCTGCTGCGCCATAGGCCGGAGAAGGACCTCACGCAGACGACGCACACGTCCTCGTACACCCCCCATGCTTTCACCCACGCCCAGACAGGGACCAATGCACGATGTGCGCGCGCGACGCCGTTCGTATCTCCGTCTAGCTGGAGTATATGGCCGAGCTCGGTCCTACTGCCCGGGGTTCAGGGACGGACGTCGTTGAGCGCGGGGGGGTCGCACGGCACTCTGTGGGTTCGTAGGAAGTTAAGTCGATCAGGTCGTAGTACTGCGGCTTCTCGAGGGAGACCGCGTCGGTCGTGCGTGCTATCCAACCGCGGCCGGTCTGCGACTCGCATTCGAGCATGTCGATGTCGTGTGGGGTTACGATACCGAGGACGTTGATGTACTTACCCTTCAATTGCGGGGCGGCATTGGGCTCGCCCTGGGTCGCGGGGGTTCTGGTCTTGTCCGCGGCTACCTGGCAGAGGAAGCACGCCGCTTCGACGGGCGGTTGCGTGTATATGAGCATCCGCCGGCGACCGAGAGCATGCTTGTATAGCATGAGTGAGGAGGGTCCCAGCACGCGCAGAAGGTGGGGGAGGTGCAGCGTCGGGGAAGCGTGCGTGTACTGCTATAACGAATGAGCTGGTCGGAAAGCTCTCTTCAAGCGTTGCGACTCACCTCGTACCCATCGCTACCGTCCTCGACCCCACTATCGTCTATATCGAGTTCTAGTTCCTCACGCCACCTATGTCACGCGCCAGCGCCGCCCAGATCTTCGAGACGTGTCTTGCGCAATTCGAAGAACCGCCGCACGGGCTCCCAGACGCCTTGGCTGCTATAGCCCTGGGCAGCGGAATCGGAGTGGAGATCGCGCACGAGGGCTTTGAGTGCGGGAACGTGGTGCCAAGAGGGCGGACGGAGGGAACGCGCGAGGAGGATGCTGAGGGAGGAGAGACGGAAGCCGCGCTGGCCTTGCTCAGATGTCTGGCGCCGGGTAAAAACGTACACGCCGCGCGGGCTGTCCTTCGTGAAGTACCTATACCAAAAAGGTGAGGCGAGGGTAAAGGAAGAAGATCGTCCTGCTCTACGAGGTGCAATCCGCTGGGTAGCGAGCTGAACTCTACGCCATCGAGTTGTAAGTCTGCATGGGAGAGTGAGCGCCGGGAGGATTGGGGAAATGAAAGAGAGAATACCATCGCTAGCTTTGGGGACCAGTCGAGGTCGTTGCCGGTTTGGGGTGGAAAGATGTATGGAAGATACCGACTATGGATATGGTCCGGTTAGCCCAATGCGATCGCGAACATGCAGTACAAGCCTGTGTCTTGTGGTAGGGCCTTTGCTGAGCCCGCCGCCGTCGCCATCGCCGTCGACGAACGAGTTGGTGAGAACAAAAATGATCTAACAGGGGACGGTGGTTGAATGAAGGAATAAATGGTCGCGTGGGCCTTGTCATAGCAAGCGACGTTAAGCTCTAGTACACAACGGGTTATCAGAACCCTCAAAGGGGTCTCTCTGTAAGAACACCCTCCACTGTAACACGTGACGCCCGCTGCCGCTAATCCAGAAACGACTTGTTTCTCCATATGAAGTACTTAGTCACGTGACGCTGCCTGCCCCTAACCAGAAATTAGGTCTTCCAGGCTCATCACTGTGCACGTACTGTTGCGAACTTACGAACACCCAGGACCATCGGTGCTGTGACTTTACAGCACAGACTGAAATGACGCCTTTGCGGATAGCCTTCATTCATCCAGACTTGGGAATAGGTCAAAGGCGCACATATCCGGTGTTTTTCCGATCTAACTTTAACCAACTTTTCAGGCGGTGCAGAACGTCTTGTTGTCGATGCTGCTGTCGGTCTCCAGAAGCTTGGCCATACGGTTGACATATACACGTCCCATCACGATACCGCTCATTGTTTTGACGAGACACGCGACGGTAGGTCACAACACTGAAAATACTTCAGGTTGGGGCCTGATCTGCTCATAGGAACCCTCACCGTGCATTGCATCCATCCCCCGTTCCCGCATAACATCAGGGGGAAGTTTCACATACTACTTGCCCACATTCGTCAGCTGCATCTCACATATCACCTCCTACGCTCGAACGCGTCTAACTACGATGTATATTTTGTGGACCAATTGTCCACTTGCGTCCCGGCTCTTCGTCTTCTTGCCCACAAGCGCGTCGTATTCTACTGTCACTTCCCAGATAAGCTACTAGCAAACGGCGAGTTCGTAGAGGGAAATATGACAAAGCATGGCGGTCTTCTCAAGCGAGCGTATCGCGTTCCCATGGATTGGTTAGAGGAGATTACTATTCGTAGGTCTCGACACCATCCGTGGGTAATCGTGCTGAAGGAACGCAGGAAATGCGGACATCATCCTTGCCAATTCGCGCTTCACTTCCCGGGTGTTCAAGGCTTATTTCCCCAGCATCCCACAGGAACCTCGTGTCGTACATCCAGGTATCAACCTCCTCTCGTACGAGCCGACGGGTGATAGCGGGGACCCAGACATTATTATGGTTTCATCGTGCGTGTTCTTATTCTTGCACGCCTTTCGTTCCCCATACTGTCGTCAGAGACCGTCCAACCATTCTATCGTTCAACCGCTTCGAGAAAAAGAAGAATGTCGCGCTCGCAATTGACGCCTTCGCGCTGTTTAAACAACGGCTCACGAAAGTGGAGACCCGAAACTCACTGCAGGACCTACGCCTTATCATCGGTGGTGGCTACGACCCCCGGGTCGAAGAAAACATGATGACCCTCGTCTCACTCATCGATCTCACAAAAGCCGCATCTCTATCCTATACCATCGTCACTCCCCCCTCTTCAAAGACATCAATACCTCCTTTCAACGTGACACACAAAAACCCTGACGTCCTCTTCCTGCTCAATTTCACCACTACCCAGCGTGCCGCTCTCCTGTCTGCCCCTACGACGCTCGCATTACTATACACGCCCGCGAACGAACACTTCGGCATCGTTCCAGTCGAAGCCATGTCTTCAGGACTGCCGGTCCTCGCGTGCAACAGCGGTGGGCCCACGGAGAGCATCATTGATGACCCGCCGCACGCACGCACGGGATGGCTGCGGGCGCCGGATCCCGCGAGTTGGGCAGCGGCGCTTTTTGAGATTGCTGAACTGCCCCCGTCTGAGAGGACCGCGTTGGCAGGTCGGGCGCGGGCGCGGGCTCGCGAACATTTCGGGATGGAGGCGATGGGGCGTAAACTGGAGAGGGCGCTCGTGGAGGCGGCGGAGATGGGGCGGGTGCCCGTGCCGGCTGTGCTGTGGTTCGGTTCTTTCGTCGTCGTCACGTTGTTCGCTTACTTGATGGCGACCATCTATGCCTCGTGATGTGCTAGCTATTCTTATAATCTCCCTCCTTGCCACCACCTCCATAGTCCGGTTTGAAAGGCTCAAGCTCGCCTTGCGCTCGAGTCCTTTAGCGCCGCGTTATTATGTAGCGCTTTGCATTGAACCAAACACCGATTCGTCAAGGCTATCATTGCGGAGAAACTGTTTGAATTCACTACGTCGTAGAAACGTGCTAGTACGGCACTGCTCATCTTGGTGCCTCAGAATTGCAAATGTCATTAGGTCTCAGGAGTTGAGAATCGAAGACGGGAAGTTGGTCACCTTCCTCCGGTCTCGGAAATGTCGCTGCACTTGGCTCATTGCCGGGAATCGGTCCTCTCAAAGGCGCTAAAAAAACTTATAGAATGTAGAATGCTTCTCTTCCATCTGGTGGCAAGACCCGAAGCCGATTCTCTGTCATCGTCCTCGTGAAAACTCAAAATCTGAAGAAAGGTTTCGACTCCGCTCTTCCCACACTGGTTATATTTCTGCGTGATATATAAGGGCGATTCTTTAGTCTTTTTGATTCCTAGCCAGAATGCGGGTTCCTCCGTTCCCCTCCATGACGGTCAACAATTAACTCGATATTTTCTCAAGCCCAAGATTTTCTTGCAGCCAGTACACTGTGCTACATTTTATATGCTGTTGGACCGCTTGAACTGCCCTGTCGATATGGTCCACTGACTGAGACAAATAGAGAACGATGTGAGGACAAACTCGGATTCGACGCGTCTCAGGGAGTAGAGAGCGTGTGTAAGTGCGCCCACCGATCACAACATTTTTATATACTTTATGTAGACGCGAAAACCAGGAACGATATCAAGAATGTCCAACCGCACTCTCCGCCTCTGCCAGTGCCATTCAACCACGCTCGCAACCCAGACAACTACTCTTGATTCATTCACCAATCCTAGTACCGAGCGTCGACTACACGCCGAAGTTGAACGTAGAACAGCCAACGTTAACAAGGCCATCTGGACGTCATTTTAGGGTTAGCAAGTATCGACAACTGAAGGGAGGAAAGACTGACACTGCGAGACGCCGGTGCAACAAACAGGGGAACTAGTGCTGTTGCGGCGTGTTAAATTCCCAGCGCATGACACGAATAATAAAGGCAACCATACCACTGGACGCTGCTGACGATAGGAATGCAGCTCAACCCAACAGCGAGGGCGGGATTGATGATCGTGCCGACGGGGAGGAGGCCGGAGAGAAGGGTCAAGACCGGGTTGCTCGTGGAGGTGAGGGTGTTGCAGCATTGCACGGGTCCCGGGTTGCACTGGCTAACGGGTGTAGTGTGAGGAGGAGGGTAGAGAGGGTCGTCGCCTCTAGCCACCACCCCCGGCATCGGGTTGGCAGAGACAGCGACGCCGCTAGCCAGGGCCATTGCGGCGACGAAGGAGACAAGGGACTTGTTGAACATCATTGTCGGTGCTGTGGTGATTGTGAAGCTTCGAGTCGCCTGTTATAGCGGAAAGCTGGAGAGTCCTGAGGGCAAGGTGGCCTCCCTTTTATATGTTTTTCCCAAAGACTGAAGAGCCAACCAGAGATTACGAGGGTGATGCACTCGGTGCCAATCAAGCCGCGTGGGGACCGAAAATGGAACGAGAGGAGCACTGATGCAGCTCATTGTCCGGAGACTCAATGCAACGCGCCTAGAGCGGGTAGTTTCACGTTATCAGGACCCCCACTCGGACCTCTCAAAGGACAACTGTGGTACGCCGCTATCTGCCACAATTAGGTCATAACTGTCCGAGTCAATTTGCTGGTACCAGATGTGTAACAAGCGGCGCACCTACAGGACCAGAAGGGCGGTCAGGTACACCTACCTTCCAGTGGCACTACTTCGTCCGAGTTGTGACAATGAAAAAAGTAGGAGTGTGTTCGAAGGAGTGACATCGGGTCCAGGAGGTTTTAGACGGGGTCTCGCAATTGTTTGTGTGTACCGTTGTATTAACCTGATACTAGGTTACAGCACCACAAATCTACGAAGGAGGGATTGAGCAAGCCAATTTGTGGCGATCGTCGTAGGACACAATAGTTCTTGGAGTGCTTACGGGTTCACTTGGGTGGGTGTGGGCAGTGTGTGGGCTTTGCTCTGTGTGCTGTATACTGGTGGATAATCGGATAGTACTAAATGCTTGGTTATGGAACAAGAACCCAGGGCCTCGGCGCTGTGTTCTTAGTCTTGCGTAAGTATGTCCCTTCCAAGTACTGTATGTTACGCAAGAGGGAGGCTAGACTGGTGCCAAGCTAGCCTGGGAAATCTAGGCCCCTGGAAACTGCGTCGTCGCCTATTTACCATCTGTTCTTTTCATTTACTGACCAGCTAGGTCGACATCGAATGAGAAACTTTAAATAGATGCTGTAAGCCTGTAAAAGTGTTCGTACCGATGTTCTTCAAGTTTCTATCCCGATATAAGCTTGGATATACATTTGCGAAACCGGTACTTGTCAAAGCTGTCAGGGACCGGTCCTGACCGGTCCTGACAGCTTTTGACACCCTCCACTTTTACAGATGCCCTAAGAGGACTTCGCCCGATAAGTTCAGTTACGCTAGACAGATATTGATCCTTCGAGTCCGCGGTGATCGATTTTTATTCTGGAAAAAAATCAAACACCCGATAGGCTATACAGTATTCACCTTAGTCACAGATCCGAACAATTTTTCAATCTTCCTTGACCCGGAGCCACGAACATGTTTCAATGTAGTAGTTCTGTCTCCACCCCCCTACACTCTACGATAGACCTGCCGTGTGAGAATGCTCAAGAGGAACCTCTGCCCAGTGATCCCTCCGGAGGGCCGACTCCGATGCCCTTCCCTTTCGTGGGATGGGACTCCACTAGCGATCTCCTTCGCCTTTTCGAGGTGTACCAGACAAGCGGGGCACGCTTCATTATTGGGTGTCGTCGGCAAGGCGGCCTTTAGAGAGTGACGTATATTGTATATCCCACGCCTCCCAAATGTAGTTTCGGCTATGACCTCTGTACCCATGGTACGCATCCTGGGATAAAATGGTTCAAAAAAAAACAAAAAAAAATTGTATATCCTTATGCTAGGGCAGCGTAAGATATCATCCACTCCTATTTTCCCTTTCCGGACGTATACACATCTGACACCGTGCGTAACTTACAGGCGTGGGGCGGCGGACGTTCTGCATAGAGGAGCCATCCGTCGGGGCCAATTCAAATATCATTCATTGAGGTAGCGAATGGGAGTGTATATGACAGAAAAGAAAAAGCGAAAAGACCCAAAAAAAACGAGAAAAAACCCTCAAGAGAACCTAGTCGTCGGTATCGCGCAGGCCTTTGCGGGGCACGAGCTGTCGAATATGGGTCTGCGGCTATTGTAGACACGTCGATATTGAATGGCTAGAGCAGCGCGCGAGTCCGGCGAGGTCGGGAAAGGAAACGGGGTTGGTTGGTTGCAGGTGATCGGAAATGGTCGCGCACGCTCCAGCGCAGTGCGAATCGTATATGTGCCGCCAGGGTCTGGAATGCGTCGCGCTGGAGAGTTTCTAAGGCTGCACACAAGTGCGGCACACTGGAGAGTGCGAGGGAAGAACTACACTGTGCCCTAGGGCCTGAGAGGAGAAGTCTATATCGTAATCTGGGGTGTAAAGGTGGTGGTTACATGGGAGTGCTTCAACGAAGGGAAGATTCCGGAGTGAAAGACAAGCCGAGCACTCAGAGAACACGGGAAAGTGGCGCTTAGAAAGCGACCAAGGCAAAACCTCTGGGTCCTTTTGAGAGGTCGGCGCGGGAAAACCTTCCCCAAGGCCATTTTTGGACTCAACCAATATGCAGGAATCAAATCTGTGCTTGGAATGATGGACATCACCGCACGCCGCTGCAGGATCCGGAGATGAGTTTTGAGTTTAAACTTTAAAACCCCGGTGATCGTCCACGCCAACACCCATTTGTCTGCTCACGCAGCCGCCCCTACTGCTGCTGCTAGGCCACATGGGCATAGATGGTGCAGAGGTTGGGGCTGTCACAGAGGTAGACACAGATGTAGATGCAGCATAGCAGAGCCCCAGGCAAAGGCCAGTCGAACGTGTTCAACCTGGCGACCTTTTTCAAGCCAAATACGGGGAGACACCCATTGGCAAGGTGGTCTTCATGAAGCACTGTCCTCAACACTTGAGTCAGAAGAAAGGGGCAGGAGAATGTAGGCAAGTGGACATGCTAAATGACGCACGGAACTTGGCACGGAAGGTCCTAACTCTTGACGACCGTCATGAGTCGGACTCATGACCGACTTCAGGTTTATCATGACATCGTCTACATTAGCATTTAGCACCGCTGGACTGGGTAGTAATCTTTAGGTCTGTAGAAAGTCGATGCAAGTGGCAGTCGTAGATGATGTGTAGGAATGATTTGTCCCAGAAGCTGCATTGACAACGTGCGGTTTCGGGTGTGAGGCCTGGACGGTGGCATTTGGTGTAGTCGGAAGTGAATGACTCGGAGTGGGTTGTATCGCTGTGCAGTGTGTACGGTGGTGGATGTGGGTGTAGTCGCGGGATGGCTTTTTGGGGGGTATGGCGGTCACCCTGGGGTGGTTGCATCCGTCAGGTGGGTGGTGGTAGTCAATTCGGATGAAACGCTTATGGCCGCCGTGACTGGAAAAACCAGGGCCTCAGTATGTCTTCAGTTTTGCGTAACTATGTCCCCTCCAAGTATGTTACACGAGAACCTGAGGGGGGTTATATTGGTGCCAAGCTAGCCTATGTAATCCAGGCTCCTGGAAACTGCATCGTCACCTGTTTACCGAGCGATTGGTTCTTTTCTATTGAGGTCGACATCTAGCGAGAAAATAGATGTTGTAAAAGCGTTCGTACGGATGTTCTTTGCTGTCTCGATGTCAGAGGACTTCCGATACGTTCAGTTACGGCACCAATTGATCCTTCGAGTCCGCGGTGATTGATTTGTATTCTCAACAAAATTCAACAAATACCAATAGGTTATAAGCTAGTCATATTTGTACCTTCGCTATTTTGAGTAACAATTTTTGCACAGTCAGAGTTCCAGTCGGAGATGGGCTGTGGTGGCCGTCTCAGAAGTCAAGCGAGAACGTAGTAGTGTACTATTCGAAACTTAATTCCGGAGAAGGTCATGTAATCCAGGTAGTGGTTGGTAGTCTGAAGTACGTAACTTATGCCGGCAACAACGAAGATGGTTGGGGAAATACACGGTTCACCAAACAAGTCACCAAATGCAAGATAACGGCCGTTGGGTGTAGAACAGAAGAACCAATTCTGCCAGAAACAGGAGAAGCTACGAGTTGACGGTCCAAGGAATTTCAGAGATCTCTACGAGTGACTAGGCAAGTATCGCACGTTGGAGGACACGGTCCGGAATCATAAAAACTCTACAATTGACACCAGAACCCTCGAATTGAGGGTTGAGGTGGCAAGGAAGTTAGAGAATGTCGACTAGAAATATGCCGTCAGCAGGATAAGCCGTGGCCATGAACGGCATTATTTGATATGCTCATATTGTAATCGATTGAATAAGTTAGGTCTAGAGGCAATTACGGCACGTACAGAGAGGAAGGAAGGAGGGCGATTCTGATTAGTTCTGGTGGTTCGTTGATTCCCACAAGGGAAACTAGGTCGTAATGCAAGTCGTAATGGTGTGATTAACGGTGTCAAGGTCAAATTATGCAGTTTATTGCCACTTCATTTGACTCGGGCGTATGACAGGGGTTTCCTTGGTATTGAGAGGTAGTTAGACGGTTCGATGGATAGCGCATGGACAAGATCACGGGACAAGCTGAAAAATAATTGAAAACTCCTAATTTCTGGTTAGGTGTAGCTAGTTCTTTATCACGCCAATGAGCGCTACGAGATTCAGCTCATAGGTAGATGCTACTCCAGATCATTGATACTGAGTTCAAAATTCTTGAACCAAACAAACTGGTCCTTCGGCGTTGCCCACTCCTGGTCGTGTCCTCCAAAAAAGGTGCTGAAAGCCCAAAGCGTGGGAGGATTTAGCCTGGTCGGTGCGTAATAGATCCTGGGAAGTCCATACCAAAAGAATATTCCCTTGAACCCAATTGGTTCACCGTCCTCGCGAGCGACATGTGGGACAACGTCTGCACGCCGGTCAGCACGAGCCGGCGAGACGGCTGCCACGTTGCGTGGCCCAGCATTCGAGTCCGATGACCCTTGTTGCGCTGCCGAAGCACGCACTTGGGTCCCGTCATCTTCCAAGACGAGTCCTAGCAAATCGCCCAATAACGGCCCTAACAACCCGTCCCCGACATCTGGTGGTGCAGTGGGGTCGGGTACAACGGGTGCGGGACCAGAGTCAGGGTCCTCGGGGGTGGTGGACGACTTTTGCACGTCGCGATAAAATACGTCGGAGAGGTCGAGCGCGACCCTACCGTTGACCTCAAGGAGGAACACGCCGTCCTGGTATCCAGGCGTGTTAAGCACCACCGTTTGGCGGAGGTGCGTCCACGATCCCAATTCGAACCGAAACGATCCGCGACCGATGGAAAGCCCATAAGCCTGGTTGCATACTGACAGCGGCGGTGTGTTGCACAAGGAAGGCGTCTGCCGGTCCTTCGGCGCGTACTAGGCGTGGAAGAGTGAGTTCTATCTAGCATAGTCCAGGAAAGAACGATTGTGAGCGTACGAGATAGAGTTCGCCTGCACCCCGTGAGCGCCACATCAGGCGTGTACTGAAGCAATCGTCTGCAGCGTCTCCACCAGAACATCCCGTACGTCCACCGTAGAGCCCCGGTAGTTTGCCGCCCTTGACCCAGTCAAAATCGCTTGGGAAGAAGACGCTGTACGCCAACGTGACGCTGCGCGCATTCTGGAGGTCAAGGGGTGCAGCGTAGAACTGGGAGCCGCCTTGTGGCTTTCTCGCGGGGTTGATCGAACCCTTAGGGTAGAAGACTTGAAGCATTGTAGATGCGTTTGTCCATGTGGACGGGTCGTCCGCAAGCGCTGTATTTTCTGCATCGGGAGTGACACCCGCGACGACCTCTAGATTATTCTTCCCAGATGAGAAACGGGCGACTTTAAAGGCAGAAAGATCGGAAAAGAAGGTCGGTGAAGTCCACTTCGAGGGACTTGGCGCGTCACCGCTAGGTTCTATAAAGGTGGTGGTCCCGATTTGCTCCATTGTGACCTCACTAGCGCTCTGAGCGCCGGATCGGGAAAAGGCGCCGGAGGTCGAACCGCTAAACAAGGTCAAACATACGAGCGCTGCCAGTGGGATCGCCGAGAGGCCACTCTGTGCGGTCGTGAACATCGTTATCGTTCATAAGACAGTCAGGCGACTGTAATCGACGGGAATGACCCCCAACGAAGGTATCAATGCGGATAATATCCAATTCGACTACCAGCCTGCCATGAGCACTGAGCAAGGCACTGAGCAGTGGGCCATCCCAGCTAGTTCCGTAAGCACACACTAACTCAAGGAACTAACTTGAAAACTAAACAGTTTTGAGCCTTCAAAAAGCTACTGTGTCCAAGGATATCTAACGACCTCCAAATTTGAATGTCTCGGTCAGTGGGCGAAATTTAGCGGTGAACTAGTGGTGAATTCATTGGATACTTGATGTACGGTGATGGTTTCGGACAGTGATATATTAGCACCGAAACTCGTCCATAAGAACAAACTCATGATCGACAACTGAGTGATGGTACACAATCGTTCCGGCAGTTGATGACTATGTCGTTAATAACCGTTCTCAGCCTTATAATGTTACCGTATGAATCGGTATGACACGGCTTTATATCCGACCAAACTCAGATTATCCTCTTTCAGGCGTCGTAATGGACAAAATTCACCCATCTCTCCAGGGTGATCTGTCTCCTCCTCCGCAACTTCCTCACTGCGAACCGAAGTGCTTTCGCGGATCTTTCATGATACGGTATCCCCTCTGCTCGCCTCGAAGCAGAGAACAACGTCTTGTAAAAGTATTCCGCCAGGTCCCGTCCATCTTCGTCCACCATCGCCCACATAGTCCCGACCACACTCTTGAACCCGCAGTACTGTACCGCGGCCGTGAGGTGCAGCCCCTCGTCGGGAATGCTCCCTTCAGTCACCTCAGCTGTGTGACACGCGGACAGAAATGCGAATTCGGCAGTGGGCAGATCCGAGCGCACGATATCGAGGAGCGTCAGGCGCTCGCCTCCGTGAAGCTCGAATCCAGCGTCGAATGGTTTGCCAGCCTCCAGTCTACCATGGCACGCGAAATGAACAAATTGATGGCGATGGAAGCAATCGATGACGGCGGCCGGTGTTGCGGCTTCGGAGATGAGACCAGTCACCTCGGTATCGAGAGCCCGGACGACTTGAATCTCGCCCCCTACGGTTGGAAGAGATGGGTCAGGCTGCGCGACGAGAAGTATGGAAGGTCGATTCGAAGATCGCGGACTGGAGCCGCGGTTACGAGATTGGATGAGTGCGGACAGCGTTGGGGTATAGGAGCAGATGTAGAGATCTAAGAAATAGCGCTTCTCGCCGTCATCGGATGGGATCGGACCCATGGCATGGAGAGGGAGGGAACAAAAGACGGATGTCGGGCACCACCAGATACGGGACTGTTCTGGTACTTGAAGCTCACGGAGTCGGTCGATGACGGGTTTGCCAACGAGCTCGTAGAGCTCCGCGAGAACAGAGGCAAGGGTTTTATCGTAATCATTTGAACTGAGCCCATATTTGAGTCGCGACTCCAATAACTTGTCCCTTAATGCGCTTGCACGATCGTAGAAATCGTGAGGGGCTGGGATGAGGGAGGGAGATGAGTTATGAAGGAGGATCAGAATGTCGGAGCGCCAACTGGAGTGGTTTATGACAATGACGGGACCAGACGAGGCTGCAGAATGGAGTGTGTCGAACGATGGTGATTTTAGGAACCTGTCGAAGCCTGGCAAGGCTTGAATTTGCGAGATGAGCTTGTCGCGTCCCTTCAAAAGCATACGTTGCTTCAACAAGAGACGACCGAATGGGTCCACCGCCCTGAGGTCGTCAGTTGCGCCATCATCGATGTTTAATTTGTGGCTCGGTGGGATGGACTTGGTGAGCTCCTCGAGGTCTCGGTTGACCGCCATAAAATTGTGTCCTAAATCTGGGTCTGCTTCGAGGAGTTGATCGACTGAAGTACGAAAGTGGCGCATTTGGGACCAAAGTAAGGCTCTCCCTTTTTCAAGCGTCTCAATCGCCTTCTCGAGTTGATGCAGGTCGACCCAATACGAGGCATAGTCCAGCGGCATCCTATGAGACTCGTGGGGCAACGCAGCGAGAGTGGCGTGCTGTAGCTGTAAGGTCGGTGCAAAAAGCGGGGTGTCTTGCATCAATACCATAGCGCCCTCGTATGCTGTGAAGACAGACTCTGAGGGACGTCGGAAACCCCGCGCAAGAGATGCCCACTGGTACGAAAGTTGGAATCGATTGGGAGCGGCCACAAGTCCGTCGTTGACACACTGGGAGAGCAGTCTCAGCACTTCATCAACGTCTTGCGCGTGGCGACCCGGAAAGGACGCCGAGCGCGTAACCAAAGACAGGGAAAGCTGCCTAAGTGTCGGGAAGCGCCGGAACTGCATAGACTGATGCTCGATAACATGACGGCTTGCTTGGCGGTATGTACTAATTGACTCGTTAAGGTACTCGATCTTGTTTGTGCGCTTGAATGCTTCAAAGAGGAAGGAGCCAAAGAATTCGACAAGGTATGACGCAAGTGGGTGCCTTGAAGCAGACGAAGCAAGTAGGGTTCGGCCCTTTTCGAGAGCTTCGTCGATCTTCGTTACGTCGTTATTGCGGATCCCAGAGCGAAGTTCACTGAGGAGCTCCATCGTCTTGAGCATCGGGGCGATTTCCGGATCGCCACCTCGAGACGCCAGAAGGGACACCGGCACTGACCGAGATAACTGTGAATTACTGGACGATGCCTCAAGACCTTCGACGTAACCAAAATAATGGAAACGCTGCTTCGCGATGTCTTCCAAACTAAAAACGGCAGAGGGATGAGATAACACTTCGAGAGAAGGTGAGGCGTGGAAGGCACGAGCGCGATATAGTGCCTCCTCTGAATATTCTGGGGTCTGGTGCGTCCTCGATCGGTGCACCGCCATCCCTGCCACGAGGAATTGAAGTCCGGCTAAGAATTCATCCCGACTGACCCCGAGGGAACTGGGGGAACTGGAAGTAATACTTTCATCCAGGATGGATGCAGCTTCCTCGTAATCATCGTTTACAAACGTCGTAACATAGCGAATGCCGAGACAAAGGGCAAGGGCGGTGTGGGCAGCTTGCAGGTCTGGTTTGTGTATCCTCGCCAGTCGCAGGCACTTGATCGTTTGAGTCAAATTCAATGGTTGAGACAGGTCCCACGAGCCGATTTTGGAAATTGCCTTGGAAATGAGAGTGATGGAGCGAGTGGTGTCACCATCGGACGCATCTGAGGTGAGGAGTTCGTGGCAGAGGACTGCCATTTCCTCAATGTTCTGCACCGCGTTGCTAGCTTCCAATTCTACCTGGAATGCCAACACATTCAGGAGCATTGTGATGGCTTGATGGCGCGGGAACCCGAACGTTTGCAGAGGCTGAATTAAAAGATGGCGGAGGAATTCGGCCGCAAGAACAGCATCTTGGGATTGCTTGGACAATTCCAAGCGCTTGAATAGTGCGGAGGCGAGGAAGAACTGAGCTTGAAGGAACAATAGACCGTGTTCTAGCCACAAATGGTGTGGGAGGAGCATTGATTGCATGAAATGAAAAATTGATCTGTCGAGATCTTCCCTTTGATCTGACAGCATGTGTCGCTTGAATTGCGCCATAGCCAGACCAAGAACAGAGAAAAGGCGACGGGAGTCAGGTTGAAGTGATAATGCGAGAAGTTGCTGAAAACGTGTGATCGAGGAATCGATTTCGTGGATGGGTCCTGCAAACGATTTGCCAAAACACAGTTGGTACGCGGAAAGGCAGGGTATAGTACCAGAGACCTACCTAGTACCTCGGCCATGATTAAACGCTCGAGAATCGGAATGTGAGGGAGGCGACAGGTTGGGGTGTTGGAAGCGAGACTCGGAATGACGCGAGTCACACAAACGAGTCCCTTTATGACGACCAAGATTTGAGCGTTGCTAGCACGCTGGGAAATGATAATGTACCCCACCTTGAACACCCGTAGTCACTATCAGATGGAGTCAAGGATAGAGGCGTGTCAATGACAGGACATACAAGGAAACACAGCCTGCATTCTCACACGACTGTGGGCGTCTGTCACAGTCCACATACACGCCAACGCAAGCGCCAACGGGCCCAGAACTGCACACCAACAATACTTGACGAGCAGGAGGTCTATCAGGGACAGTGGCCCTGTACAAGCTACATTTTGCGAGGACGAGGACAATTCATGAAATGAGCGGAGGATAACAGAATGTCGTGTCGTGCCGTAAGCCATGGACTCATCCCAAGCCACGAATTTGAGTTCGGCTCCAGGTGTCAACGTGTCAACCCGTTCCACCATCATCGACTCGTACTACACTATGGTCTCTCCGACCTACTACCATTTCCAACGACTCCTCTTACGTTCTTGTTCTAAAACCGAATTTAAAGTGCACGCGTTCGCGACCGGCGACCGCAATATAACTGGGCTGCCAGCCTGAGTCACGTATGGTGCCTACTAGGCTACTTCCTTTGCTCACCTTGTGCTTCCATTTGACCTCTCATAGATCCCATATCCGAGTCATGTTGCGTGTCTCTATCTTCGTTCAAAGTTGCCCCCCCCCCCATTCCCTATCTTGTCTGTGTCAGTTCTTCCTCCTTATAGTAGGCTCGACTCTCGAGTTAAGTATTTTTGATTGACCATTGACACTCATCCTCGTCAGCGTCTCGCTCATTCTAGTTAAAACATCCTCGGTGCTCGCCTTAGTCCTTCGGCGCCATCTCTTTCCCAAATTTTCACTCGATCGCGCCTTTGCCCCCAACTCTCAGGCTCTCACGCCGTTGCTCTACCCCACTCGCCTTCGTCTCCGCTTTAACTACCCGCTCGGTTGAGGCCCGCTCAAGCACTGTAACTTACGTCTTACGCTGAGTTTACTGTAGTCGCGTCTACGGTACTCAGTGTAGTAGTCGTGTTCAGTCGCAGACCCGACTAATCCAACTTAGCGACCGCCTATCCCCGACCGAGTCCCCGACTATCACAACACTGACATGCACAACCTCGACTCGCCCCACGCCCCACAATCTTACCACCATTTCCTTGTTCAGAACAATGCCTCCCGCAGTATTGTATATCCTCCCACCGCACATACATGCCATGGCGAGTGGTCGCAGACACCGACAATAACAAACGCTCAGCCGCACACAGGAGCCGAAACGATTGTGGGCCCAACCCCAACGACAATGCAACCTGAAGTGGAAAGACTGAGCGCCTGCGGGGGGAGGGGGGGTTCGCGCCAGGTTTGACGCCAATGTGTATCACCTATATGCAGCTAACCCGACGGCTTTGTGCCAGTGCTCCCCGGAATGTTTGGGGGGGTTGACCTGCATGTTTTTCAGCTGCTGTTGCACCTGTGGCGAATCTTGTTGCATCTGAGAATTCGTCGCACGGAGGTGCACTAGTGTGCTGGGGTTTAATTTGTTGATATTAGTTGTCTCGGTAAGTATGAAACATGGATGTCACGAACATTGTATCGCTAGCGGAGGGCGAGTTGATATCGGTTCCCATTAACATGTTAGACGTACATGTCAATACTAGTACTAAGGCTAAAGCTAACAGGCGATATGGACCGTAGAGATTGTGTTACATGCAGCTCCTTATAGTACAACTCGTCCTCTATTCATCCTTCGGATGGCATCAGTAATACGTGCAGTACATGCAGATATGCATAGTTTATATGACACGCAATGACGCCGATACTAATCACCAGGGAATGTACTACTAGTAGTACTCTGCTTACACACATCTATGTAGACCGATTTGGATTCAGAGATGAGGGAAATACTAGAAGAAGCGTCAGAAGATGTCTAGAAGTAGCCATCAACAATCTGGGTTAGGGAATGGAATAATGAGTGCGACGAGGCGTTAAAGCTAACCCAGGTCGGTCCACTACCAACGACTAAGTATTGCAACCAGTCTTTCAAAGTCGGGCGACCCGAGACCCGTGACCTATAGAATCCAGAGTGAGCCAACGTCAAATAACAAGACATAACTATGGCTAGGCGCACAGGATCCCACCCAGGGACAGCGGAGAACCCTTTAGTATTGCAGCCCGGATTTGACCCAGACGTGATGTCATTCAAGCCCTCGAGGCATATGCCGTACAACCAGACATTGAGAAAGCCGAGTGGAGCCTTGTCGTTCGAAATCCGGTAGTCATTCAGCAGGGAGATGATTCCGGCCATAGCCTGTACGTCGGTAATCAGGCATGCAGCGATAAGAGGACTCGAGGGTCGCACCGGCGTCGCACAGCTTGTGCCCCTGAATGTCCAATGCTCATTTTTTAGGATGATAGGGAAGCCAATTGCCTGTAGAGCAATATCGGGAACGCCACGTCCCCCAGGGCTACACAAATAACACAAAGTGAGAACTTTAATGAGGCACCAGGTCACGGTAGCGAACGCACTTATAAAAGTTGTTATACAGGCCACCGAGGCTCTGGAGGAAGGTGGGCACAGCATTGTTCTGGTACGGCGGCCGCGGAAAATACTCCGAGAAGCCTCCACCGGAGAGAGGAGCCGCAACCTCTGGGTTGTAGCCCATCGTTCCGCCAACGCTGGTGACCCAGGGACCTGCGAATACCGTGGACGGTGTGGTGAGCGGTCTACCAATGCTTGTTGGCTACTCAAAGGTAGAGTTAAAGTACCATACGCACAAGTGGAGGGGAAGGTGGGGAGAAACTGGACCCTCGAGTTTCCGGAGCTGTCTTGGAACAGGCAGTTCCCATGACCAACACCATCGTTACCGCTCGAGAAGAGGACGCTGGCGCCACGAACGCCGAGCTGCGCGAATAGATTACATGTATACATTGCGTAATCCAGCGGAACGGTGTACTCGGGCATGCCATAAGGCGTGCTTACTGTCTGCGGGACACTCTCCAGGCCGAGCACGTAGTCGAGCCAGTTTATAAACCGATCACCCTGGATATTAATACCCACGTCGCCAGTGCTGTAGAATATATGTGGGGTCGGGTAGGCAATGACTGAAGTATACTGAATATTGGTATTCGCCTCGGAGGTTGGGTTGCTCGTGTCGTACCCTCCGCCCGTGATCTCCACGACACTGTAGGTCGCCGGGGTCGCGTCGGGGCGAAAAAGTCCCATGAATTCCCTCAGGTCATCCGGGCTCGGGTAATCACCTATGTAGCCCGCAACGCCGAGCACATTCCGGTCCGCGGCTAAGGGCACGTATGTAGACGTCTTGTAAAATGAACGCAGAGATGAGGGCGTCACAAAATATTGGTCTCTGCTTGACAATACAGTCCCAGGTTCTCCCCTCGGTACCTTTGTCTTCTTCTTGGTTGCCTCGCCGGGGTGCATGAGTGGTTCCTGCCACGGTGTGCGCGGAAATCCGAAGTGTGTGGTCGGCGCAACGTTTTGCACGCGCTCAAGCAGCGCTGCGGGGAGCCCGTAACTGAGCGTGCGGAGAACTGTTTCGTTCGTCCCAATGTGTTGGTACAGTTGGTACGACGCGCTCAGGAGTTTGTTGGCTCTGGAAACAGGGACGGCGGTGAGCGTTAGCCAACTGCCGCCGTGTTTTGTTGAGATGGTAGAGGGGTGCACGCCGTAATGTTCAAGCCAGGCGTTGGCAAGCTCGAGCACGTCTGAGGGCGGCGCGACAAGTTTGGCAACCTCTTCTCTGGATAGGTGTACACCCTGTCTGTCCGGGGCAGCGGGACATGTGAGTACTACGCGCGCGGAAGAACGGTGGAGAGGACACACTTTGGATGGCCGGGACTGCTGACCTCAATGAGGGCATCAATCAAGGCAATCTCATTTTGGGCTTTGAGCGCAATGTGGAGATCGATCGTAGTGTCAACAGGTGGGTGACCCAGGTTCTGCCAGTTCTCTGGGACAGAATCCCATGTATGCTTCGCCCGAAGATCGTCCCAATGCGATGCAAAGGGCGTTGCAAGGCCGCTGAGAGGCCCGAAGGCGAGGACAGACAGCACAGAAAGTGGGTGAAAACGCATGACCTCTACATGCCCCTGTAATTAATGAAGGCTAGCTAAAGGGCCACACAGAGTGGGTGACTTCCCGTAGGAATCTGGCGGGTCTAGATAATTATTTGCACGGCTGTACCCGAAATTTTTAATCCCGAAAATAAATTATCTACACACCTGTGCCCTGACAACGTGGTCTGGGGGCGGAGATTTTACGGTGTATCTAGGTGTCGGGACGAAACCAAAAGCGCCGCTGCTGCCAGAATGGGGTAGATACATAACTGTAGATCCTCCGCTTTGTCCTCCGTGGGCCTAATGTTATACGACTAGCACGGAAAATGCCGTCAATAAGATGTGACCTTGGCTAAGACCCAGAAGTAGGCCGAAAGGCAGTTAAGCAAGGGTGAAGTTCTTGGTGAAGTTCCAAAGTGAAAGTCAAAAGTTCAATATGACACGGTCGACACCGTGACGGGGTACCGAAGCTCGTTGCCCCTATTGGTCTTCAGTAGCAGTCGATATATGGGTTTTCGTATGGGCCAACGGGCAAGGGTACTAGGAAATAACCTTGGGCACCATTCGGCTCAGCTCGTGCGATCGCGGATATCGCACAGCAACTCATGTAAGCACAAAGCTTGTGCCGCGGCCCTAGTAGTACCGCGGCCCTGGTGAAAATATTTGTTCATGTTTACGATTGGCAGAGTGTTTACTTAATTCCCACTTACTGTACCCGGCCCAGAGGACCTTGGTGATGACGCTCGACACAACTTTAATTGACTTGGGCCCAACCTGAGCTTGAGCTTGAGCGCTTGAGCCGCGGGGCAGCTGATTCGGGACAGTCCTTTGCTCCACATAGTGGTTGTTCAATACTGTTATGTCAGCGAGAAAGCGTAGCAAGAACCGGAGAGACAGCCGGTGCCCCCTTAAAGAGCGAGACGATTACTACTGCAAGATCTTCATCACTGCTTGTAATCTCTCACATATTGGGCATTGGTGGTGTAGCGGTAACACTGTACGCGGCAAGCTCTCCACGCTCGATGCATTCCTAGTCCCGGCCTGCACTCGCTACCGCACTCGTTCTCTCGTTTTCTTTCTTTCTCAGTCTAGTTTCTGGCCACTTGTCTCACTCTCTCCTGTCCCCCCTCCGTCACCAAACTCATGTACGCACGTTAAAAAAAACGGAGTTGCACGCGATTACGAGGAATACGAGTGAGGAAGAAAGAAATTTTCAGCACGCGTAGTATTCGTGCCTTTTCGGCCGGACAAGGAGTGGAAACAAACAAACGCCGATATAGGGCGACATGACACAAAGTGCGTGATAGAATGGCTGCACCATACAGAGACCTCCTTCCTGCAGGCGAAGACGAGTTTCTCATTTTTTGTATGCCCTTGACTAGGGACACCTCGGGCTTGTACGGCTCCTACAGCAGCAGTTCGCGCTGGAGGGAGGTCTTCATTCTAGTGGTTTACAAGAGTCAGTGTGACATTTGACCGTGATGAGAACCGTGTCAAATATCAATATACGAAGAACGAGTAGATGAGAGCAAGGATGAGAGTCTTGACATGAGCAGAGCGCGCCGTTTTCCCCCAGGCCAGCGGGTTTTTCAGAGCCACGGTAGAATTCAGCGGCGAGCGTTGGATACGCTTGTGGATAAGCGTAGATATTTACAGCACAGAACGGAGTAATAAGATGCAAATAGTGGAGAATGGTGTGCTAGTGAAAGTACTAGATGAGTGTTTGGGTATGATGATGGAGCGTATGCAGGTCCTTCCTTTGCCGCACGTGGGACGCTGGTCCGAGTTTGAGGACATCATGTTCGCGCCGTTACTACTCGTTGGGCGACGTCCACCCGTTCACCTCAGCCACAGATCCAAACGATTTTCCAATCTCTACTGTACTGGTAATGGGTCATGGCAATGGTTCATCAAAATACTCTTTTTCTCCAGAGAACAAAAGAACAACACCGGGCAGCGATGTACAATTACTCCGGCAGTTCATATATACACAAACGTTCTCAGTTTTATAGAGTTACATCCAAGGTTACATCCAAACTTATAACAGCCTGACTGGCACTACCCCACGCATATGGCGTTGAGACCTTGCACGCGCTGCTACGAACAAGAAGTAAGCACAGAAACCACATCCAACAAATCCTGGACACTCACACCAGTAGATCATGCGCCATAATGGACGAAATTCACCCACCGCTCGAGGGTAACCCCTCTCTTCTTCCGCAGCTTCTTCACCGCGTCCCGAAGTGCACCCGCAGATCGTTTGTAGTACGGAACCGGTTCCCCTTGCTCTCTTCTCGGGAACATTGACTTGTAGAAGTGCTTTGCCACCACCTGACCATCCTCATTTACCATCGCCCACATTGTTCCGACCACGCTCCGGAACCCACAGTACTGCACTGCGGCAGCCAGGTGCAGAGCCTCATCAGCAGAGCTCCCGTCGGTCAACTCAGCCGTATGACAAGCCGAGAGGAACGCAAATTCGGCAGCGGGAAGGTGAGATCGCACGATGTCGAGTAGAGTGAGGCGCTCGTTCCCATGAAGCACGAACCCGGCGTCAAATGGTTTACTAGTCTCCAACGTGCCGTGACATATAAAGTGGACAAATCGGTGATCCCGGAGGCCATCTAGAGCCGACGTAATTGTTGCACCCTCTGAGATAAGACTTCTTACGGGAAGCCGCGTCTTGAGCTCCTGTACGACCTCGACGTCTTTGCACACCTCTGATAATGGGACATCCGGCGAAGGCACATCGTAATGTGCTACAAGAAGTAACGAGGGAAGGCCCGAGCCTGGCTCACGATGGTCAGATTCGAGAACGAGTGCGGAGAGTGTTGGAGTATAAGAAGGGATGTAGATGTCCAAAAAATAGTGCTCCTCGCCGCTGTCATCTGAAGGGATTGGGCCCATTGCATGGAGGGGTAAGGAGCAGAAGACCGAGGTTGGACACCACCAGACGCGGGATTGCTCTGGTACTTCCAGTTGACGAAGTCTATCGACGACAGGTTTGCCAACGAGATTGTAAAGCTCTTTGAGAACGTGAACTAGAGTATCGTTATATTGACTTGACTCGGGTCCGTGTTTGTTTCGCGCGTCCAACAAGTCATCCTTTAATGCACTCGCTCGACCAAAGAAATCGTCAGGGGTCGGGATGACGGAGAGAGGTGCGTCGTGAAGAAGGATCAGAATGTCAGAGCGCCAACTAGAGTGATTTATGATAATGACAGGACCAGAGGCGGCGGCGGAGCGGAGTGTGTCGAACGATGGAGATATCAGGAAACCGTCCGAGCCCGGTAAGTCTTGAATTTGGGAAATGAGGTTATCGCGTTCTTTCAAAAGCTTACGTTGCTTCAGCAGGAGACGACCAAACGGGTCTGCCGCCATGAGGTCATCGGTTGCGTCATTATCCAAGTTCAAATCAAGGCTCGGAGGGATGGATTTGGTGAGCACCTCGAGGTCTCGATTAACCGCCGCAAACTTGTGTGCTAAATGTGGGTTTGCTTGATCGGTTGAAGTACGAAGGTTACGCATCTCGGACCAGAGTAATGTTCTCCCTCTTTCAAGAGTCTCGATTGCCTCTTTGAGTTGACCCAACCCGATATGGTACGACGCATAGTCCAGCGGCATCACATGCGTGTCGCGGGACGTCTTGGCGAGAATAGAGTGCTGTAGCTGCAAAGTTGGCGCAAAAATAAGCGCATTTTGCATCAATGACAGGGCACTCTCATATGCGGCAGGGAGGGAGGAGTGTCGGGTACACCGCGCACAAGTTGCCCACAGGGATGTAATCTGGAATCGAATGGCCAATTTCCCATGTTCGACGTTGGCACCCTGGGAAAATAGTTTCATCGTTTCATCCAGGTCTTGTATATAGTGAGCTGGCGAAGACAAGAAGCGGGTGAAATGAGAGTTAGCAAGTGAGAAGAGCATCTCGGGCCCAGCACCAAGCAGCGCCGACGGAAACTCAAGAGCTCGTCGACGTGTATTGATCGACTCATGAAGGTACTCGATCTTCTTCGTGCGCTGATATGCCTCAAAGAGGATCTGACCGAATTGTTCGAAAAGGTAAAACGTAACCGGACCGTGATCTTCCGGATCAAATGACGCAAGTACGGTTCGTCCGCTTTCGATAGCTTCTTCTATGTCGATTGTGTCGTTATTGCGGATCTTGGAAAGAAGACCTTCAAGGAGCTCCGAGTCCTTCCTCCCACGATTTATAGGTCCGTCCTCTTTATCGTGCCCGACTGGCTGAGATAACGGTAATTTGCTAGACGATGCCTCGAGACTTTCGATGGAACCGAACTGTTGGAAACGTTTCTTTATGACAGGAGCCAGATGACTGGACATTTGTTCGTCAGTATATGAGGTGAGTGTGGAACGAGCGCGATATATTGCCTCCTCTGAATATTCTGGGTTTTCATGCATCACTGGTCGGGAGATCGTTAGCGCTGTCACCATCTCTTGAAATCTGATTACGAGTTTGTCTCCGGGGGGGCTGGAGGCAATAATATCGTCGAATATGGGCGCAGCTTCCTCATAATCGTCGTTCACAAAAGTTATATCATAGCGAATGCCAAGGCAATAGGCAAGGGCGAAATGAGCATCTCGCATTTCTGGTTTGTGCGTCCTCGCCAGTCGCAGGCACTCGATAAGTTGGTCCAATGGTTGATCTGGGACCCCCATATGAATTTTAGAGAAAACTGCTTCATAAATGAGTGTGACGACGTCGGTGGTTTCGCCTTCGGACGCGTCCGATGTGAGGAATTCGCTGCAGAGGACGGCCATCTCCCGAATATTCCTCATCACGTTGTCGGTTTCCAACCGCACTAGAACGCCCAACCCATATATGAGCGATGACGTGACCTGATGGCGCGGGAACCTGAGCATTTCGTGAGGCTGATCTCGAAGATGGCGGAGGTATTTGGCTGCACAAGCGGCATCTTCGGGCTGCTTGGACCCATTCGACCGTTTATTAAGTGTGACGGCGAGGTTGAAAAGAATTTGGAGAATGTTTGGTTTAGTTCCTGGCCAAGAACGGGGTTGGAGGAATATCGATTCGGTGAAATGAAGAATTGCCTTGTCGAGGTCTTCCTTTTGCTTCGACAGCTTATAGCGATTTAAGCGCTCCAGGGCTAGATCATAGACACGGGCAGGGCGAAGAGGATGAGACCGAGGTAACGATGAGAGCAAATCCTGGGCATAAGTGAGGAAGGAATCAATTTCGTGGATACTAGATCCTGTCAACAAGGTATTGAGACCTGGTTAGCACCGGGCGAACGCGGAGATGATATCTAGGACTTACCTCGAGGGGTTGGCATGCTCAAACGCTTGAGTGGGATGTGGACTGCAGATTGTCGAAGATTGTTGAAGCGACGATTTGGGCTGTTGGAGGAAAGATGTGAGTGACAAACGACTCGAGTCACTCGACCACGACGACTACTGTTACAGTAATACTAATACGCCATACATGGAAAGGTGCAAGGGGCACAGCCTATATTCTCACACGAGTGTGAACGTCCGTCGGGCCGGGAACTGTCAAAAGCTCTGCTCTGCTTCTGTGGCACAGTGCATCCCGACTCAGTCCTATCCCTTCCTTTGTTTTGTCTCTGAGGTATCTCATTTATCAGCGCTATGTTATAATCCCCTCTTAACCCACTTTGTGGAATACTCTCAACCGGACGAGGCTTGGGACGAGGTCTGTCTGTCGTCCAGACTCGTCCTCATCGTCTCACTCACCTTGGCCTCGTATCAACTCTCCTATCTGAGCTCCAACGCCCTCGATGGACATTATTCATCAACTAGGAGACTTTAGATGCTAGTTGACACCCCCTTACAAAGGCCCCAAACGCGCTGCGCGATATTGTTCTCCCTCCCTCATCAGCAAAATACTCTCTGCCACCGGTGTCTCTGGACCCTCCGGACCCACTACGAGCAATCTAATTGCATTTACCAGCCCGATCCCATGGTGCAAACCTGGTCTTCGCTACAACCACAGCGACATCTACTTTGACATTGCCGAGACGCTGGACGCGGTCGTGAACAAGTGAGTACGCCGCCCCCTCCGTACAACTGGTATACTCAAACGCACTCAGGAACGGAACCATTGTCACGAGCAGCGTTCTCGGAAAGATCGATGTAGACTGCAGGCTCTCCGGTGCGGCTTTCCTGGCTTACCCTTACTACTGTAACTCTCGATTCACACGAGAGCAGGAACACCCGACCTATCTCTCACGTTGACCAATTCACACACTATCTCTGAGCCGTCCTTCCATCCCTGTGTCAAGTTCGTACCCACCTGATCTATCTCTTCCCCCTTGCACTGCCCCGACTGACGAGCGCCCCCACAACAGGCGCGTTCGAGCTGTCGTTCACCCTGCTTGCAGGCGCGTCCGAAGACGTCGCTGTCGAGCTCTATCTCGGCTCTAGCGCGACGGGCGCGGCGGCTGCTGCTAGTAGATGTACGTGCCCGCGCCGTGCACGCTGTGCTGGTCCCTCGCCTCCTCCACCTCCGCGATTCCCGGTGCCACCCGTTCCGCCTCGGTGCCGCCCGGACCGCGACGTCCGGGGGACGTTCCCGAGCGGTGATGCGCACTGGCGCCCCGGATTCGTACTATGCAACGAGCATCGATATCATGAATCAGAACGCATACAAAAATAGGACGCGATCGATTTGTTGATTCAATCGCATCCAACCCGATCCCTTTTCATTCACTGGGATTCTGACTGGGCATTAGAGTCACGTCTTTCCCAACTCGCGGAATTGTGTCGGGGTGGCACAGAGTCCCTATGTGCGTCGAATGAAGTCCTGCAAAGTCTCGAGTCGGGATTTTTCGGGATTTCATTCAGCGCAGGTACGGAGAAACGTGACTGCAAGACTGACTGCACGCAATACGGTATGGACTTCTCGAGTGTGCTCACACATTCACGATCACGACCACGAGGCATTGCATCCCCCTCGGCTCTGGCTCAGACTGATCGCTTCGCAATCATCTAGGTCTCGCCGCAAGCGCCGCTGTACAAACAGTTGTTCCCCCAGCGTGCAAACGCTCCGCCTGCAGGCTACTCTGGCAACTGAGGCTTCCAAGGCGGAAGAAGGCCCGTCGTACCTCGCACTGTGGACACAATCCCCGCTAGGATCGGCATTACTCGTGTTTCCTTCGAGTGTCCACGGGGGAGTGAGTGCGCATGAACCTACTTGGGTCCGGTTTTCCTCTCCCTCTTTTGGATGTTTTCTTTGCGCCCGTATGTTTTTATCTCTCTCATCACACTCATTGCAACTTGACCTCGTTCTTTGAAGAGAAAAGCGCAGGTACCCTCATGCCGCTGCCATCCAGATGGCCACAAACTTTTCATTTTTTGTCGATCTTTGCACGATCGCTACCTCCCATTGCGGTTGTCTATAGTCCCATCGTAACATTATGCATATTCGGAACATAAAACCAGGAGTGGCTGTCACACTAGCGCAAACACGACTAAATACTATTGGCGCAAAGCTGCTCGCTCTCATATCAAGGATGGCTTGCCTAATCATACAAATAATTTCCACCAACGGCGCGGCGACCCTCGGCCGATAACCCGATCTCTAGAGGTGTGCTTCAAACCTGATCTTCACCATAAACGTCCACGCGTCCATAGCCGATGATCCTCTGAAAGAACAGGCTCCGCGCCTTCAACTCTCCAATACGCTGCACTTCAGGGTCGCCTTCCTTATCGTCCTTGTCGGCCACCCGCGAACGCTCGCTCCATCGGACAAGCGTCCCCTCATCCTGCTGTGCCAGATTCCGTTGAACCGAGCGCTGTACATCCGCAAGGTGCACGAGCTGTCGAGTTCCGGGACGCGCTGCCGCCGCGTCACGCAAAGCGAAGTACGTACGCGCGGTGGTGCCTGGTTCCAGTTTCTCCTCGCCTTCACCCGCCTGTTTCGCAGTCTCGACGGCAAGCCTCTCCTCCATGCGACCCGCGAACGCGAGGAGCTCCGTTGTGACCTTGCTGCCGTCCGCAAGGAGCCCGTCTGCTAGCAGCATGTCCAGCGTAGCTCGCAGTTTCGGAATTTCTGTCTTCTGTTTCTCCACGTCGAACGGAGGTGACCTTTGCGAGACGTGCAGGTAGTGCTCGACATTCACCGACAGGTCTGTCGCTCTGGGAACCCCCATGTCGCCGGTCACTCGCGGAAGGCCCTTCAGACTGGCGATGTCCAGTGGCGTTTGCCCGACGCTATTTTCTGTGTAGAGGAGTTGCGTAGGACCGTGCTTGAGGAGTGCCTCCGCAAGGGCCGTGGCCGCATTCTGTACCGCAACGTGTAGAGGAGTAGACCCATCCGCATCTCTGAGTAAGAGAACGGTAGGGTTAATCCCAAACTCTAGAATGGTCCGTGCAATTGCGGCGTTCTCGCGCTTTACGGCCAACATCAGGGGCTGTGGTTGCCAGATGAGTGGTGCAATATCAGGTACAAATGACAGAGACGTACCGTATTGGACGCCTCCTTAGACGTCTGAGTCATAAGCTCGTGCGTCAGCTCCTCCGGGAGTGTTTTTAGTAGATGTTCCACGAATTTGAGTCCCTTGTTATTGGAAGACAGGCAAGCGAGGTGGTAAATATTCCAACTTGGAAAATGCCTGTCACCAACTACTCAGATATCAAGGCAAATATTAGACTCACCCGCGGAAATCACGTTCGCTCGGATCGCAGCCCTTCTCCAATAACAAATCCACAATCTCCGTGCCAGAGCAACAATACGCAGCTGCTAGGAGTGGATTGAAACCTATGAACTTCACACTATCCCGCTATTAGCGCCACGGAAATGAAGAAAATTACTACTACCCGTACCGTAGGTGAAGCGCCTCCTCCATCAGATTTGGCTTGAGAGCGAACAGCTGCTTCAAGACATCTATTCTATTGTCAATCACAGCACAGAGAAGCGGGGTCTCGTTCAATTCATCGAATTTCCAGCCAAGGAGATCTGGGAAGACAGCGCCAAGATTGTCGATACTTTTCAAGTACTGCGCAGTGTCGTCGTCGTGAGTTTCTGCATAGTGTGTAAATGCTGCAATAGGTCGTGGTCCAGCGAGGTAGTCGATAACCTTGGTCGCACCAGATCTGATGGCGCTGCGGAGCAAGTCATAGTTGTATGTGGGGGTCTTGCGTTGTGTCTGCCCATGCTTTGCGATGTCCGCGCGTCGCTTGCCTCCAACTTTAAGTCCGAGGTAGACGCGTTCTTCTGGGACCTTCTTCGAGACCGCCCCACCGACCTTCGCCGCATCGGAGGGGATGGGAATACCGACGCCCGAGCGACGAATAAGTTCGTCGAGCATCTCGATACGGTCGAGCGCCACGGCAAAGTCATAGGCCCCAGAATCTGGCCAGATTGCCACGCCAGCAAACTCGTATAAATCGAGAGTATGGACGAACGCCTCGAAATCATCTTCTACTATAGCCTTTTGGAGAGGCTTGCAAGAAACGCGCTTAAGGCCCGGTCGGAGAAGGAAGGCCTGGAGTTCAAGCAACTTTTTCGGAGGGACATCGGTGCGAACAGAGGACGGCATTGCGGCGATGTCGGTGAAATTGATTGGTTTTGCTTCGCGATTGTCGCTGCAGTCGTCCTCGTCAGAGTCGTATTCTCCTTCTGTGTCTGAGTCATCTGACGACACGAGGTTAGGTATACCCAACGCAAAGGGACTTGGAGATAGTTACCACACAGAACCACTCCACTCGTCTCGTCTATCTCAGTGTCTGGTGGTTGATACTGAGCCTTCGCAATTGCGAGCACGAGTCGTGCAGTATCCCAATGACGGCGATGGAGCGCGACGAGGAATGGTGTCCAGCCTATGAAACAAATATCAAATCACCGAACTTTCGAGGACAGCACTGACTAGCAACGCACAGCCCGATGCACCCAAAGAATCATCGAGAGTCACCGTTTTCACGACAATTTGAATTGGCACTTTCCCCTCCGCAACCTGCTTGGGCAAGCAAAGTTCCCGTATGGCCGCGTTATCCCCGTTCCAGCACGCCTCATAGAGCTCGTCGTAAAACACTTTCAGATGGACTGGGACGGGAGTAGTCGAGTGCTTTGCGTGGCGTATGTACCCAGAACCTTGGGATGGAATTGGCATGCCTATCGGAGGTGTAGCAGGTTGTTTCGATGTCGGTTCCCCCTTGGGAAGGGTTGCACCGTGAGCACGCAGAACGGACTCTGCGAAAGTGAAATAATCCTTCGTCGCCGCGGCGTAGTCTCCCCGGGAGTGCACAGTATTCTGCGAGCTAGCGGATCTTATGTCTTCGTCCTTGCAATGAGGCAGAACCGTAGCGAGATATACACGATATTGGCTCCAAGCATCGCCTGCTGGAGGATCGGGAAGGCTATCGGGTGCTTGTATGGGTTTTGGTGTAGTCTTGGACCCCAAGAGCGAGACAGCTTTGGAAGTCCACTGGAGTAGACTAGTGTGTTGAGTATAGGTGGTGATGGTCGCCTTGATTGGTGCGTCCACGTTGGCACCGAGAGCAGCCAACAGCGAAATAACTTCGTCGCGTTTGCCTAGAGCTGTTTCTATTGGAAAATGGATGCGGGCTCGATATTCCGCTACATGAGAAAGGTAACCTGACCTATTCGTTTGTCAGTAAATACCTGCTGGCTTCACATGCGAAGGTGCTCTGCATACCTCTTCTCCTCAGCTCTGGAGACGTCTTCCGGCGAATATACTAGCCTGGCTCCATGCGCGAGCAACACAGACAGCGTCGCATAGCTGCCACCGACAATCGTCGAGACAATGGGAAACACGAGCCCGCCGTACCCGTACCAGGCAGGACTGTTGAGAACCTTCTTCGCATTTGGGTCGTGGGAAAGGAGCGACGCTACGATCTTGGTCTTTCCCGCAGCTACGACGCGATGGAATATGGTGAGTAAAGTGTCATCTGCCGTGGATGAGATCGCCTGAGCAGCGACGAGCCGCTCAGCGATCTTCGCGGCGCGCTCTTCATCTTGGGTGTATATCGTCAATGTAAGTGGGTGCAGAGGATTCACGTTCTTCGTATGGGCCACGAAATTCGGATCTGCACCCGCAGCAAGCAGCGCGTCAACGACCTCGACCTCGCCAGAGAGGATGGCATAGCCGAGAGCAGTCAGGCCAAAGTCCCAATCATGGATAGAAATGTCTAATATATCGGGCTCCTCTTCGTTGTCTTCCAATGGGTCCGAATTCTTTTCTAGCTCGGCCTTTTTCGTGTAAGCCGGAGGTTTTCGGTGAGGTTTGTCATCGTCGGACTCGTCGGACGACCAGTCATCCTCGCTGCTCATACGCACGCCATCGGTCTCCTTGGGGGCGGCGACTTCTTCTATCCTGCGTTTCTCCTCCTCTGCCTTCTCCTTGTTATACGCACTACGTTCAAGCATCTTTTTCACAAGAGAGACCCGCCCCATTTGAGCCGCGAGATGAAGAGAGGTACGACCACCAACAAGCCGTGCGGTCATGCGAGCACCGGCATCGATGAGGACGCAACCGACCTCAGCGCTGTTGGACAAAATGGCAACGTGCAGTGGAGTACGCCCGACATGGTCCCGACGATTAGCAAGGTCTTCCCCGTCTTCGATCATCTGTTTGACCGCGAGCACGTCATTCTTACTGATAGCACAGAAGAACTTGGCCGTTGCTTGAACGTAGGCGGTTTCGTTCCATTCGCCTTGGTCGATAGGGTTAAAACTCCCGGAAATACTTTGTCTTCCGGGATCTTCTTCGATGAACCTGCGCGAGTCATCAGTAAATTTGTCTCGTCTCACATCACACGAGAGGGAAGGCTACACGCACGCGATCCGGCCACGAACATACGACTTGTCCTCCTCGTCTTGTAGATTATGTTCCTCTTCGTTCTTAGGTTCCGGACAAAGCTGCAGCGGCAGGTGTCAACCTCGATGTTGTCATAATAATACGATTTTGGTCTTACTTCACAACAGTCCTCGATACACTCCTCCACTGTGCCAAAGAATGCGGAGTGCCGATGGAGACGACGGTTCTTGTTCTTAGGATTGTACGGAGCTGTCGCATAGTCACTTAGTACTCAGAGCTCGATCTTGCTAACAAATAACTTACAATTGGCACCGAAATCCTGTGGCATAACGATCAGGGCAGGAACTGAGGCGATACTCCGGAACTCACAGCTTTGTAGATGAGCCTCTCGATTCTCCTAGCGTCCCATCCTGGGCCGTATGGGATGTGCAAATTGACGATGTCGTAATCACTCATTTCTAATCCACTAAACATGGCGTCCGCTTTCAGGTCACTTTTGTACCTATGTTCGCCTCGTATGTATGCTGACTGGCCATCGACAGGCCGACCACGTAACAAACTGCGTCGGCGTTGATACTGGTTGCGTGCCTCTGGAGTTGCGAGCTTCTCGATTGCGAGCAGGCGGGCAAGGCCTTGGACGCGGCCCACGGCACGCTCGTAGATCTGGTCGAATACATCAGCGTGGACAGAATGGACTAAATGGACGAACTGGACGAACCGTGGGATCAATTTCTTCGCGCTTTAGCCCGGGGACGTAGACCTCAAATCCCCGGGACGAATACTTGGCCAGTCGGACTTCATACGAGGGCGAACGCCTCGTGACATCGACGATGTTAGATTGGCGCATCATGGCTACGATGGCACGCGGATTCGCCCACACACGATCGCCATCATATGCGCAGCACGGCGCATCGACATCGAAACCCGTGAGAACCTCAGCAGGAGAACTGTAGAGGCGAAGAACGATCTGAATGTTACGGTACGGATATTGTGCTGAGATTTCCAGTGAATCAAACGACCTATCAATGCTATGTATCACTTACAATGAATGGAGACTGTATGCTTTGTTCTGACGCAAGTGACATCCCAGGGAACCGAATCACGAATAGCTTCGTATATGGTGATGATCTTGCGCTCCGCCTTCCCAAACACATAAAGAAGCGATCGCGGAAATAAAAGGCATTACATACCTCCTCTATTGTCAAACCATAGAGAAAGAGATCAACATCGGACGAAGGAAACGCCTTCTCGTGAAAATGCTTCCTCATGGCCCTTTTACTGCCCGTTGCTGCCTTGGGTAGTGGCATCAGACACGCTTGAACAGACCCCCCAGCAGCTATTACGTTGCTCCAGTCTGCCAGTTGAGAAAGTGAATTCTCTGTGAAAATACCCCAATTCTTCTTGAACGCTTCGAGGTTCTCGACCATAGCCGGGAAACCTTCCTCGCGCCTTAATGAACTCGGCAACGCCATGATGTGTTGAGCATCTCGGTCTGCGTCGTCCTTGACGACACGTGCCCTCGTGGTTCTTATGTCGCTCGGGGCTGCAAAAACATCGACGAGGCCAACGTGGATGTCCCTGAGACGTGTGTTTCCCTTGTCAGTTGCAAATAGCTTCCGCAATTCCGCTTCGTCGTCAAGCGATGGCTGGAGGACATGATCGAGAGAGACGGGGCCCCTTGGCAAAGTGGCAATCCGAGAGAGAAACTGGGTAGCCTCTTTGTTCTGTGACATGGACTGAATATCAGCTTGTAGTAAGTTGGGGGTAGACGAAAACAATCTCGAATCGATGACCGGCTTTTGTATTTGTCGTGGGCAAGAGACGCCGAAATGCCAGGTGTGACCTAGACAGCATCAAATCAACTCATACCCAGTAGCGCCCTCGATCACGTCGAGTCGCGTCGCCTCTCAGGAAAACTATCGTAATAAGCGTGACTCACAATTCAGTTTATGCCTTTTCTGGAAATACTCTATTGGAAGCCACCTAGCGTGAGTCGATCACAACCGAGTCACCAACAATTGTCGATCATCCTTGTCGACGTCTCTTCCCATTGCTCCCATAGCACATCACATGAATGATATTACAGAACAATTTAGAGCTATTTTTCACCAGAATTGCACAGAGCATGGTGACTCAAGGAGAACCAAACTCAGGTGGCCTTTTCACTTGATTCCGGGCGAAGCGCGAGTGGATGGCGCTCCTCCATTCATGCAGGAATACATGAAGGAAGTACCCTGACGCACGAACTCATGACTCAGACGTCTATGGAGGCGTCCAATACGGTACATCTGCTATTTGCATCTGGTATGGCACCACTCATCTGGCAACCACAGCCCCTGATGTTGGCCGTAAAGCGCGAGGACGCAGCAATGGTACAGATTATTCTAGAGTTTGGGATTAAACCTGCCGTTCTCTTACTCAGAGATGCGGCTCCTCTACACGTTGCGGTACAGAATGCGGACACGGCCCTTGCCGAAGTACTCCTCGAGCACGGTCCTACTCAGCTCCTCTACACAGAAAATAGCGTCGGGCAAACGCCACTGGACATCGCCAGTCTGAAGAACCTTCCGCGAGTGACCGGCCACATGGGGGTTCCTAGAGTGACGGACCTGCCGACGAATGTCGAGCACTACCTGCACGTCTCGCAAAGGTCACCGTGACCGCCATTCGACGTGGAGAAACAGAAGTCGGAAATTCCGAAACTGCGAGCTACACTGGACATGCTGCTCGCGGACGGGTCCCTTGCGGATGACAGCAAGGTTACAACGGAGCTCCTCGCGTTCGCGGGTCGCATGGAGAAGAGGCTCGCCGTCGAGACTGCGCGTAAGGAGGCAGAGATACAGGCGGGTGAAGGCGAGGAGAAACTGGAACCAGGCACCACCGCGCGTACGTACTTCGCTTTGCATGACGCGGCGGCAGCGCGTCCCGGAACTCGGCGGCTCGTGCACCTGGCGGGTGTACAGCGCTCGGTTCAACGGGACCTCGCACAGGAAGATGAGGGGACGCTTGTCCGATGGAGCGAGCGTTCGCGGATGGCCGACAAGGAAGACGTGGAAGGCGACCCTGAAGTGCAGCGTATTGGAGAGTTGAAGCGCGGAGCCTGTTCTCTCGGAGTATCTACAGCAGGCGCGTGGATGTTTGTGGTGAAGACCAGCTTTGAAGACACTTCTGGAGATCGGGTCATCGGCCGAGGGTCGGCCGAACCTTGATGTATAATCTGCTGCGGACTCTTGCACTGATGGGATTTTGATACCAATTTGATATTTCGCAGCTGATCAGCGCTTCAGCGCTAGCGCCTCCGACTTTCGTTCAGAGTCCGGGGCCCGGGGGTTGTCTCGGGGTTTCCGAGTCGTCCATTCCCAACTTTTACAGACCGATATTCCTCGGGCTATGTCACAGAACAAAGAGACTACTCAGTTTTGTTGAAGCGACACCTCGGCGTCGGGAGTCGGCCGCACCTCACGTACGGAGAGTGCGGAGAGGAGACGGCAGTGGAGTCGAGATGTACGGACTCGTATCTTACACACTCTCATTTGATATTTGTTTCTTGTCTTGTGTTTCGGATTAACATTTTACGAGTCGTATTAGTTACAATCAGAGTCTGATCAGGGACAACCCTGTACCTGCGTTGTTGAGCTACTACCTCATGTTTGTTCACGTATACTCACTTTCGTTACCCGGGTATTTGGTCTCGCGTTGTACGCACTGGTACACCAGAAAATTACGTTCTATCTGGGGTGCCAGACTAATCACTCGCTGACTCTCAGATTTCCACTTTGCAAAAGGGTCCTGTGTCTCTCGACGAGGTCTTCCAGCCATCGCTTGATGACGAGGCCGAAATTGCGCAAGCTGTTTGCAATCGATAAGGGAAACGCACGTCTCAGGATCTGTTCAGGCGCGTCTCCCAGTGGTGCAACTACCCAAGGCAGAAAAGTGCAAAGAGCCACGAGGGAACTGTTGGAGTTCAGCCGCACACGCTGAGTAAGCGTCGGACAACTCCGAGCTAGGTCGGAGACGACCAAGTCGAGTACAGTACACTATACAGTACACTATACCCCTATAGACTTAGCGTAGAAAATTTCCCTCTGTTGAACTTATATACTTCGTAGTCACAGTAGCGACACCTCAGTCTTTTCTCCCGAAGACTGAGGTCAGTACTTTACTTCACTTCCCGTATGTTACCGTTACTCATTATATCTTAGTCGCGCTTTCCCGCGCCTCTAACAGGTAGTTACAACTAATACCACTAGTCTTTTCTCCCGAAGACTGAGTCGCGCTTTCCCGCGCCTCTAACAGATTATGAGACCTGAGCTTCTCTAAGACTCCCAGAATATACGTGCCCCATAAACCATCCATACAACAAACATGTCACCATCTGGATCTCCCTCAGGAAGCGGAGGCTCTGGAGGATCATCCGGGAGCACTCCCACACCAAAGGGACACCCACGCATGTACGACATCCCATTCCTAGATGACGATGGCGGCAACTTCGCATTCTGGAAATTCCGCGTGCGCATGGTCTTAGAGCTCCGAGAGCTATGGGGACTCATAGATGGCTCTGATGCCAAACCTGACCCCAAGGCGGATGCCACCGTCTATGCCGAGTGGGCCTACAAAGACTGGGAAGCACACGCACAAATTACCCTCACCCTCAAAGACGAGCCACTAAACTCAGTCCTATTCGCAACGACTGCAAAGGAATGCTGGGACAAACTGTCAGAACGCTACGAGGGCAAAGGTGAACAAAAGATAGTTTACCTTATCGACGAAGTCTTCCGGAGCACGCTCTCTGAGTCCGAACCCCTTGAGCCCCAGATAAATGCCCTCATTCGCGCTGCCAACACCATCTCCAATCTCGGCCTCACGCTTGAAGACAAGCTCCTCGCGTTTGCCATCATCTCCTCTCTTCCAGCGTCCTTCTCCACTCTTAAAACCATCCTCTCTACCACCAAAACCTCCGACCTATCAAGCAAATATGTCAAGTCCCAAGTCATCCTTGATGAGCAGCGCCGCATGCGCGAGTCAGGGGTTGGTGCCACTGCATACTTCGTGAAGGTTGCCAAGAAAGGAAAAAGGTTTAGCGATAAGCCAGAAGGACAGAAGAGGAAGAAATGTACGCACTGCAAAATCCGCGGACATGATGCGAGCGAGTGCCGAAAGCTCAAAAGGGAGCAGGAGGAGGCAAAGGCAAAGGCGAGCAACGACTCCACACCTAAGCCAAAGCCTGCAAGCGCATCAGCAAAAATCGCCGTCGCTGAGGAACCTGTCTCTGATTCCGACACGGTCCGACTCTTCAAAGTGTCCCAAGGCCTGCCTGCGCAAATTGACCTGGAGCGTCAGTGGATTATCGACTCCGGTGCATCACGCACCATGTGCCCCAATCGCGAGTGGTTTTCCCACTTCTCACCCCTCTCAACGCTGGTAAAGATTGTCCTGGGTGACAATAGCTCCATCTATGGCACAGGTGTCGGCCGCGTTGCTGTTGAAATGAAGGCAAAGGGCCGATGGTACTGTGCTGTGTTGCAAGACGTCCTCTATGTCCCAGAACTTCACGGGAACCTCTTGTCGGTCTCCCAGTTGACTCGCCGTGGCGCTGATGTCCGTTTCGCTGAGGGGGGGTGTCAAATTCTCGACCAACGTGGCATACTCACCTGCGAAGGCTCCCTTCAAGGAAACCTGTACATCATGCCCACCCGCGCAATATCGACTGAAAGCGCCCATGTGGCAGTTGCCCAAGTCGACACATTCCCCGCTGATGGGGATGACTTGATTCCAAACGCTGAAGTCGAAGCCGCGTTGGTGGCACGCAGCGCAACGTCCAAAGCTGACGTGCACACCTGGCACCGCCGGCTCGGCCACCTCCATGTTGATGCTGTCCTAAACATGGTGCGCAAGGGAATGGTCAAAGGAATGGAGATCACCGGGAGCTCATCACTCACCCCAAATCACTGCGACGCCTGCCTCAAGGGCAAGCAAACACGCGCTGAAATCCAGAAGTATACCGAGACGCGTGCCGCTGAGATCCTCGGCCGAGTTTTCTCCGATGTCTGTGGGAAGCTCCCTACACGCTCACACCGCGGTTTCGAGTATTTTGTTACCTGGATCGACGACGCGTCACGCAAGGTCTTCATTACCGGCCTGCGAGAGAAGTCCGAGGTGTTCACACACTTGAAGACATTCACCGCACGCGCCGAGCTTGAAATGGGCAAGTACTTGAAGATCCTCCGTACTGATGGAGGGGGCGAGTACATCGCACACACGGTGCAAGCATACCTGAAGGACAAAGGGATTCAGCATGAAATGACCACACCCGACACGCCGCAACACAATGGCGTCGCTGAGCGCATGAACCGCACGCTCCTGGACAAAGTCCGGAGTATGCTGCACGATGCTTCCCTCCCTGAATCCTACTGGTACGATGCCCTCGAATATGCAGCCCTTCTCCATAATGTCATGCCGACGCGCACCCTCGATGGAGTTACACCCGAGGAATCTTGGAGCGGGAACAAGCCCGATGTTTCGCGCATCCGTGTCTTCGGTTCCCAGGCCTTCGTCCATGTCCCGGACAAGCACCGCAGTAAGCTGGCTGCAAAATCATTAACGTGCACATTCCTCGGTTATGCACAGAATCGGCACGCTTACCATCTTGTGCACCGCCCGACCAAACGTTTCCTTGAGTCGCGCGACGTCGTATTCGATGAAGGGGGGACCGAGAAGCGCTATGAGCGCATAATCCTCGAATCCACCGCCGCCGATGCACCGGTTGGCGATCCTTCACATGTCGACACTGTGCCTAAAGAGCCTACATCCGCAGCAGAAAACCCGTCAGAAAGCGAAAGCGAACAGGAGATTGAAGGGTTACTTACACCTCCTCCTCCTGACCCTGCACCCACAACAACACGTCCTAAACGCACCACGCGCACGCCGATCCATGACGATGATCCCCGTTACTCTGTTACATCATATGGCAGACGTAAGCGCACAGAGCACGCCAAAGCTGCTCATCTTGAAGACGCAGACCCACGCACCTATGCTGAGGCCATGGCACGCCCAGATGTTGCAGAATGGGAACTTGCATGCCAAGATGAAATGCGCACGTTCGAGCGCATGGGTGTGTACGAGATCGTGCCGTGGCCACGCGGAAAAAACGTCGTGGGGTCCAAGTGGGTTTTCCGAATTAAACGCGGACCTGATGGCAAAATACAAAAGTACAAAGCCCGTGTCGTCGCGCAAGGCTTCTCCCAAGTCGAGGGAATCGACTACGACGTGTTGAGACGCGACTGCATAAGTCACATGTCTCGTGGGATCTGATTGTGTCAGCCCATATACTATATTCGGTATCTGTCCCTTATGGACTCTTTTGGACACTCCGGACTTGTACGGACCGCTTTTGTTTATCTTTATTGTCAGAGTCATACATGGCTCTTATTGTTCTCTATTGTTAAGATACCGGTATTGTCTGCTTTAGGCAGCTATTGTTCTCTGCCCTCCAATGGCATTTCTCCCTCTGGCGCACAGACCACATGTATTGTGTTTGGGTCACCAGTGCGCACAGACCATTCTTAGCTAAGCGTCCTGTATATAAGGACTGCTGTTTACGCCTTCACACTTCAGAGTTTACTTCCCCTCTGAAGTGTAAGTCCCCTTTATACCTCTCCTTACACTACCTTTACTCACAGACAGTTTGTAGTAACTTGTCTATCAGGTGTGTATATATAAAGAGTTTACTTCCCCTCTGAAGTTAACTTGTCTATCAGCTCTTTGCTTTACCTCGCTTGTTAGTTCTGCACTCAACAGGTTATGGGCCCTGACGCCTAATAACTAACTCGCCATTTTTTATCGCTTATCTACTTGTGTCACCTTGCTCTCTCAGCCGACCACATCTTTGTCGTCTTTACCACCTTCAGTGAGCATCCTCTTTCATTTAAAAACGACACATCCTTTCTCGTCCACCATGACTCTGTCATGTGCCATCTTGGCTAGCCTCCTAAGGAGGTTCTCATGAAAGGTCCTACATGACCTTAAATTTCCTCTGTGCGCACTACTCCTACTATATTTTCATTACCCGGTCTTCGTCCGGAAGTGCTTTCATAGGCCAAAGGGGGAAGACCCCTGCGGCTATAAGCCTCTCTAATGGTTGGGTGATACTCGGTTAATACCTGGGTCACTTTAAGGGGTGTGAAGGCCTGGTTAATAGTCAAACCCAGAAGTCCTTCCCTCTGATACAACTAGGAGACGCTACTATACTATAATGATATTTACATAGTAGCTATGAGTAGACCTCTGCCAGGAGAAGCATTCGCTCCCTTTGTGCAGGATTCGCTGCATGGCATGTATCACTATTCTAGTTACTTAGTACCAAGACCCTTAATGGTCTGTTCTAGAGACTCCACAGACGACAGTCGCAATTGTTATGGGAGTTGATCCTTCTCATTGCTTCTGGAATTCGCTGTTGGCTCCTCTCTAGGGTACTACCCTTCTACTATAGTTCTTGGGTAGCCCCAGCCTTCATGCTACTAGGCTAGAGATCGACTCGGAACGTCCTTCGCCGGACAATGCTCCCATGATCCTTCTTGCTTGAAACCTATAGTGTCGCGCATGACTATCCGCCCTTAGTAACATTTGGGCCATGAAGACTAAGTAGTAAGGCAGCCATCATTACAATGATTCCACTACTATAGTATACATCCAAGTCGCACAACTTGAGGCATGACACCCTATGTGTTATGGAGTTATAGCGCTCCTATGGCTGGACCTCTACTTTTCCTAACAAGATCTGGACTGGTTCTGACTGCTCCTCGGAACCAGATTTACAAACATCTCAAATGTCTTTCCATCTTACCTTCCCTCCCTCCGTCGTCCTTTCCAAGTTGGATGGAACCAACTGGCAGACTTGGACCACCACCTTCACGTCCCTGATGCTGATGAATGGGTGCAGCAGGCACCTCACTCACTCAGCTCCTGCGGCTGTTCCCCAGCACCCTGTCCTACCAGCAGGCGTGGCAGGACCAACAGGCCCCACAGATGAAGGTCTGGCAATTCTGGCCCTATGGGCAAAGCAGGAGGAGGTCATCACTGGCCTCCTATTCCTCTCAGTCACGTCGGAGGTTCTCTCCGGTATTCAGTCCATGGCAGTCTTCCCAACTGTCCATGACAAGTTCCAGCAGCTGGAACACCTCTATGGTCAGGTTGGCTCTATGGCCACCTTCAATTTATGGGTGGGCTTGGCAAATACCAAGCTTCAGGAAGGTACCCCCTTCCTACCTCAACTCCAGAAAATGTTGGACTTGAGGAACACTCTAGTGGAGCAGGGGATGCCCGTCTCGGACATGCAAATGTCCTTCATACTTTTAGACGCGCTTCCCCCCTCCTACAGCACCATAGCAGGCACCATCCTCGCATCCGGCCCCCCTGCCAATCTCCTTCCTCAGGACCTAATTAATAGGTTCATCAATGAGGAATCCCGTATCGCTGGCCCTCCGGCATCTTTCACAAAGATTGCCCCAGTCAGGCCCCAGCACTCGCCTCCCCAGGCATCGGGCAGCTCTGCGTCCTCAGACGTAATCTGCCACTACTGCAAAAAACCTGGCCATAAAAAGCCAGAGTGTTACAAACTCAAACGGGATCAGGAGAACGCTAAAAAAGGAAGGGCTGGGCAGCGAGGGAAAGCTGCTCAGAATACCATTACTGAAGCGCCGGACTCAATTCCGGCAAATAGGTTTGCTGCGGCCAATAGCATACCTGTACCAAAGAGTCGCCTATTTACTATAGTTAACGGCTCTGGCAAAATAGAAGAGGTACATGAGGTACCTCAGGTCTCCCTTTACATGATGAGTGCCAACCACACTCAGTCAGCATCAAAATGGATGATGGACAGTGGAGCATCAGCACATTTTACACCCTATCTTGAGGACTACGACACCTACACACCTCACAAAGGTGTTGATGTCCTCCTTGGTGACAACACTCTTCTACGAAGTGTTGGAACGGGTTCTATTACAATCCGCACCAATCGAGGCATCGACCTCAAAATATCGGATGTGCTTCATCTCCCAAATACACACTCACGTATTCTGTCCACGCCCTGCCTTACTTCAAAGGGCGCCATAGTTAGCTTTGATGCCACCTCCTTTACAATCAGACACAAAGGAGAGACCATTGCGGAAGGACACAAGGCTCTCGGGCTATATTGGCTCGACGGACATGCTATGAATGCTGTTCGTGCACCTGCATCTGCGAGCCTTGATGTCTGGCATAGGCGCATGGGACATATGTCCAAAGACGCACTAAAAAGATATGCTCAGGAGTCTGTCAAAGGACTCCACATTAATGATTCCCCTGTGGAAGACGGACTTTGCCTTGGCTGTGAACTAGGCAAATCCACCCGTCTACCCTTCCCACCTTCCAAGAAACGTGCTTCAGAACCCCTTGAAGTCATTCACAGTGACCTTGTTGGCCCATTACAGAGCAATTCTATCCAGGGCAACAAATACTTCGCCACGTTCATAGATGACTTCTCCAAAGCTGCAGTTGTCATCTTTATGAAATCAAAGGACCAGTTTAAGGACGCCTTCCTACACTATAAGGCGTGGGCTGAAAAACAACTAAACAAGCCCATTAAATCCTTACACTCGGACCGTGGTGGCGAATACGTCAACAATGACTTGAAGCACATCCTTCTGGAAGCAGGAATCGAGCATATGCTCACTATGCCTTATTCTCCACAACAGAATGGGAGAGCCGAGCGTTTTAACCGTACGGTTATGGAAAAAGGCACTAGCATGCTCCACCATGCAGGCCTTAGCCTTGGCTTCTGGGAACAAGCAGTTCAAACTGCTGTGCAAATATATAACCGCACTCCCACTCGTTCAAATCAGTGGAAAACTCCGCTAGAGCTCTGGGATGGTACAGTCCCAGATGTCTCCTACTTTAGAGTATTTGGCTGCAAAGCCTACTATCATGTACCCGAACACAACCGGCGCAAACTAGATCCTAAATCAAAGGAAGCCGTGTTTGTGGGCTATGAACCCTTTTCAAAGGGTTATAAACTCTGGGATAGACATAGCTGGTGCTTCATCTCTTCACGAGATGTTACATTTGATGAAGACACCTTCCCATCCCGCAGTGTTGTGGCTCAACACTTACAACCATCAACCTCTCCCGCGTCTGGTGAACCCTTGAGTGCTCCCAGCGGTGAGATTGTCTTTGTAGTGCCTAGCCTGCCTACACCAGCTGTTGCCCCTACAGTGCCTCAGACTACACCAGTCTTTGTCATACCACCTCCGGCACCTGTAGTAGTACAACAGCCTAGCACCCCACCTAATTCCACACCTGCTCCGGCAGACCAGACAATATATCACACTCCCCCTTCCCAAGCGCCTCCACCTACCAATCCTGCACCCACACGTCGTCGTACAACCCGCTCCACAAGGCCAGCTGTTGCTGCGCCTATACCTGCCCCTAATTTCAACAGGGAAGTGTCTCCTCCTAGGGAAACCCCTAGATCTCCCAGGAACACTCAGGTAGTCTCGCCTACACGTCCAAGGCGGAGCACAAGGGTACGATTCACGAATCCTCGCTATTACACAGAGGACAACGACGAATTCGTGCAGGGTAGCAGCAGGCTGGGAATGATGGACTTGCTAAATGCTGCTGAGGTACCCGGTTACAGGGACCCGCAGACATACAAGCAGGCCATGGAGTCTGAACAAGCTGGTGATTTGTTGCGTTTGTGCCCGAGATGCCCGAGGAGTTCCTTGAAGAGGACGACGTCCGCGCGTTTGGGTCTATGACTCAGGAGCATTACGACGCTTGGAGGCACATCGAGGCGAGTTTCCCATCGACTTAGAGGAATGAGAGCTGGCCGTCACGTGACCTGGCACGTGACCCGCCTAGAGCTGATCCAGAAGGGTCCGGATGAGCTTGCGCCCGGATCGGAGTGTGATACGTGACTGATGTGACTGCTGACTTGTACGGCCTCTGATTGGACTGTGATACTAGGGTTTGTGGCTGTGTATTAGGGTTGCTGGGCTTGAAAGCTCCAGCCCTAGTAGTATAAGTAGAGGGGCGTTCGCGTATGAACCCCTTAGCTTTGATATCTTGAGGAATACCTTCCCTTCCCTGCGCCTTAGCTCCTTGTCCTGTGTGAACACTCTTCGTCGTCATCAGCTCCCTGCTATAAGTCGTGCACGTCGCCGACTTCTCCTTCATCATTCTCGACTTCACCATCATCGTCCTTTGCCTTGCTTATCTTGGTCACGCGTTGCGTATCGCCCTAGCCGTCGCCTACGGGATACTGAAGACACTCGACGCATACACTCAGCAAACCGGTCCCTAATCCAAGTCGGATTGATACGTCCAGAAGGAACGTAACATGATTGGCTTGAAGCATGCCAGTATGAACTGGATGCTCTCACCAAGCTTGATGTCTGGAGACTTGAACCACTCCCTGAAGGAAGGAAAGTGGTCAAGTGCAAATGGGTGTTCAAAAAGAAAGCAGATGGACGCTTTCGTGCTAGGCTAGTAGCAAAAGGGTTCACCCAACTAGAGGGGGTGGACTTTGACGAAACTTTCTCCCCAGTTGCCCGCTTTGAGTCCTTGAGACTACTTCTTGCGCTGGCTACGCTTGAAGACTGGCACATACACCAGATGGACGTCAAATCGGCGTTCCTTCATGGGGAACTGGAGGAAGAAATCTATATGGAGCAACCTGTCGGTTTCGTCACAGCTGGCTCAGAGCACCTTGTGTGCCGATTACAGAAGGCCCTCTATGGCCTCAAACAAGCTTCCCGCGCATGGAACTTGCAATTCCATGGGGTCCTTTGCGACCTAGGCTTCACGCGGACGTACTCTGATGCAGGAGTATATGTATATCATCTTCAAGAGGGGGGTGATACACTGTTCGTTATCTTATATGTAGATGACATTACTATACTTGGGAGCTCCCTATCAAAGATCAATGATCTGAAAGCATCTCTATCAAGTCGATATGAGATGACCGATCTTGGTGAAATCCAGTCTTACCTAGGTGTCAACATCACCAGAGACCGTGCAAATCGCACAATGGAAATCAACCAGTCAGATTACATCCGCGATGTGGTTGAGCGGTTTGGGATGCTAGATTCCAACCCAGTATATACCCCTCTTCCCTCTGGCGCCGAGGCACACTTGATCAAAAATGACGATCAGGCCTCTACTTCTGAGATAAAGAAGTATCAACAGATAATTGGGTCTCTGCTCTATGCGCAGATAGGAAGCAGACCTGATATTTCCTTCGCTGTTGCGCGCCTTAGCCAATTTGCTTCCAATCCCTCACCCCAGCATTTACGCCTAGCAAAATATGTCCTGGCATACCTTAACTGTACTAAGGACTATGCGTTACGCTATGCTGGAGGGAATGGTGGAGAAGGCCTTCACGGCTACTGTGACTCTTCCTGGGGAGATCAGGAAGAGAAACACTCCACCTCTGGCTACGTCTTCCTGCTTGCCAATGGAGCCATTTCATGGTGTACCAGAAAGCAGAAGACCATTGCACAGTCTACCACAGAAGCCGAGTACATGAGCCTCTCTGAGGCCTCTAATCAAGCTCAGTGGTACACTACCTTCCTAGGCGAACTAGGGTATGAGGTTACCTCCCCTATTCCCCTACACTGTGACAACAAGGGTGCCGTAGACTTAGCACTAAACCCTGTCACTGGAAGGCGGTCCAAACACATCCTAATCAAGCACCATGTAGTCAGGGAATACGTAGAAAACAAGGTCATAGACCTGATACGTACACCCACTGGGGAAATGGTTGCAGATGGACTCACTAAGTCCCTGCCCAAAGACCCCTTTGACAAAATGGTAGCCGACCTAGGAATGGTGTAACAAGAGATTCAGAACATAGGACTGATAACCAATCAATGGTCATCAATCCTTGGTTTAGAAACATAATGCTGTTAAACAGTCAGTGGTCGTCGATTCTGGGTTTATCAACAGGGACGTCACATTGTCCTGTAAAAAGCACAACATGTTCTCTGATCTCTGGAGCTAAGAAAAACCCTTCTTAGAACCCTGAAGAAGCTGGACCTTGGTCACAGATTCCTGCCCTTCAAAAAGTTGTCCTGTAGCAAGGACAAATGAAGCGCAAATGACCATAGTCTTTGATTGAGCGTCGTCTTGTCTCCTCTGGAGAAGATAGTGCTTTATCAGCACTTACCAAGACTTCAACCTTAATCCCAATCTTCTGTGCAGCTCTTCATGCTCCAAATCTATCACCTATGACATATCATGGACTGCCCCTATCATGGAGGGATGTTGAGACGCGACTGCATAAGTCACATGTCTCGTGGGATCTGATTGTGTCAGCCCATATACTATATTCGGTATCTGTCCCTTATGGACTCTTTTGGACACTCCGGACTTGTACGGACCGCTTTTGTTTATCTTTATTGTCAGAGTCATACATGGCTCTTATTGTTCTCTATTGTTAAGATACCGGTATTGTCTGCTTTAGGCAGCTATTGTTCTCTGCCCTCCAATGGCATTTCTCCCTCTGGCGCACAGACCACATGTATTGTGTTTGGGTCACCAGTGCGCACAGACCATTCTTAGCTAAGCGTCCTGTATATAAGGACTGCTGTTTACGCCTTCACACTTCAGAGTTTACTTCCCCTCTGAAGTGTAAGTCCCCTTTATACCTCTCCTTACACTACCTTTACTCACAGACAGTTTGTAGTAACTTGTCTATCAGGTGTGTATATATAAAGAGTTTACTTCCCCTCTGAAGTTAACTTGTCTATCAGCTCTTTGCTTTACCTCGCTTGTTAGTTCTGCGCTCAACATGACGAGACTTTTGCACCCGTCGCCAAGTTCGCATCGCTCCGCACAATCCTTGCCCTTGCCGCCGAGTTCGACCTAGAAGTCCAGCAAATGGACGTCAAATCAGCTTACCTCAACGGAGAACTAAAGGAAGAGATCTACATGAAGCCTCCTCCTGGATTCGACGTTCCCGAGGGCATGGTCTTGAAACTTGTGAAGGCGGTCTACGGAACGAAGCAGGGTGGCCGCGTCTGGTATGAAAGCATCAGAGACACACTGCGCTCGATGGGATACGAACGTACCGATGCTGACCATGCAGTTTTCGTCCGCGTCCAAGACAACGTCCTATCCATCATCGCACTGTATGTTGACGACATCACCATGGCATGTGAAAGTCTAGAAGTCATCAGCCAAGACAAAGAAACGCTCAAGAAGCACTACCAAATGACTGACCTTGGAGAGATAACCTGGATCCTGGGCATGCACGTCACGCGCGATCGAGAAGCGGGCTGGATCGCCCTATCGCAAGAGAAATACATTTGCGAGGTCCTGGAACGCTTCGGAAAGTCAGACGTCCGTCCCATCAGCACCCCGATGCTCGCAAACGAACATCTGATCAAAGTGGACTCACCCGAGATCGATGTTCGGTCGTACCAGCGTGCCATCGGCGCGCTCATGTACCCGATGCTCGGGACACGCCCGGATTTGGCCTACACTGTAGCCGCACTTGGGCAACACTCTGCTTGCCCTGGGAACGAGCATCAGCGTGCCCTCGATCGCGTTTTCCGTTACCTCCGAGCCACGAGCGATTGGAAGCTTATATTCCAGCGAGGAACTTCAAAGGGAACTGACCTGCAAGGCTTTGTCGACGCCGATTGGGCTAGCGACGTGAACGATCGGAAATCGACCTCGGGATTCGTATTCACACTTGCTGGTGGAGCCATTAGCTGGAGCTCCAAGAAACAGAGCTCGGTTGCGCTCTCAAGTACCGAAGCCGAGTATATCGCTGCAGCGCACGCAGCGAAAGAAGTTATCTGGCTACGACGGTTATTACTCGAAATGAAACAAGAAATTAACTCACCTACCACCCTCTTCGTAGACAACCAATCCGCCATCGCGATCGCACGAAATCCGGAGTTCCACGATAGGTCCAAACATATTGAAGTCCGGCACCACTTTCTCAGACAAAAGCTTGAAGAAAAGGATCTTGATCTTGCATACATCCCCACTGGAGACCAGGTTGCTGATGTCTTGACGAAAGGCTTGGTGCGTGAAAAGCATGTTCGATTTTCGGAGGCGATGGGCCTACAACGTGTGGACTGAGGGGGCGTGTTGGAGTTCAGCCGCACACGCTGAGTAAGCGTCGGACAACTCCGAGCTAGGTCGGAGACGACCAAGTCGAGTACAGTACACTATACAGTACACTATACCCCTATAGACTTAGCGTAGAAAATTTCCCTCTGTTGAACTTATATACTTCGTAGTCACAGTAGCGACACCTCAGTCTTTTCTCCCGAAGACTGAGGTCAGTACTTTACTTCACTTCCCGTATGTTACCGTTACTCATTATATCTTAGTCGCGCTTTCCCGCGCCTCTAACAGGTAGTTACAACTAATACCACTAGTCTTTTCTCCCGAAGACTGAGTCGCGCTTTCCCGCGCCTCTAACAGGAACATATTCACAAGAAGGCCTTTCCTTCGTCCGACGTTGATCTCTTTCTATATGGTAAACGAAGTATGTTATCCTGTAAATATTGTCATAACCTAGCTCTCCCTCTTTCAAGAGTCCCGATTGCCTCTTTGAGTTAACCCAACTTGAACCCGATATGGTAGGACAAATGGTCCAGCGGCATCACATGCGTAACGGGTACAGTGGGACGTCTTGGTGAGAGTTTGAGTGGTGTGCTATAGCTGCAAAGTTGGTGCAAAAAAGAAGCGCGTTTTGCATCAATGACAGGGCATTCTCATGTGCAGCAGGGAGGGGTGTCGCCCTGGCGAAGTAGTTTCAGCGCTTCGTCCAGGTCTTGCTTATAGTGAGCTGGCGAAGACGAGAAGCGGGCGAGAAGAGACCTAGCAAGTAAGAAAAGCACCTCGGGTCCAGCGTCGACTGACGGAAACTCAAGAGCTCGACGACGTGTGCCAGTGCTAATACTGTGCTAATCGACTCGCGGATCCGGCCGAATTTGGTACAAAGTAACCGGACCGTGCGATTCCGGATAAAATCTCCGTCGACTCAGCCCACCTCAGGCTCGCACGATGTTAGTTCCCCTTCCTTTGTTCTGTCTCCGAGGTATCTCACTCTGCAGGAATATATCAGCGCCATGTATAATCCCCTCTTAACCCACCTTGTGGAGTAATGATCTCGACCGGACGAGGCTGGGGACGAGGTCTTAAAGGTCAGCAAATACGTCCGCCAGTCATCATCGTCTCACTCACCTTGGCCTTGTATCACCTTCCTATCTGACACCGACGCTTATCTTGTCTCGCTATTTTTTTAGTCTCTCACTCAGTCTAATCGCTTGAGCCTCCTGTCTCCGTTCCTCCCATTCATTTCTCAACATAGTCTTTATCTACTTGTTTCATCCGTCCACATCCCTCTCGAGCCCTCTTTCACGCAAGCACTTCAATGCACGTGCAACAGAGCCACCCGTCTCTTGCGCCTTCACGAACACAAGAATAATTCCGGTTTGAAATCCGGCTGTGTTTGTGCGAGGTTCAGCTGTCGACTGGAACTGCATAGTTCTTGACCCTCGGCGCACAGGCCGATAAGAATGAGAGGCCTCTGGGCGAAAGGTCACCGTCTAGAGAACGACGGAATAAGAGAAATATCGCTCCTCCCAAGCGCATTCCAGCCACAGATCTTAATTGTGTTTACGAAAGTATAACGCAACGTGAGATGGGGTCGTCACGGTGTCGCTTGGGTTGTCCTTTCCCAGCACATCGAACCAACCTCAGTCGTGTTTCCTATCAAATAGAATTGGTATATCGCCCCCAAGATGTTCCAATAACCCATTTAGACAACCATGTTCAGTACAGTTGAGTCCTGTCCGAAATCCTCATCGTAGAATAATGGGGTAACTCACACCGCGCGACACCTACAACGTCTGAGCATTTGCACGCACTGCTACAGACAAGCAGTGAGAATGAAAGCCGGATTTAAGCAAACCCGAGTACTTACAGATGATCGGATGATCCGTAATCAGGTGCCATAATGAACAAAGTTCACCCATCGCTCTAAGGTGACCCCTCTCTTCTTCCGTAGCTTCTTCACCGCGAACTGAAGGGCTTTCGCAGATCTTTCATGATACGGTATCCCATCTTCTAGCCTTGAAGTAGAGAACAACGCCTTGTAAAAATATTTTGCCAGGTCTCGTCCATCGGTATCAGCCATTTCCCACATTGCCGCAACCACACTCTTGAACCCGCAGAACTGTACCGCGGCCGCAAAGTGCAGTACCTCATCAGCGACGCTTCCCTCGGTAATCTGAGCTGTGCAACAAGCAGAGAGGAATACAAATTCGGCGGCGGGCAGATCCAAGCGCACGACATCGAGTAGCGTCAGGCGCTCACCTCCGTGAAATTCGAATCCAGCCTCGAATGGTTTGCCAGCCTCGAGTGTACCACTACCCACGAAGTGAACAAATTGATGGTGATGGAAGCCATCGATGACTGTGGCGTGTGTCGCTCCTGAGATGAGACTTGTCACCTCGGTATCGAGAGACTGAACAACTTGGATCTCGCCTCCCACATATGGAAGATATGGATCAGGTGCCACAAGAAGTATGGAAGGTCGATCCAAAGGTCGTGATTGGAGATTCCGATTACGAGATTGGATGAGTGCGGACAGCGTCGGGGTATAGGAGCAGACATAGAGATCCATAAAATAGTGGGATTCGCCACCATCGGATGGGATTGGACCCATGGCATGGAGAGGAAGGGAACAAAAGACAGATGTCGGGCACCACCAGATCCGAGACTGTTCTGGTACCTGAAGCTCACGGAGTCTGTCGGTGACGGGTTTGCCAACGAGGTTGTAGAGCTCTACGAGAACGGAGGCCAGAGCATCGTGATAGTCAGACGAATCAAGTCCATGTTTGCGTTTCGAGTCCAATAACTCCTTTAATGCGCTCGCGCGGTGGTAGAAATTATGAGGGGTTGGAATGAGGGAGGGAGACGTGTTGTGAAGAAGGATCAGAATGTCAGAGCGACGTCTGGAGTGGTTTATGATAATGACAGGACCAGACGAGGCGGCAGAACGGAGTGTGTCGAACGACGGAGATTTCAGAAAGCTGTCAAAGCCTGGCAAGTCTTGAATTTGCGAAATGAGGTCTTCGCGTTCCTTCAAAAGTGCACGCTGCTTTAGCAGGAGATGGGCGAATAGGTCCACATCCCTGAGGTCGTCGGCTGCGTCGTCATCCATGCTTGATTTGAAGGTCGGTGGGATGGACTTGGTGAGCGCCTCAAGCTCTCGGCTGAATGCTGCAAACTTGTCTGCTAATTGTGGGTTTGCCTGCAGAAGTTGATCGACGGGAGCACGTAGGTGACGCATTTCGGACCAGAGTAAGGCTCTCCCTCTCTCAAGAGTCTCAACCGCTTGCTCGAGTTGATGTAGGTCGATCTGATACGAGGCATAGTCAAGCGGCATGCAATGGGAACGGTTAGACGCGGCAAGAGTGGCATGCTGTAATTGCAAAGTTGGTGCAAAAAGCAGGGAGCTCTCCATCAATGACAGAGCGCTCTCATACGCCGCGGAGACTGTGGGGTGTAGAAAATCCCGCGCCAAAGAAGCCCACAAACATGCGACCTGAGATCGATCGGGGAGGCTCGCGTGTCTGTCTTGGACATACTGGGAGAGTAGTTCCAGGCCTTCATCCAGGTCTTGGGCACGGAGACCTGGGAAGGACTGAGAGCGGGTGAGTAAAGACAGGGAAATCTGAAGAAGTGTCGAGGAGCGCAGGAACTGTGGTAACGGATGCTCAAGGACTTGACGGCGCGTGTTAATCGACTCGTTGAGGTACCCGATCCTGTCCGTGCGCTGGAATGCTTCAAAGAAGATAAAGCCGAATAATTCGAAAAGGTATGACGTAGGCAGACCCCTTGGAGTAGATGACGCAAGTACAGTTCGGCCCTCTCCGATAGCTTCGTCGATCTTCGTTATGTCGTTATTGAGGCCCAGTGAGAATCCCGATTAATGAAAATGGATGCGATTGAATTTGATTGAATTTATTCAATCGAATTCATAATTTTGGACTATATCCATTCGGATTCAATTGTATGTTGAATATCAATGATATTTGTTGGATGCGATTGCACAGTGATTGGTTTTTGCCCGTTGAATTTTAATGACGTCCGTTGAATACCGTTGAATCTTATTGAATCATAGATAGAGATGCAGACAATTGAATTACATTGCATTTAATTGAATTGCTGTCCATTTCGCTGCAACATACGACAACATAATTCATTGTACACTACCAAGGAGCCGCCAAATTCCAAACCAGCAACAAGTCGACTCGACTGAGGTACTGACGAACTCTTCAAGCTGGCGTCGAGCCAGCGGATTTCTTCTTCTCCTCGTGTTCGCGTTGGGTGTACGTCTGTAAATGCAATCGAGTGTTAGATCGTGTCAGGCGATAACCAGACGACTCACCGTGCGGGTATCTTCGTCCAAGTCGTTCCATACCTTCGCAAATTCCTCGCACGTCATTGGATGGTCTTTGAGGAAGTCCATTGCAAAGAGGTTCCTGTAAGGGATTGTGTCAGGACGAGCGGTTGAAGTGACGACTGATACACACCTTGCTGTTGTGCTCTTCCCAGGACGCATGAGGCCCGCTTTCTTTGCCTTGGTCTTCGGGCCACTCTTGCTAACCGGCTTTGAAGTGGTCGCCTCCGAGGGACCACTGGTCGACGCTGCGTCAGGCGTTGGGGCATTTGTCACCACATCTGTGGGTGTTGTCGCCGCATCGTTGGCTGTGGTGGTGGAATTTGGATAGCATTGGGGGCCAGGTCCTACGGGGACGTTGTCGGTGGCTGCCAACTCGGACAGTGTGCCTTCGGTGACTTGGACGGGAGTGCTTGCTGTTGCGTCCAACAGGGCGACCGGCGTGTCGTCGTTTGTGTCGGCAGAGTTGTGTTGTTGGCCAGGTCCTGGTGGGTTGAGATCGATGGCTGTTGTGATGGGGTAAACGGCTTACCTTCATGAGCTTGAATGCTGGCGCCTTCCGGTGGCGGTACCGAAGAGGTGGTTGGAGTAGGAGTACTCCGGACGATGTCGGCGCTGGGAATCAAGTTAGCGACACTCACGCGTGTGGGGTCGCAGGGACGTACAGCGGGTTTGGGATGGTCTTGGTGATAGGATGTCGTCAGTCACGTAGAAAGCGGGGGGAAGAGAGTGGACGTACAATGGACGCCTCTGTGCTACGGCCACTGGTCATCGCAGCACCGTGCTGAGTTTCGGGCGGTCCCGACAGACCATCGGGGGGACAAGATTAGTGATGGGAAAGTTCGGTTCAGTTCGGTTCTTTGCCCCTTTTGGCTGAACCCCGAACCGAACTAAGGGTTCAGTTCAGGGCATTTGGCCGAACCCTTGAACCGAACCCTCGGTTCAGGTTCACATAGGTTCCGTTCAGTTCACGGAGGGTCTGAACGCCGAACTGAACGTGTAGGTCAAGGTGTATGGTTTAATCATATTGGTATCATCTCTAAAGCTTATGTATGTGCAGTAATAATGGTACATGTGCCACTGTATCCCTATTATCACTGTTACTACGGTTGCCGCCATCGTCGCATTGTCCTGCTGCCACCATCATCACTTTGTCGCAGTTGCCACCACCGTCGTGGATGTCATAGTCGTCGTGGTTGTCGTGATAAGGGTTACCGAACACAATGTCAAAGAGGAGCTACTACCTGGAGGGGGTCTGGCACACGATGATTCTCGGCTTTCTAATCGAGTTACTTGTACTGTGCTGTGATGACAATCAGGGTAAAGAGATGGGGGGATTACACACTTGGGTGGGGTCCTAAAAGCAGTCCAGAGCTTTGGGACAGTAGAGACATTGGCCGATAGGGCAGTGGTCTTGGTCATGGACCATGGTCAGACTACGAATACGAAAGAAGAAAAAGAATCTTACCGGACCTCGTCAACAAGTACAGGATAATCCTTCCGGAGCGCGGCTTTGCGAGTTCGATCTCACAGAGGTGTGACAAACAGACACTATTGGGCACGGCAACTTTGCGTCCACATAGCAAGGCTGTTGCTGCTTTTTGAGGGAAGTACGAACACAATTACCTGCAACAAACCACTGCATACGCTGCAGTAAAACCCAATTCCCCAGCATCATCCCGTCGTCACCGTATGTCGTCATTGCAGTTGCCGCCGCCTTGCCGCCGTCATCGCGTCGCCTTTGCTGAGGTTGCTGCAGTCGCCATTATCCGTGGTCATGGTCCAGCTCTGCATGCAGCTTGGAGCCTGCGTGCGCGGGTGGTCATGGGTCATGGTCTTCGTACTCGCTTCGTAGTTGCTGTCTTCATCGCCGTAGTCTTCGTCTCCGTCTTCGTAGTTGCCGTCTTCGTAGTCGCAGTTCATCGTTGTGGTTGGCGACGCACACAGATTGGGGCTGTGTTGTCGCGGTCGCAGTCTTCGAGTTGTGGTTGTCGTTGCTTAGTCATCGTCGCACCCATTACCGATATCACGGCCGTGGTTGTCGTCATCAGCATGCAAGAGGTCGTGGTCGTGATCGACGGCGCATGCAACTCGGAGCTGCGTTGGCCAGCTGACTAAGTGCTGCCGCTGCCGTCGTGGTAGGTTGCAGCAGCTCATGGGGGGGACAAGTGAGTAAGTCCGGTGCTATGATTGGTTTAACACTTACAGAACTCAGGTGCAGCGGTAGCACCCCCTCGGCGTCATCGTGGGTCGGCAGCACATATCGCTCGAGGCCAGACTGTCCATCGAGGGGTAGGGCTCCGCGACAGGACCGGGTCGGGCCGTGTGGGAGAAGTGAGCTGGGTGGAGGCACAAACGGGATTGGGCCACACGGAGGAAAAGCATTTTCCTCTGCAGCTTGGGTCTGCGTCGACTGTTCCCTGTCCGAGTCAAAGTAATGTGATTATGTGAGCAGAGTAGAACCGAGTTAGAGTTAAAGACGACGAAGGGTAAAAAAAACAACAAACAATAAGACGTTCGTCACCCAAGAACCCACTCACCAGGCGATTGGGGAAGGCGGTGTGAAGCTTGAAGCTTGAAGCTTGAATATAAGCTTGAAAGTTTGAACCGAGGGCAGCATTGTGCTTCTGCCCGTCCAGCTGATGGGGACGGTGGCGTGTAAGTGTAAGTACGAGCCACTCGAGCCACTGCAAACAACGCGTGACATGTAACATTCTGCCAAGCATTCTGCACATGCAAATTTGCTTTCACACTCGAGTTCACACTGGCATTTGGAATGGGCTGAGCAATTGAGTTCAGTGTTTCAATAGTATTTGTACCTGTAAATTTTCCAGACTGCCAGTAGTAACATCAACGGTTCAGTTCACGTTCAAACACGTTCAAACGCGTTCTCATATGTTGGGATTTTGCCGAACCCCGAACGGGACCATCGGTCCGGTTTGGGTAAAAGAGCCAAACCCGAACCCCGAACCGGGGTTCAGTTCGGCTAGGTTCGGGTTTGAACTGAAGTTCAGAACTGAACTTTCCCATCACTAGACAAGATGCCGTGGGGTTCTCATCCTTGCGCGGGACCGGCATGTTGCCGCCTTCTGTGGGAACATTGAGAGGTGCAGGTTGAGTGGAAGGGGCGGTGGATGAGGGCGCGGGCGGGGTGTCGAGAGTCGAACGAGAAGTGCGCGGTGACATGGAAGACATGCCACGCGTGCGCCGAGTGACAGGCCGTGCCTTGGGTCGCACTGGAGGGGGGGGTCGGGTCAGGACGGAGGGAGTGGAATCGTCGGACTCGTCTTCGTCGGCCTCGTCTTCGTCGTTGTCGGCGTTCTCTTCCTTATCGAAGTCGAAGTCCTCCTCCACTTCTTCGTCGGAGTTCTGTTGGTGTGACCCGGGACCTGAGCGAAGACCGCGCCGGCGTGATTTCCGGGACAACACTGGGCTCGCAGTACGCGAGCGTTTCTGACCGCTAGCCTGGGCCTTCGCGGTGCCGAAGTATTTTGCTTGGTACCAGTGAGTGTAGTCTTTTGTTGCGATAGAGTTGGCCTTGTAGTGGGAGTCGCAGAGGACGAGAATGGGGAACTTAGCTTCGATCCTCCGCCAGAACTCCCGATGGCGCGCCGCCCCCACCCTCCCCCATGGCAGCCCAAGCCGTCCGTATTTCTTGCACATAGAATCCCAGATGGTTCTGGACTTGGCTCTTATTTTGCCCACCTCATGACCATCCAACATCCTCCCGTCTTTGTCCTCGAGGAACCAAAATTCACGGTTTTCGCCAGCGGGCGCTGGCCCTCTGCGTGCACGACCATTTGAGAACTCTTTTTGTCTATTAAATTCCGCGTGTCGCATGTGTTTGAACCAGTACTTGATACCGGGGTAGGCCGCGGGATCCTGGTCGGTGGGGGGTTCGTCGATCTTGTCGATAGTCGCGGCAGATGGGTTTGGGCCACTAGACGCGAGCGCCTGAAACGCTTTCCTGTTATTGCATATTGTACGTATGGTCAGCTGCTTGACGAATAACGACGGACGTACTCGAGAGTTTCATGGCTTGCGGTTAGTTTGATGTTCTCTGTGTACAGGTGCATGTAGACGGGGTTTTGTGCACCGAGGAGGTCCTCGTGTGTTGCTTGGGAGAGGAGGCGGTTTTTTTCCTGAGACAATCGCGGTTAGATGCATAGAATGGAAATAAGATGACTCGCGCTCACCTGAGATCTCATGTGGATCGAACCAGAGGCGTTGACCGATTCTTGACCGTGCGAGGCCTCTGTGTGGGGGGTATTAGTGTCCTTTGAGCCAGGGAAAGGCGACCAGAGTGAAGACGGATGCGGGTGGTGGTACGACTGAGTATGCGGGTCGCGACCAAGCATATATGGATCCACAGAATGAGGGGCCTCCCTAGTATGGTAACTAGAAGAATTGGCTTCTGAGAAGCGCGCGTCGCCTAGCTGAGAGTGGAGCAGATCAGTCATGGGACCAGTCATGGGACCAGGTGTAAATGACATCATGTGCAAGGTGTGAGTCTGAACTGATTTGCAGGGCGGTTCGTCTTAGAGCAGAAATGTAGCGACCAGAAACGTAAAAGCCGGGAGGAAACTCAGAGAGGAAAACGTAAAAGCCGTGCGAGAACGAGAACCAGGGAGAAGGTGTATGCTATGCGGTCAGCGGGGATTACGACTTGTGTCCTTTCTCGTCTATTTCGGCTGCTCCCGAAAACTATACAGTTAAGCCACATTCAGCCACTTGCTCACATCACATCACAGACGTGAATGCGCCCTCTATATTCTCTAGTTCTAGATGTCTACTGGCGACGCACTCTCTAGCATGTCTTCTGGTGACGCTCCCTCTGGCGACGGCCCGACTCCAAAGGCTATCAAGGTCATCGAAGCCAAGAGAGCCCGCGACATGAACAAGGCACTTATCCATGAGGCCACCTTGCAAGACCTGCTGCGATGCAAGAACCAAGCAATGTTCCGAATCATCGCAGAGCGAAATATATTAATGCGCGAATGGTAATTCGCCTCGAGACTCACATTGCTATGGGTCTTGTCTTATCTGCTGTCGTATCAAGAATCGAGCTCGGCGCCAGGGAATTCGAATTCTCTGAGGTCGACTACCTGTATGGCCCGCCACCCTCCCCCCCACCTTATGCGACCACGCCCGACAGTATCCGCAGGTATCATGTCAAGAAACATTCTTGGTTGCATTTCCCTGAGGACATAAGTACTCGCCAACGTTCCCACTGGTGTGACTGACTTTTCATGCAGCGGCGTCTCTTCGATAAATGCGTACAGACTGACGATCAATGTACTGATCCCGACCCCGATACCACGCTTGCCGACGTCGACCCCGAAATCCATGCGGAGAGTAGTGACTCTACGAATAAAAAAAGGAAAATCGAGTAATTACATTGTGCTGTAAAACGACCACGTTAATTGATCGCTGTTATACTGTCCCTCGAACTGGTGCACTTGCCTGTGTGATCGCTACCGCCTACCTCAGCCACCCGCAGTATCACTCCCGTCGACTTCTTGTCTCGCCATCTTGTCCCTGCCTTTCTATACTGTTGTTTTCTGTCTCTGTCTCGTACTCGTCCTTGTCTACCTCACCGACACAGTCCACTGGGACTTCTGTATCAACACGAGCAAACGCGCGCACGGCCACCCCTGGCTACATCCAAGACTCCATGGCCCCATCTACGGCCCCTCCGTGCCTCGCGTCCGTTGTTAGCTATGGAGTGGAGGCTAACGCTGCGTGGCATAGTGCCTCGGTCGTTCCCTCGTGCCATGCGTACGTCCCTACCTGGTCTCTCTCGTCAACGCAGACGTATCTTACTGCCTGCACCAGTTCCACTTCCCACGTGTTCGTCTGCCGTCGAGTTTCTATCTCATAATCCATACCCCTCGCTCCCCCCGTTCCCTCTGATTCGACATCGCATGTACCTACGTACCGTCTTGATGCATGAATACAATGTCGTCCGTTCCATCTCCGTTGCGCGTGTAATAAGAAAGATCCACCGACACGCCCCGATCGATCTAGTACCGCTGTTGGGCATGTCGCTCTGACCCGTGGCGCGTGTGAGCACAGTGACAATTCATTTTCATTCGTCGAGAACATCTTCTACTTCTGCTGTATCTAGTCCGGGCTTCTCGAGGAGAAAATATCGAGTGCTTCGGTCTCCCTCACGCGGCGTCATGGGCACCATAGCCACGACGGACTCAATATACTTCACATCTACAACTCGCAGGATCGCTTGACCCTGGTATGCACATGAATATACCGCATTCGAGGATTCTTCAAGTAACTCCTTGTCTGGCTCAGACCAAACTGAGACCAGTGCATACGCGCGCTCTACCCCGGAGTGGTCGCTTTGGAAGTAGAATTGTACCTCGCCGATAAGGAAGGATTCCATCGTAGTAAACTAGGAAAATAAGACGCGAATGTCATCTTCATGGTAATGCCACTCGCCTTTACGTTGCGGGAACGACGGACACTCTCGGCGGATTGTGTCCGTGCAACCTCCTTCCACGCACAGCGAGCGATTTGCAGGTTAGGAAGCCGAAGACAAGCCCATCGGATGTACTTTGGCTGCCAGTCTAAGGGTACCTGGCCCTCGTCTGAGTCTGAACACAAGAACGCGCGGATTGTATCCACCTGTTCTCCTACGAGAGTGACGCCAGTCTCGTCCCGAGCCCTAAGAAGAACATAGCCACCACCGAGGTCGATGGCACCTTGTGGTAGGCTGGGCGCGTCTGGCTCTAGGTCGGGCAGGATCGCATGGATCGCGGATAATTGTGAACGACGCAGTCCGCAGTTTGCGATGTTTGCATATGGGTTTGAAGGCTGCTTGACTTCCTCACCCAGGTTGCCAATAGTACGCTCCATGGTCCACTGAGACGAATAGGCACCAGGTCCCAGACGGATGGCATCCGGAGCGAGATGAGAGAGTCCATGGATGCTCTGTCAGCAGAAGTGAAGTCGCGATGTCATTTGGCGATAATAAAGGGCTTCATATTCCTCGGTAAACTCGAGCACAAGCCGATGAGCCGCTTGAAGCTGGGAGACCAAGATCGCACGCTGTTGGAGGAGCCGAACAGCTGACGCTAGCTTACAGAAGTTCAGCCAGTAGCGTCGCAGAAGTATGCCGTAGAGTAATGCCGGGCAGTACCCAAAGACGTAGACCAAAGACTCCCAGGCTTTGTAGCCACTGGAGATCTTCTCGGCAGGGTTCCAAGGAGGGCAATCGAATGAGCCAGGCAAGTACGGACGGCAGCGCGCTACGTCCTGGCCGTGCGTTTTCCAAGTGTCGCTGACAAGTACGACCCAGTCCCAGAGATCCTTCTTGTCCTTCTTGTCACAGTCTATGGTCCCGCACCAGAGGCTTATGAGCAAGTTGGGAAGATTTATTGCGATGATGTGCATGTGGTCGATAGCCAGGCACCCAGGGAGACCAGTCGAGTGTTTCACATCCAGGCCCAGGAAGATGCTTGGTTTGCACAGGCCAGTCTCCTTCCGATTATCTTTAAACTGCGTGTCAGTGTGGCTTTGGAGAAGTCTGCACAAGTTCTTAAGATACATGGCAGACGAGGCCTGAGGAAGCCGGAAAGCGTCGACGTCACCATGATCGCATCCAGGAAGCTTATAGTCCAATGGCTTGAGGAGTGCGGGGTAGTAATGGGGACCCCCAGGTTTGTGACGCCCTCTCAAACCGCAGTATTCGTGACACCCATACGCGCCATGGTGTCCTACCAGTCCGTGCAACGCTGCTAGTCCAGGTCCGTCCGCGGTACCCAAGAAGAAGAACGGATGCGACATGAAGATACGCCCTGTGGAACCGTCCCACATGCATAGTCCATCCCTCTGGAGCGCCAAAAGATGGTGCAAGCTGGTGTAGACGAACGAGTCCAGGTTCTTAGGTTTGTTTGGACCAGGAATAAAGCCACCAGGAAGGACATATTTCTTCTTGTATCGTAAGTCGGGTGCCAGATCCAGTAGAACCCAGATGTAGATCCAACAATCCGATTGCTTGCTCTGATATAACTGCGCACCATCAATCGAGAGCATCAATACGGTGTCGTCGGCCGAGAGATCGCCGCGTATTGCTGCGTCGAGCAAGAGTGAGCTACAGTACACATCGTCGTAGACATCAATAGAACCACCAGCACGCAACCTAGCCAGCAAGGGCTCCATCACTCGACGTCGGTGCCCCATCCTCCATGCACTTTCGCGCGATCGATACTGAGCCTGTATCTGGGGTCCCACAGGTATCGTAAGTGCTTGCTTACGAGGTACAGTCACGACGCGTGTCCCTCGGGTGACAGACTGGTATCGCGCCGAAGAACACTCGGGGCATGTGCGAAGGTCCGAGA